>CAJVGC010000590.1:1525168-1935161 GCA_910822075.1 Senecio squalidus | reverse complement strand
TTATGGATGAAATGGCTTCTAATATCCTTCTTCAGACATTCTTCACGCTATTTTGACCTACGGATTATGAAACATGAATATCACCCACCTAAACCGTGATTCTAACTCGTACCGGAAGAAATCTAGGTTTTATAAGGAAATTAGGGTATTAATGGGTATAACGTGGTTTGGATTGTTGATTTCGGTTATTATAAAGTTTATTAGGGTAGTGTGGGAGTATGGACTAGAAATTGTAATGTATGGTAAGGTTTTTAGAAAATTAGGGTTTAAAAGTACCTATGGGTTTTTAGAATTAGGGTTTGATTTTAAAAGGGTATTTTTTGTTTGATTGAGTTTTTCATGGATGAAATGGCTTCTAATATCCTTCTTCGGACATTCTTAATGCTATTGTGACCTACGGGATTATGAAACATGAATATCACCACCTAAACCGTGATTCTAACTCGTACCGGATGAAACCTAGGTTTTATAAGGAAATGAGGGTTTTAATGGGTATAACGTGGTTTGGATTGTTGATTTCGGTAATTATAAAGTTTATTAGGGTAGTGTGGGAGTATGGACTAGAAATTGTAATGTATGGTAAGGTTTTTAGAAAATTAGGGTTTAAAAGTAACTATGGGTTTTTAGAATTAGGGTTTTGATTTTAAAAGGGTATTTTTTGTTTGATTGAGTTTTTTATGGATGAAATGGCTTCTAATATCCTTCTTCAGACATTCTTCACGCTATTTTGACCTACGGGATTATGAAACATGAATATCACCCACCTAAACCGTGATTCTAACTCGTACCGGAAGAAATCTAGGTTTTATAAGGAAATTAGGGTATTAATGGGTATAACGTGGTTTGGATTGTTGATTTCGGTTATTATAAAGTTTATTAGGGTAGTGTGGGAGTATGGACTAGAAATTGTAATGTATGGTAAGGTTTTTAGAAAATTAGGTTTAAAAGTACCTATTTTAGAATTAGGGTTTTGATTTTAAAAGGTATTTTTTGTTTGATTGAGTTTTTCATGGATGAAATGGCTTCTAATATCATTCTTCGGACATTCTTAATGCTATTGTGACCTACGGGATTATGAAACATGAATATCACCCACCTAAACCGTGATTCTAACTCGTACCGGATGAAACCTAGGTTTTATAAGGAAATTAGGGTTTTAATGGGTATAACGTGTTTGGATTGTTGATTTCGGTAATTATAAAGTTTATTAGGGTAGTGTGGGAGTATGGACTAGAAATTGTAATGTATGGTAAGGTTTTTAGAAAATTAGGGTTTAAAAGTACCTATGGGTTTTTAGAATTAGGGTTTTGATTTTAAAAGGGTATTTTTTGTTTGATTGTGTTTTTTTATGGATGAAATGGCTTCTAATATCCTTCTTCAGACATTCTTCACGCTATTTTGACCTACGATGGTATGAAACATGAATATCACCCTCCTAAACCGTGATTCTAACTCGTACCCGGAAGAAAATCTAGGTTTATAAGGAAATTAGGGTATTAATGGGTATAACGTGCTTTGGATTGTTGATTTCGGTTATTATAAAGTTTATTAGGGTAGTGTGGGAATATGGACTAGAAATTGTAATGTATAGTAAGGTTTTTAGAAAATTAGGGTTTAAAAAGTATCTGTTAGAGCAAGGATTGACAGGCTCAGTAACTTGGGTGTTTGGGATTCAACCCTTTGACCTCCTGCTTAGCAGTGCAAACCTATCAAGCTCTTGGCGAGCCTAAGGTGGTCAAGTGGCTGGTTGGAGAAAGATGATCGGAATATGTTTACTGCGGGAAGTGTATAGGTATTCCGGTCAAGAGATACTGTGTGCAAGTATGAGAGTGGAGAAGATGATGAAGCTGGCCTCCAAAACCTGAAGTGTGGAGTATTTATACCCAACACTACCAGGTATCAACAACGTATGGCAATGATGACCATTTATGGCTCATCAATAGGATTCCAGCGGATATTAACGTCTATATCATTATATAACTTTATTAATGCTCTGACGGTTACACTCAAGGATTAGGCTTGAGTGTCTGACTGGTAGGATGTCAGGAGTATGATACTATGAGATGAATCCCAAGGCATTAGTGTTGGTTTGGAGGAATACGGTACTTATTAGATACAAGGTATAAGTATTGGTTCTGGAGTGCCGGGACAAAAGCATGAGTGGCAGCCTAGGCGTAAGTGCTACCAAGGTGTCGGACATCGGACCACGAGTGTCGGACGCCGGGATACGAGTGTCAGACACCGGGCCATGGGTGCCGGACGTCGGGCCACGGGCGCCGGACGCTGGGGCCAAGCTACCGGACACGGGGCGCTAGGTGCCGGGACACAACTCTCGTATCCCGGACAAGGGGCGCTAGGTGCCGGGACACATCTCTCGGATCCCGGACACGGGGCCATGATTCCCGGACACGGGGCGCTAGGTGCCGGGACACATCTCTCGGATCCCGGACACGGGGCCATGTTTTCCCGGACACGGGGCCATTGTGCCGGGACACAACTCCCGGATCCCGGACACGGGGCCATGTTTCCCGGACACGGGGCCATAGTGCCGGGACACAACTCCCGGATCCCGGACACCGGGCGATGTTTCCCGGACACGGGGCCATAGTGCCGGGACACAACTCCCGGATCCCGGACACGGGGCCATGTTTCCCGGACACGGGGCCATAGTGCCGGGACACAACTCCCGGATCCCGGACACGGGGCTATGTTTCCCGGACACGGGGCCATAGTGCCGGGACACAACTCCCGGATCCCGGACACGGGGCCATGTTTCCCGGACACGGGGCCATAGTGCCGGGACACAACTCCCGGATCCCGGACACGGGGCCATGTTTCCCGGACACGGGGCCATACTGCCGGGACACAACTCCCGGATCCCGGACACGGGGCCATGTTTCCCGGACACGGGGCTGTTTTGCCCGGACAGGGGCCGTTTTACCCGGACACGGGGCCTGGTGCCGGGGCCATTTTTCCCGGACACGGGGTCAAGGGCCAAGTGTCCGGACGCGGAGCCTTGTGTCCGGACGCCGGGACGAAATGTCCGGATGCAGGAACCAAGTGTCCGGACGGCCGGGACGAAATGTCCGGATGCTGGGGCCAAGTGTCCGGACGCCGGAGCCTTGTGTCCGGAAGCCGGGACGAAATGTGCGGATGCAGGAACCAAGTGTCCGGACGGCCGTGACGAAATGTTCGGATGCTGGGGCCAAGTGTCCGGACGCCGGAGCCTAAGGGCCGGAGCTAGGAGATAGCAGGCAACCTTTTGTAAGTCAGGTTATGTGTTTAGGGGGTTAATGGGCTATGTGTATGAGCCATTCCCTACTAACACTATCATGCCCCCCAGTTAGGTTTTAAAATGGTTTTTTGAAGCCTAACTTTTTTTGTTCTTATTGTCTCTTCCGCCTATTCTTTGGCCATGCCTTTCTTGGCCGCTTGAGGTTGCCTTGAGTAGTTCTGACCGAGGCCATGTCCAATGTGTCTTTCAAAAATAATGTTTTATTGGGAGATCAAGCCAATAACACATTTTTAACCTGTTATCTTGGATGTTATGTCACACCATCTTGGGTGTGCGTAAGAGTAATTATACTGAGTTGTGTCTATGACCATCATTTGAGTACCTATGGTTCTTTTGTATGCCGATGACATAGCTAGATGTTGGCATCTCATGTATATTTCATATCGTGCCGATGGCACTTTTGTTGGTTAACCTTCAATTTGTTTTACTCGCGAGTGATGTCGCTTCCCAATGAGAAGTGCTTGCCTTTTCCCGGTAGGTAAAAAGACGAATATGTGAGTGCATGTTTGGCGTAGATTTAAGATGTCTATATGTGCCTTTTGCTAAATTTCCCTCCAAACGTAGATTGGGGTGGTGCATCAGGTTTTTTTCCTTGTGGGATACATAGATCAGACCACTTTGTATTTTGAGGTGCATTGATGTGAATGACTTTTTGAAGAGTGTTTTCTTATGGTGTGGCCAAATCCCTGATGAGTGAGATGGCCAAATACCAAAGTTTGCCAGATTTCCCAGATATCCAGACTTGGCTAGTTGTTGATTGTCAAGGTGTACCATGTAGCAGAGACATCCAGACTGGCCGGCTGTTCATGTTTTTTTTTTTTTTTTTTTTTTTTAAACTTTCGGCATTGAAACAACTGTTGGCTAGGCACATCCTGACGGGTGTTGTGGTTGCAAGTGCTGACAATCAGCAATAGTATGTAAATACTAAATGTAGCACCTTTTTAGATTCATTGCATTCCATGTCCTGGGTAATGGTTGTCCATCTAAGTCAGACAGGGTGTAGGAGCGAGTTCCATGTGCTTCAAGGACACTATATGGGCCTTCCCATGTGGGACCCAACTTGCCCAAGTTTTCGGTCCTGCTAGCTTCATTCTTCCGCCATACGAGATCTCCCACTTTGAAAGATGTGTGTCGGACTCTTTGGTTATAATACATAGCCATCTGTCTATGGCTTTCTGCTAGTCGGATGAGAGATATTTCTCTTCGCTCCACGATGATATTCAAGTTCTCTCTTAGGGCTTCTTCATTTAGCTCCGGATTGAAATGAAGGGTCCGGTGAGTAGGGATTGTAAGTTCTGGTGGGATAACTGCCTCAGTGCCATAGACTAGGCTGAAAGGGGTTTCAGATGTAGTTCTGCCGGGGGAAGTTCTATGTGCCCAAAGAATGCCTGGGATTTCGTCTACCCATGCCTTTGCATATTTTCCCAATCTGGCCTTAATTCCCTTGACGATTGCTTTGTTCATGACTTCCACCTGACCATTAGCTTGTGGGTGTGCCACAGAGGTGAATCGTTGTTGGATATCCATATCCTGACACCAAGTCTTAAATGGATTATTTGCAAATTGTTTTCCATTATCACTGACTAGGACGTGTGGAACTCCAAATCGACATACTATTTGTTCCCAAACGAAGCTTATCATTCGAGGCCCGGTGATAGTTGCCAAGGGCTTAGCTTCAATCCATTTTGTGAAATAGTCCACAGCCACTAAAAGGTATTTAACATTGCCTACCCCAGGGGGGAATGGTCCGACAATGTCGATTCCCCATTTGTAAAATGGCCATGCGCTAGTTACTGGAATGAGGTCCTGCTTTGGCATTTTTGAGACTGACGCATGTTTTTGGCATGATTCACATTTTTCAATTTCTTCCTTTGCGTCTCTGTGCATGGATGGCCAGAAGTATCCAAGTCTCATGACCTTAGTGGTTACCGAACGAGGGCCTGCATGCATGCCACAACTTCCACCATGTACATCCTGAATTAGATCCTTTGCTTGTGTTGGGCCGACACATCTTAGATGTGGACCCAAAAAAGACTTCCTAAACAGGTAGTTGTCTATGAGGAGATACATTGGTGCCTTCATTCTGATTTTCCTTGCTAGTTGTTTGTCTTCCGGGAGTTGTCCATTCTGAAGGAAGTTTTTTATTGGAGTCATCCAACAGTCTTCCTCCGTTATTGCGACCACTTCCTTTGTTGGCACTATGGATTTCTCAGTTACGACTTCCACCAACAATTCTTTCTTGAGGTGGGCGAAGGAGGATGCTGCAAGTTTGCTCAATGCATCTGCTATTTTGTTACGGTTTCTTGGCACTTGTTCTATGGTAAATTTTGAGAAGTCCGAAATGATTTTTCTGGTTTCTTCCAAGTATTGTTGCATGGAAGTTTGATTTGCTTCATAGCTACCATTGATATGATTAGCTACCAACTGGGAGTCCACAAAAGCTTCTATATTTTGAACTCCCATCTTTCTAGCGATTCGTAGCCCTGATAAGAGAGCTTCATATTCGGCTTCATTGTTGGTTGCCGGGAAGTCAAACTTAAGGGCGTAGGTATACTCGTTTTTATCTGGATCTGTGAGTATGAGGCCAGCTCCTGACCCTTCTAGGCTAGATGCGCCATCTGTGAAGAGGGTCTAAGGAGGGATGTCTGTCACTAATGGATCCTTTGGTTCTTCCATTCCTTCGATTTCAGCCAGGAAATCTGCCAAGATTTGTCCTCTCATCGAGTTTCGAGGTTGGAAAGAAATTTCATGTTCTCCCAGTTCAATTGCCCATTTTGCTAATCGTCCCGACACTTCTGGTTTACCCAATATTTGTTTGATAGGTTTGTTTGTTAGCACTTGGATGGGATGTCCTTGAAAATATCTCCTCAAACGTCTAGACACATGAACCAAAGAGAGTGCCAATTTTTCCAAACATGGATAATTAACCTCTGGGCCTTTCAGTGCCCTACTGATGAAATAGATCGGCATTTGTGAGTCGCCCCTTTGGGCTACTAGAACTGCGCTTACACATTCCTTGGAAGCAGCCAAGTATATAGTTAGTGTCTCCCCGACTATTGGAGCCGTGAGTGTTGGGAGATTGGCCATGAATTTCTTCATTTCTTGAAATGCCACTTCTGCTTCTTCAGACCATGAGAAGTCTTTTTTCCGAATGCATCCCTTTAAGGTATTAAAGAAAGGGATGGATCAGTCTGCGGCTTTGGACAAGAAACGGCTAAGTGCTGCTAGCTTGCCATTTAGGCTTTGGACTTGCTTTTTGGTGGAAGGAGATGGCATGTCAATGACTGCCTGAACCTTCTTAGGATTGACTTTGATGCCATTAGGTGTAACAATATGTCCCAAGAATTTTCCTTCCTCCATGCCAAAACTACACTTGGATGGATTAAGCTTCATGTTAATATTACGTAATGTTTGGAAAGTTTCCAGGATATCAGCCAACATGATGTCTTCCGTATTGCTTTTGATAACTATGTCATCTACATAGGCTTCTATGTTCCTTCCCACTTGATTTTTGAAAGTTTCATCTATTAGACGTTGATAGGTTGCTCCAGCGTTTTTCAAGCCAAATGGCATTTTTTGGAAACAAAATATGCCTTGGTCTGTGTGAAAAGCTGTTTTGTCTTCATCACCTTTTTTCATACAAATTTGGTGATAACCTTTTTATGCATCTAAAAAGCATTTGAGTCTAAATCTATCTAAGGATTCCACTTTCCAATCGATTTCTGGTAAAGGATAGTTGTCCTTTGGACAAGCTTTGTTAATGTCTTTGAAATCAACGCATAATCTCCAAGAACCATCTCCCTTCTTTACCATAACTGGATTAGCAATCCAAGTTTGGTATTTTACCTCTCTGACAATCCCTGCTTCGACCATTTTGTTTACTTGGTCACATGCATATTTACTTCGATCCGGGGCCATGCCTCGTTTTTTCTGTCGGATTGGCACAATATTGGGATTCGCGTTTAGGGAATGCTCTGCTAGTTCCCTTGGGACACCATTCATGTCTGATGTCTGCCATGCAAAGACATCAAGGTTTGATTCTAGTAACGCTATGAGTTTAGTCTTTGTCTGTGTTGGGAGTTGTGAACCAATGGTCACTGGTTGTTCAGGGAAATTTTTATTAATAATAACTTTTTGTTCCGGACCATTAATGATTTCCATTGCCGGATCACTTTTGGGACCCTCTACCAGTTTTGGTTTCTCTGCCTGTTTGCACTCTTTAGGCCATGACGTTCTAGCCCTGACTGTGACTATGCCAGCTGGGGTAGGGAACTTTATCATGTCATGAATGGTTGATGGAATTGCTCCAAATTTTTGTAATGCAGGCCTGCCCAGTAGGACATTGTAGGCCGATGGTGCATCAATGATTTCAAAATTAATCATTTCTAACCTATAGTGTGGATATTCTCCTAACATCATGTTTATTGCTACCTCTCCGATTGGCCAATGCGTCTCACCTGAAAACCCCACTAGAGGGAATTGTGTTGGACGCTTTGAATGTTGTACTTTTTCTGGGAGCTTCCTAAAACAGTGGGCATAAATAATGTCCATTGAGCTCCCTGTATCAACATATGCCTTGCTTACTTCATAGTTGGCTAACCGGATTTGTATTACTACAGGGTTGATGGAAGGAGTTTCAATTGGTGGGAAGCAAATAGGCTCCATCACCCAATCCTGAAGGACCGATGCCTTCCTTTTGCGAGATGTAGTTTCTTCCTGCGTCATGTATATGTAATTAGGTGGGGTGGTGGATGGGGTATTGGTGGTTGTATTTGGCTTAAGTGAACCGATTTGTGATGAGGAATTTCCTTCCATAGAGAAGAAAAAATGGTGGTGAAACTAAGAAATGAAATGAAAAAAAAGATAGAAATGAAATGAGACACCGTTGCTAAAACGTGTCCCACGGATGGCGCCAATGTTAGAGCAAGGATTGACAGGCTCAGTAACTTGGGTGTTTGGGATTCAACCCTTTGACCTCCTGCTTAGCAGTGCAAACCTATCAAGCTCTTGGCGAGCCTAAGGTGGTCAAGTGGCTGGTTGGAGAAAGATGATCGGAATATGTTTACTGCGGGAAGTGTATAGGTATTCCGGTCAAGAGATACTGTGTGCAAGTATGAGAGTGGAGAAGATGATGAAGCTGGCCTCCAAAACCTGAAGTGTGGAGTATTTATACCCAACACTACCAGGTATCAACAACGTATGGCAATGATGACCATTTATGGCTCATCAATAGGATTCCAGCGGATATTAACGTCTATATCATTATATAACTTTATTAATGCTCTGACGGTTACACTCAAGGATTAGGCTTGAGTGTCTGACTGGTAGGATGTCAGGAGTATGATACTATGAGATGAATCCCAAGGCATTAGTGTTGGTTTGGAGGAATACGGTACTTATTAGATACAAGGTATAAGTATTGGTTCTGGAGTGCCGGGACAAAAGCATGAGTGGCAGCCTAGGCGTAAGTGCTACCAAGGTGTCGGACATCGGACCACGAGTGCCGAACGCCGGGATACGAGTGTCAGACACCGGGCCATGGGTGCCGGACGTCGGGCCACGGGCGCCGGACGCTGGGGCCAAGCTACCGGACACGGGGCGCTAGGTGCCGGGACACAACTCTCGTATCCCGGACAAGGGGCGCTAGGTGCCGGGACACATCTCTCGGATCCCGGACACGGGGCCATGATTCCCGGACACGGGGCGCTAGGTGCCGGGACACATCTCTCGGATCCCGGACACGGGGCCATGTTTTCCCGGACACGGGGCCATTGTGCCGGGACACAACTCCCGGATCCCGGACACGGGGCCATGTTTCCCGGACACGGGGCCATAGTGCCGGGACACAACTCCCGGATCCCGGACACCGGGCGATGTTTCCCGGACACGGGGCCATAGTGCCGGGACACAACTCCCGGATCCCGGACACGGGGCCATGTTTCCCGGACACGGGGCCATAGTGCCGGGACACAACTCCCGGATCCCGGACACGGGGCTATGTTTCCCGGACACGGGGCTATGTTTCCCGGACACGGGGCCATAGTGCCGGGACACAACTCCCGGATCCCGGACACGGGGCCATGTTTCCCGGACACGGGGCCATAGTGCCGGGACACAACTCCCGGATCCCGGACACGGGGCCATGTTTCCCGGACACGGGGCCATACTGCCGGGACACAACTCCCGGATCCCGGACACGGGGCCATGTTTCCCGGACACGGGGCTGTTTTGCCCGGACAGGGGCCGTTTTACCCGGACACGGGGCCTGGTGCCGGGGCCATTTTTCCCGGACACGGGGTCAAGGGCCAAGTGTCCGGACGCGGAGCCTTGTGTCCGGACGCCGGGACGAAATGTCCGGATGCAGGAACCAAGTGTCCGGACGGCCGGGACGAAATGTCCGGATGCTGGGGCCAAGTGTCCGGACGCCGGAGCCTTGTGTCCGGAAGCCGGGACGAAATGTCCGGATGCAGGAACCAAGTGTCCGGACGGCCGTGACGAAATGTTCGGATGCTGGGGCCAAGTGTCCGGACGCCGGAGCCTAAGGGCCGGAGCTAGGAGATAGCAGGCAACCTTTTGTAAGTCAGGTTATGTGTTTAGGGGGTTAATGGGCTATGTGTATGAGCCATTCCCTACTAACACTATCAGTATCAATACACATGATGTCTCTTTTGTTATGTCGGCATTCTTTATTATTATTTGTAGTTAGTCCACACTCGTGTAATAAATAAAATCCGTTTATTGTTAAACAAAACAAAATTATAGAATATGTCTTTTTTGGTATGTCAACATTAACTCTTTTTTTTTTACGGTTATAGATTTTTATTTTTTCTTAGAAAAGGAAAAGTCGAAAAAGAAATTAAAAAAAGAAATCATTTTTCTTTTTACTAAAAAAGTTTAATTTATAAATAATTTAAGATTTAAAGTAATTGTCTCAAACTATATTTTTTAAAATAAATATTAAAAATAAAAGGTTAAAACTATATTTAAAATGAAAAGACTAAAATGAAAATAGCTATGAAATCATCATTTTAATTTAAAGATATAAAATTAATCTTTAAACCTATATAACAAGTTATACATCTATTTTAATATATATTATATACTTTATTAATTATATTAAGACATATGATATATTTCGACATATACTACCAAACTCGTATATTTTGTCCCCTTTACAAGTTAAATGGTCATATATTCTCTTTTAATATTAGCTACATCGTAATATAGCTAAAAAAACGCAATAAAAAATAACTTTATATAGGCTTTTATTTATTATTTTTATTACACGTAACTTATCTCGTTATTTATAAAAATAAACTATAATTTTTCATCTTGTCTATATTTTCTTATGTTTGGAAAACCCTAAGCTATTAGGGTTTCAATGTCGCATGCTGTCCCTGATGATATTGTGGAGCAAATACTACTAAAACTCGATGTGAAAGATCTGATCCGATACAAGAGCGTATGTAAGTCATGGTATTTTTTCATCTCGAGTAATCGTTTCGCTAAAGCTCATTTAAACAATACTTATCATAACAAAACGAGATATATTAAACAAAAGAAGATCATTATGTGTAAGTATAACCCGAGGTATATGACAAGAGATTGCGTAGTTGACGAGTCGGAAGATGATTTTGATAAATGTCATCTTGTTGGTTCTTCAAATGGTTTGTTATGTATTGCAAATTTCCTCGGTGAACTTTTAGTGGCAAATCCATTGACTAGAGAAGTGAAAAAATTGCGAAAATTGCAAGTTCATGACGTTAAGTTAGTATGTCGAGGTTTTGGCTATGATTCGTTGATAGATGATTACAAGGTTGTACTAGGGTTGAGGAAAGGTTACAATGTGACTTGTTTTTACGTGTTGAATTTGAAAACAAATGTTTGGAAAGATGTCGGAGAAGTTAAGTATTGGTTTATTAGTAAAGTTGGTATTTTATGTAACGGGGCACTTCACTGGTTTATGAATGATCAAACTAATAAGAGGGTAATTCTTTCTTTTGACTTACTAAAAGAAGAATTTAACGAAATTCCCCAACCCGGTAACAAGATATATGCATATACGAATGATTCTCGCCTCGGGATTATTGAAGATTGTTTATGCATATTTTCTCTTTATTTGAAATGGATAATGAAAAACTACAGTATAAAAGAGTCTTGGGAATTATTAGTTCCCCATATTAGAAGTCCATACCAGGATCGCGTACACTGCTTAAAAAGCTTGATACATGATGATCCATACATGACTAATTTCTTTTATGCCGAAAAGATTTGGCCAGATTCAAAATATGTTATTGCTGCACCTCTATTTGTCGAAAGCCTTGTATCTCCTCATGCATTCATGTTAAGGAATATGGGCGAGAAAGCGGAAGGAGAAGGTCTCAGTTTATCAAGTTAGATGTGTAATTTGGCTACTCTAGGACCGAATGCTAGAGTTTAATGTTGCTGATCACAGTCAAGATTGTGTGGTATTTCTGTAAGAATCTATTCTGAAGTAGTTTATAGCTAGTATGATGGTTTTCGGGAACTCGTAATAAATGGATTTGAGTAACTTTATATGTGTTAAAAGTGTCTGAATTTTAAATTATGGTCACTTTAGTTTTATCTCAAGTCTCATGTTTAATATCTTCAGTTCACTAGTAAACAGGCTTTATTGATCGTCTGAGGCGTACCCAAATACTCGCTACATTCTAAACGCTTTAATTGGTTATACATTTATTACTAGAGTTGGTATCTTATGTAACGGGTTCACTGGTATGTGAATAATGAAAATAACAAAAAACTATTGTTCGTTTTATCAAAAGAGGAATTTAAAGAAATCTCTCAATCTGGGGACTGCAAGATAGGATGTATCTTTTGTTATGATATTAACTAACACACCAATTATTTCTAAGAAATGTGAGAAAAAAAATATGATCAAAAGTTATTTCGGGTCAACTAAACATGACCCGAAGCAAAACTACATGTTTCGCCCACGTGTCTGGTTTTGAGATTCCGGTGAACCCGTCGAGTTTGCAGTTCGATTACCAACCCGTATTAAACATTGACAAATCAATGATTTATCATTACCAAACATTCTCAGGAAACATGAAGGTTTATGGTTTTAGATTCTCTGAATTATCACTTAAATTTGAACACAATAACTATTAATTTGTGTATCTACATAAATTTCTCCTTTTATGTGTAACAATAAACTCGATTCCATTCTCATAATAACTTGCTTATGCTTTGTCACATGGACATAATTTGAGAGTTTTGATCATTACAACGTTACTTAGAACCATAACCAAATGAATTAAAATTTCATATTGAAGATTGTTATGTGTTGGACATTTTATTCGAATATCAGCATACCACCAAATAAGAGTGGATGCTTATATATTTTATTCGAATCTCGACATACCACCAAATAAGAATTGACGCCTTTTTAGTATACTCGATTCCATTCTCATAATAACTTGCTTATGCTTTGTTCACTTCCCTTATTGATTCTTCACTTTAGCAAGGGTGAAGTTTCGGCTACTAGAACGAGTGCTAGAGTTTGATGTTGTTGAAACAAAACAACAGGACATTGCTGCAGGAAACTCAGTGACTCGTAACCTGCGTTTGATGGATTCTAACTATTACTTGCTTGTTTTTAATGGTGTCTTTTTGTGTTAACAGTCTCTTAAATCACTTTACTAGTTTATCTCATTATAGTAAACCTGTTGATACATTTGACTAGTACTACCAAATCCGTTTCTTTTGCTTCATCTACATATTACGAAATCATAAGATATAATCGTGGTGCTACTAACATGATGATATACGGATGTCTGTATAAAATCAATGTTTATAATTACCAAATATTCTCCATAAAATGGAAGCTTATGGCTATGGATTCTCTCAATCCCTAAAATCTGATTGCAGAGAATCAAATTAACACAATAACTATAATTTGTACATCTGTGTAAAATTTTCTAAAAAAAGAAATAATCAGAAAAAATACGATGTGACCCGTTGGAGCTATGGTACACCTTCATCATGGTCACAAAATAGCGCCAAGAAGCCATAGGTGCAACACGAGCCAATAAGCTATAAGCCCTAGTCGTGCCCGTGGTCTACGCATCAACGCTTGGCCACCAGATACCCTGTACAAAAATAAGAATTTTTCATATTCAAAGTTATATTCAATTTAATGATGAATAGTATAAATCAACTATAGTTAAAGTGTTTTATTTCAAATGGGTCAAATGAAAAGAAAAAAATAGTTAATACGGAAAACAGGTCGGCTGAAAGTCACCTAAAGTCTAATTCCTAACTTTTTTGTTCATAGTTTATTATTGTATTAGTATTGTCTTGTAATAGTAATTGACACATTACTTATGGTCAAAAGTACGAGTCAAATGTTCAATTTTTCAAGGAACAAAGAGAGAATAATTTACCATAGTCCATCAAGTCGATCCGCAATCATCTTCCCTTGTACCGGAACAAGACCCGAAGTATGGAGTGACTTAAATATATGACCTGAAAGCATACGAGTTTAATACAGTTAACCCTAAATATATAAACAAAGAATATATGATAGAAACTTTTTTCAAGGCCACACCTTTATCTTCAACACTTTCAGTTTTATCAAGCAAACGTTCAGATTCTGAGTCAATCGTAATTGCAAGCTGGTCGTTTGAACCCTTTCTTAAAGATCTCATTTGAGCAGCAGATGACACCAAAGGCAAACCAACTTTCCCGACTGGAACCTATAAGGAGAAAGATTAAGAGTTAAAATTATACAAGTAAAAACTCCAAACAAGCGCAATTATGGGATCAGATACTCATAAAGGAGAATGTTAGGCTAGTGATGCGGAATGTGGATCATTTTCGGAAGCAATAATAGTGCCAAGAGGTGGCAAATAGGCGGGCGGGCCTGGTAAAGGGACAAAACGAATTTGATCAAAAAGTGTAACTTTGTACAGATCCGAAACATTTTTTGTTATAAATAATTTAGTGTTTCGTATATGAAAAAGAAAATCAAATAATTTCAAGCAAGATCGACTTGTTTGACCAATTCGACCGATTTGACCCATTCCTTCCAAGCTATTTTTTTTTACCGTTTGAGCTGTTAGATATGAAAGACTGCCACTTCTAAATTAATATCACATTATAAGAGCAAGGGGAAAATTTAATATATGACATGAACAATTATAAATGCAATAGTAACACATGCCTGATCGTCTATTTCTGATATTTCTGATCTAGCTGGCAATGAAGGTCCTTCAAAGACACCTCTTTCATGTATCGTATCTGGTCCACCTGTCCTCTTTTGAATAAAATCTTCAAGTAATTTAACCTTGTTTGATAAATCTTCCGCTATTTTCTGGGTCTCCACCAATTTAGATCTTGAACTTTGACCATCCAAAACTACACCCTGGATGACTCTTTCTAGAAGTAGAACCAGTCCTGCCACATCCGCCGGCTTCTCGACTCCAACAGACTCATTGACTCCTAACTTTTGAATAATATTCAGTAAACCATCTTTGAATTCCCCTTTCAATTCGTCAACTTCAAGGGCTTGTCTTGAAATAGTTGACCGCAACTCTTCGTTGGCATTAGTCAACAAAGTCAACTGGTCTAGTAGTTCATATACATTATCGACTATATAAAAAAGTTTTTCAACAGGATCCGACTCTTGGGGCTGTTCGTCTCCCACTTCAAGGATCATGAATGGGATCGTGATCCCTTCTATCTTTTCAAATAAGGTTTTTGTCTGTAAAGCTGATAAAAGTCCATTTTCGGTCTCAGGATCTGCAAAGTAATAAAGAAATGTTAAAACCAATGATATCAGAATCAATGCTATACGTGGCAAAATGGACAAGTCAAGGGTCAAAACTGGTATTTACGGGTCAGGTTGGGTTGATCCGAAACACTTTCTGTTCAATTTTTTTCACTTTTCTTCTAAATAATTAGTACGTTAATATCATCACCAAAATTATATCATTGCAAATTTGCAATTACAATAGTCAATTATCAAAGCAATTTAGAAAGAAAGTTTTATGTATTAGATTATACTTTGGAAAATTTCGACATGATTCCTTTTTACCTAAACTTTCCGATTCTACCCATCTGACTCATAAGAGATAATATATAACCCAAATCAATCGACAGAAACAAAAGTTTACCATGATCTTTAATAGACGAAACACTTTGAGCAGATAACTCCCGTTTGCTTTCATTCCATTCATTTTCTTTTGCCCGATAATCTTCCAATTTGGAGCTCATTTCACTACACGAATTTGCAGATGCTTCTAGTTCAGTCTCCAATATATGAAATCTTCTTTGGAATGCTTCATTTTCTTCTTTCGCTGTATTATACAAAGATTTTGCCTTCTCCAGTTCACCCTGTAATTCGATACTTACATCTTTGGATTCTTTAATGCCAATTTCCAGCATTGCCACTCTACTATCCTGTATTTGTTTGTCCATCTGCATGTTGATCACATTTTGTTGCAAGGCTACTGATTTCTGAACCATAAATGGCAGAGCATTCCTTATTGAATCGATTTCTTTTAACAAAGATGCAATCATGTCATCAACGAGGGTCGAGAAACTGCCAAATTGATCAGCAAGATTCTGGTTTTTAGTATTCAAATTATCCAAAGTTTTTTCCACATATGAACCAATGTTATCAGTATCTTCTGAATTAAACTCGTCATCAATCATCTCTGTGTTCCAATCATTGTCAAAGCCAGAAGGGAGAAAAGCTGGTGACAGGAAACTTTCCTGTAAATCATAACCGAGATAAGGAGGCAAACATTATAATTAAATTCAAATTAAAAGTATCGCAGATGATTTTAACCCAAAAGATCTAGTTTGGTTCCTTTGATTAATTTAATGTATGTGAGCAATTAAATCAAATTGTTACACAATAATCAAAAGAAAAATCATTCCTCCAGCTATAACAACAAAAATTTTAACAATAAAGAATAAAGGATCAACTGATTAAGTTACCTCGTTAGCAAGATGATCTTGCAGCTGTACGGAATCAAAATTATCCTTCATGTCTTTTAAAAGGAGTTGCAATTCGTTTAAGCTTTTGATTTTTTTCTCAAAACTTTGCTTGAACAAGGACATCAGAGATTCATCTTTTAAGATCACTTGAAGATTTCCAAAGAAACCGGAGAGCTCCGGAGACTGTTTATCATTCTTGGCTGCCAATTCTTGCCTACAGTTACTCAGCTCGGTTTTGAGGGTTGAAATCTCTTGTTCAGCTTCTTCTTTCAGCTTCTTTATCTCAATCTCTAACATACCTCTACTATCTAGTGCCTTTTCGTTTTCCTGTGAAAACTGAGAAACATTTGTCTTTAACTGAGACATCCCGTCTTCAAGGGACTTGATGGTCTTTTTAGCTACATCAAGATTACTTGCATGAGAAGAAACCTCCTCCTTAACTTTCTGTACCTCCATTTGGGCCTCTTCTTTTTCACTCATGAGCAAAGATATGTTGTTTTCCGCAAGTGACAATGCCTCTTGAAGCTTACTTGTTTGAGAGGTAACTTCCTCCATTGCTTTATGCAATTCCTCTTCTACACGACACTTGGCAGTCTCTAATTCGTTCTTCTCTTCCGTTAGTAAACTGATAGTTTTCTCTGAACCTGCAAGTTTATCTTCCACTGATTTCATAGTTTTTAGGGTTTCCACCAACTTGTTATTTAATGTACTGATTTCCTCTTTCAAAATTTCTACTTCCTGTTCTGCCTGTGTTTTTGAAATTTCTAATTCACTTTTTTCTTCAGATAATTGAGAAACATTGTTTTCTGAAACTGATAATGCATCTTCAAGGGATTTCACCGTGGTCAGGGCTTCAGTCAACTTGTTGACCAGTTGAGCGGCTTCATCTTTTACATATCCTAGCTCCTGCTCTGCTTGACTGTTGGCAACGTGGCATTCACTTAAATATGACGCAAACCACTTCACCTTCTCTACTGGCTCTTTTACATCTATCGGAAAAATAATATTAATGCCATCAATTGTTTCAATTATTTCCTGTAATATGGTATTGCTTTGAGCTAAATACTGCCCGATTTGATCCCTCTCAGATACTGCTTTTGCGACTTGATCCCTGATGTCACCCAATGTTGACTCTTGTTTCTGAAAGTCAGCCATTAACGCCTCAATCTGAGTGTGTTTTTCAGCCATCTGTTGTTTCATGTTCTCACGTTCTTGAACAAGACCCTTTCCTTTCTTAACTGCCAAAGACAATTTCTCCCTTAATAAAGAAGCTTTCTCCTCAGATCGTTGAAAATTTATCTGCAAAGTGTTGATCTCATCTTTTGATACACGAAGTTCTTCAGAAACCTTAATTATCTCGTGTGATCGATTATCAAGCTCCATCTCAAGAATTTTCTCATATAACTTGGATTCCAGATCATTTTCAAACAACAAAATTTGAATCTTTTCTAATGCTTCTTTATCCATTGGTGATGATTCAGTAAGAGCAACCATCTGCTTTTTTTCCTCGACAATTTTTTCATACTTGCTTGATATTTCTTCTAACTCCTCTTTGAGATGATATCTCTCCTGTGATTCTGCTAACAATGATGCAGTTAGATGATCAATCTGGGCACGAGAAACCTCTTGTATGGCATTGTTGTCATCTTGTAACTTAAAAAACTGATCTTTTGCAAGATTGTATGATTCCAATAGCCAGCTAACTTGAGATTCCAAGTTGGGAAATTGTGTGGCTTCTGGTAATCCTAGGGAAAGAATTTCAGCACATCTTCCAAGTACCATGTCCCGTTGCGAAAGAGCTTCTTGTAGTGAGTTAGCAAAAATCTCAGTCTGAGTCAACTCGGCATTCCTTGACTCAAGAGCCTGCAAAGCAGTTGACTTTTCTTGCAATTCGAATAAACATCTTTCTAATTCACCAGTTTTCTCGGTAACCGATTGCTTCAAAGAGTCACGCTGCTGGACTAGTGCCTTCCCTTTTGTCACAGCCATACTAAGTTTTTCTTTAGAATTGTTATACCTTGTCTTCTCTTGTTCCACTTCCCCTTTGAGTTTCCCGATTTCTGCATTTAGCAACTCAACTGTTTCTCTGTTTTTGTCAAGTTGTTCCATTAGCTGTCCCTGCTGGTATTCTAAATGGGTAGTTTTGTCGTTTAACTCCAGTTCTTTCCTTTTTAGCCCCATTAATTCCTCCCTTGCAGAGAGAAAAACCGTCTCCACGCCATTCTGCATCTGGAAATCTGACCTAACCTCTGCTAAACAATGAGCAAGCATTTCAACTTCTGAAAGAAAGTATTGGTATTTCTCGAGTAAAAAAGACGTGTTTGTCTCTATGTGAGATAATTTTCCATTAACAGATGTATCAGATAATCTTGTCTCGCCAAAAACAATTGAAAGAGATGATAAAATCCTATCTGCAGTGGCCTCAAAAGATGACACATCCTGTGATATCGACTGTTCATTGGCTCTTACCGTAAGATCCTCAATCTCTTTATCTTTCATATGTAAAGAGTCAGAGAGTTCTCTGATAGTACCATTAGCTTGTGATCGCTCGTTCATATAAAGCTCAACGAATTTGGAGCATTCATTTACCATCTCACGCAAGGGCAAAACCGACTTTTCGCCACCCTCTCCTGTTTCCGATGCAAGATGACCACCAGAAAAACCAGCATCATTTTCATCCGCAGGTGTCTGTTGCTTGCTTAAAACCTTGAGTTGATGATGAAGGTTACTAACTTCTTTCATCAGCACACTTCTCTCTTCCTGCAAGAAAAAAGTACAGGCTGTTTAGTCGCAGAAAATTGGGGTGTTTTCTAGATGAAAAATTCGTGGAAACTCGGAAAACAGAAAAACGTGTTCAAATCAGGATTTTTCAGAAATTAAAAAAACGGAAACAGAAGAACCTGCTTTTTTTATTATAGCTAAAATTATGAAAACTCAATTTAATTGTTTTCTTTGATTCTCCTTTAACAATTTTCAAAATTTCCCTAATATTCTAGAATAGAAAATCAACAATATTTGAAAATGTCGTCCAAATTTTCAAAATGTTTTCTAGAGTTCAAAAACTCCTAAAATGTTTCAGAAAACTAGATATAAACACACCATTGATTAGCACAACAACATAATTATGATTATAAAGGGTTGATAACCATTACCAACCTCATTATCCTGTGGAACAACTTCACTTTCACTTATAGACGCCATATGTACGACACCTTCTGTATCATCCCGAAATGGCAGTTGACGGGCCCTACTTACAGGACCAGGGGACGGAGCCACCAAAGCATCCGGACAATCTTCAAATTCATCATGTTCACCCTCTTCATGGGTCCTTACAGTTGGTGGCTCATCTTGTACTGCATCAACTCCACTTACCACCACGCCATCGTCCTGCTCTAGACGCTCAACCTGAACATAAGTTACTGAATTTTAACTTTCTCACAACATATATAGCACAAGTATTCAACAGATGAAGTAAATCAACAAAAGGTGCAGTCACAAACCATTCAAATGAAACGTAATAAGTTAAATGTATCCGTACTTCATACTTATGTGTGACATCGGAAAATCAGAGTTCACCTATTTTTAACGTAATTTATTAACACAGATAGAGCATTATAAATTCACAATCGTACTAGAATATACATTCATCAAAAAATTATTTATCCACCTTACTTTTAATATGTCAAAATAATAGTCCACTTCTAATAATACAAAGGCATAATAAATTAGCCCCATATTTATTTTAAAGAGCGGGCGGTAACTCAGCACAGGAAGTGTTTTCATAGTAGAAAAAGGTTCCAAAAAGAAAGTAGGTTCTATGTTGGTGGTACATGAACTACAAATTTGTTTGGGCTACCTGTCTCGTTTAATTCTAGTTCTCCCTTTGATTACCACTAAAAATTACCCCAAATTAACACTTCTACCACAAAAATCAAGATAAACGTATGAAAACACTCTCTCCGTCCCAAACTAGTCATTCACTTCTAAAGATAAATTTGTACAGTTGATTAAGTTTCCCATACTACCCCAAGGCGGAGCAACACCATAGCTACCACCCCTCAACTCAGCAAGCAGAGTGTTTTCGTAGAGTAAAAGAAAATCCATTATTTGTCCATTCCCCCTCTAATTATCATTTCTATCACAAAACTCAAGGTAATCATATATCAAATTTTAACAATAGTAAATGTAAAAATGTCATTCTACTAAATAAAATTTACAATAATTATAGTTTGACTATTTTCTTAAAGGAATAACATGTATAGAAATGTATCCACCTTTACTCGGAATTACGTATATTGTACGTATCCAACTTAAACAATGTCTGAGTCGATGTATGTATCTAACTCTCAAATACTCACTATTGTATATATCTAACTAAAAACACGTCTATTGTATGTATATAACTTTCAAATACTAGTTATTGCATGTATCTAACTTAAAACACATGTTCCGTCTGTATCTAGCTTTCAAATAATCACTATTGTATGTAATTAACTTTCAAAATGTCTATCGCCTGAATCTAGTATGTATCTGAAAAATTAAAAACTCATAAACAAGCGCCATGACAACTTGTATGAATGCAACAGACGCAATTTAAGTCAGATACGAAACCGTAAGCTGAAAAGTGAAGATTGACCTGATTAATTGAAGAAGGATCCTTATTATCATGAATTTGAGCAGAATCAAGTGATCGTCAATCAAGTGATCGTCTGTATCTAACTTTCAAATATTTACTATTATATGTATCTAACTTAAAAGTTAAAACAAGTCTATCGTCTATATCTAACTTTCAAATATTCACTATGTAACTAACTTATAACACGTCTATCGTCAATATCTAACTTTCAAATATTCACTATTGTATGCATCTAACTTAAAACACGTCTATATCTAACTTTCAAACTATAGAACGTATCTAAATTAAAACACGTCAATCGTACGTATCTAACTTTCAAATGTTCACTATCATACATATCTAACTTAAAACACGTCTATCCTCTATGTCTAACTTTCAAATATTCACTATTGTATATATCCAACTTAAAAACACGTCTCTATCTAACTTTCACTATTCACTATTGTTTGTAAAAACTTTCAAATATTGTGTATATCTAACTTAAAACACGCTATCATCCGTATCTAACTTTCAAGTATTATGTATAGTATGTATCTAACTTAAAACACGTCTAATGTATGTATGTATCTAACTTTCAAATAACAATAGGCGCGATTAAAGTCGGATAGGAAAACCGTAAGCTGAAAACTAACCGGATTAATCGAAGAAGCAGGATGATTAGAATGTTCTAATTCGTGAATTTGAGCAGAATCAAGTGATTGAATATGAACAAAACCGTTATCGCCAGCTGAAGGACTATCATTCGCCTGTTCTAATTCATTTTCTTCTTCCATTTCTCTACAGATCAATTCATACACCGATTAGATCTGTAAAACCTATAATTAACGATTTGAAATTTAATCATTTTCAAAAAAATTCATTCCAATATTAATAAATTAGGTTAGAAATGTACCTTAGATTTCTAAAAATGATGAAATTGAAGGATTTGAGATTTTGTCGTTAAAAATGGTGAGATTTGGGGGTTTCTATTTTTGTTGTTATTTGATTTGATCTATAACGGAGAAGACGGTAGATTTAACGTTTTTTTAAACCTGCTAAGTGCTAACTGTTAACTTGTTGTAAGTTGTTGTTATTGAAAATTTTAGACAAGCACTATTTTGTTATACATTTATTAAAAACCGTCCCGTGTATTTATGGGATGCAACGTTGTTTTTATAATTAAACATAAACCTAAAAGTTGTGATTATCGAGACTCTTATATCCATTCTTTTTGTCATAACTTTTTCGTTGTTATTAACTCATGTAACCATTGTTTTTATCATAATTTTTCGAGATGTTGAGATATTTTTGAAATTTTACCTTTTTAGAAATCAAAACTAATTTGTTTATGCATGAAAGATAAAAATTTATCAACTTGATAAATACTCGTTATTTTGCCCTCATTGAAAACTTTATTGGTTATGCAATGTGCCAATTCAATATCACGGATTATCTTTCCTCGTTAATACAATATCACCCTATATAACATTATTTAACATATTATATGACAATTTTGTATGACGAGACATGTCTACATAACAAGTTTTTATATATCATATAATATAAAATGTGTATGTGGTAATAGACAAGGCTAATATATATGATTATTTATTATTAGGGGTTGAAGCTTAGTTGAATTAAGTTTTAACTTTAACACGGTATAATTTGAAAGCACTGGAGACTTAAATGATTTCGGATTAAGCTCGTCTGCGAGTTATGAGGCTGTGAAATTTTTACCAGTTTAAGTTATCTCGATTCCGCTCATAACTAGTTAGTGTAGGTCAAGGGGGTTATTGGGTCCCCTAAAGATGTGATTAATACATATGCTAGTTTATTTGTGCAGAAAACTAAACTCTTGAATAACAATATTTTCGACAATACTAAAGTTTTGCATCTTTTAGTTGGTACCTTTTCAGTTTAGCTCTTTACATTCAACATAATTGTCAAATTGGTTATTAGGGGATTTTTTGTTTGCAAAAAGGAATGATTACGAGTATTGGTATGAGAATTGGTTTGTAAATCTTTAATGGTTTGTAATATGCCTATATTTGAGGGTTTAATTTCCATATATACAAACCTAACTTATTAATCAAACAACTATAATGAAATGAAAGTCATATTTATTATCATACCAAACATCCCTTTTATATATTTATGATCACATTATAGTATACGAAAATATAAATCAAATTTATGTTGTCCTGAATTAGAGTTTGAATCTAAAAATTATCCCACTTACAACAATCAGGGGGAGTCGAGGGGTTAACCAATCATTGGTTTGTTATGACTAGCTTCCGATGACATGTTTCTTACATTTGTCACAAAATCAAATGTCGGAATAACAACTTAACGACCACCAAATAAAATGGTACAGTTTAATTGCTTTTAACCGATATAACTGATAGTTTTGTTATAACATTGATTAATGATTACGGTCTTTGTAACATATGAAAATAACAATTAAGTTTTGATTTGAATAGTTGTTACTTTGAAATAGAGTTGCAATCCTTTTATTATCTCAACCAATATTTTTCTTGATACATAAGACTAGGGGTGACCAAAAAAACCGAGAACCGGCTAGAACCGCAAAAAACGGCCCGACTTTGGACCGGAACCGAACTGGACCGGCTATGGTGGTCCGGTTCTTGGTTCTCAAAAATACTCAAAAAATAAATCTGGTCCGGTCCGTGGCTAAACCGGCGGTTCATCGGTTCGAACCGAAAATTTAATATTTAGTTTTATTAACATTTTGTACTTTGTTATTACGTTAATTGTGTACTTTTTTATTTTTTTTGTAAGATATTTTGGCGATCCAAATTTCCACGGTTGCTTCGGAGTCGGCTTTTAGCACAAGTGGTCGTGTATTGGATGCTATTCGTATTTGGTTTCGTTTTAGTTTTTTACTATGCCTATTACGTATTTACGTTTATGATTTGTAATTCGATACGAGTACTTTTTGTGTTGCTTATCGTTTAACCTACTTTATTCTTAATCTTTGCATGACTTTTTTTCTTTTTTAAATTGAATAACCTTTTTTATTACTACGTTGTGTATTGTGTGAGGTATTAAAACCGAAAAGAACCGAAAAACCAAAGAACCGACTAGGAACCGGACCGGAAATGACACGGAAAAAGCGGTCCGGTCCTCGGTCCATCGTTTCTTAATTTTTTTTGTCTCGGTCCGGTCCGGTTTTTTCCGATTCGGTCCGATCCGTGTCTTTTGAACACCCCTATAAAACATATAAGGTCAAAATACTTAATTAAAATATACGAACTAATAAGTAAATCGTAAAAAGCCATTACAAGTAAGATTTTTAAACCATTAACTCCAACCTTTTTTTATCACTAATGTTAACAATTATATTGTTATTTTCATTGATAATAATGTATAGCTTAAAGAAAATCTGCAAAATATATGTTGATATGAAATTAGAAAAATTAAAATACAAGGTTATTACATAGTTGAAGCTAATAAGAAACAAACTTGAAAGCTCTTTTATCCTCGTATCTAGGGAAGAGAATCACCCAAATTTCAGAATTTAGAATCGTTTTATCATCCGAAAAATAGGGAAAATATATAGGATTTGAGATTATTGTATCATTACACACCACCCATTTATAAAAACTTTAGCCGTTAATAATTAACCGTGTCTAAAAGCAAGAAACAACTACTATAAGATGGATCATGATTTCATTATCAAAAACTTAATTTTAAATTTTAGTTTTGCTCGACACATACTCGAAAATGAAGAAATTTGGATGCATCGATCTCCTTATTGTGGTGTTGTTTGTATCCTTATTTCTTTATCCCGCATTTGCACATCCAAAACCTCATCATCCATCACCCGAAGATTGTAATCAACCTAACCACCCAAAGGATCCCCCGAAAAAACCTTGTCCTCCACCACCAGAAAAACATAAAAAACCTTGTCCTCCACCGCCTGAAAAGCCGAAAAAACCTTGTCCTCCACCGCCTGAAAAGCCAAAAAAACCTTGTCCTCCACCACCCGAAAAGCCTAAAAAACCATGTCCTCCGCCACCCGAAAAGCCTAAAAAACCATGTCCTCCGCCACCCGAAAAGCCTAAAAAACCGTGTCCTCCCCCACCTGAAAAGCCTAAAAAACCTTGTCCTCCGCCACCCGAGGTCCCGAAACAAACTCCACCCGAACCCCCAAAACAAAAACCACCACCAATACCAGAAGAACCGAAAGAAAATCCACCACAAGAACCGAAAGAAGAACCTCCAACACCACAAGAACCAAAAGAAGAACCTCCAACACCACAAGAACCGAAAGAAAACCCTCCACAAGAACCAAAAGAAAACCCACCACAAGAACCACCACCAGACCAACCACAAAAACCAACTATATTTCATAACAAATTCAAAGGTCATTTCTCGACTGTTTTCGCTTTCGGTGACTCGTATACCGACACAGGAAACTCTCAATATTTAGGTAGTCTTACATTATCATTCTCGGGTTCTTTAAGTTCACCCTACGGTTCCACAACATTCGGTAAAACCTCAAACCGTTTATCCGATGGTCGACTAGTACTAGATTTTATAACAGACTCCTTAGGCATACCCGTCTTACCTCCTTACCAATCAACCACAGCTAACTTCACTAATGGCGTAAACTTTGCTATCGCCGGAGCTACAACTGTAGCTAACGACATTTTCTCTAAGCTCGCACGAATTTTTCTATGGAAAGGTACACCGTTAGGCATAATGACACAGTTGGATTGGTACAAAAAGTTTCAAATAGAACATATATGTAAAGGTTTGGATCAAAACGCGTGTTCTGATAAATTAAAAACTGCGTTGTTTTGGGTCGGGGAGATTGGAATATCGGATTATTCTCGTGCGGTTGGATCTAAGATCCCACTTTCTTCCATAGCTAAGTCGTCGGTTGCATATACAATTGAACTTGTTCGGGTACGTACACAGATCATAATAGTAAAAGTTTTCAAAAACATATACAACTGAACTTGTTTGGTAATTTGTAAGAATTTGAAAGTTTTGTACTTTTGTTATATTTTGTTGAACAGACACTGATACGAAACGGGGCAAAGAACATAGTTGTACAAGGTTTACCACCACTTGGTTGTCTTCCACTCGACATTTCCTTAACTCCGTTAAGCATTCGTGACAGATCAGGTTGTTCCCCAATCGTAAACGCAGCCGTCGTAATCCACAACCAAATCCTACAAGCCAAACTAGAAATATTCCGAAAACTACACCGAGATGTTACACTCATATATGCCGATTCTTGGAAAGCATACTTCACAATAGTAAACAACCCGCAAAAGTATCAAATTCAAGAAACTCACAAAACCTGTTGTGGAGCTTCGGGTCAGGGTCAACCTGATGACACGAATTTCAATTTTCAGTTGTTATGCGGGTCTTCGGGTACTTCAATATGCGAAGATCCAAGTAAATATATCAGCTGGGATGGAATTCATCCCACTGAATCGATGAATTCTCACATGACCGATCAGTTTATAAATCAAGGATGCTGTAATCCCCCTTTCGAAGAACTCATGAAAAACTCTGTTGCTGCATAACAGGGTGCAACCCAGCCCGGATACTCAGATAGCAGCCCCGGATTATTACAATTCAGAGGGCTAAGTTTAGAATAAGAGTAAATTACGTGAGTGGTAGATGTAGTTGTACAAAAATTTCACGTATATCCTAAGTCTCACAAAATAGACCAAACAAACGAGACATCTACAAATCGTAACACTAGTGACGATTGACCAAAGTAATTTATGAGACTTATGGACTATATGTGAAATTTGTGTTTAATAACAAGGGCGCTCCCGTGATTTACTCTAGAATAAAGTAGAATAGTAAACAGGTTTATATTTTTATTTCATGTAACATTTGAAGGAAATATACTTACAACCGACCACTATTTACATTTCAAGGGTCGGCTTTTTGGTTTATTGTCGCAATCTGTACAATAAATAATCTCTAGCTTCTTGACATTATATTAAATACTCATAAAACATGAAGAAAAGGGCATCCGGTGAATCTTTAGGGAGATTATTGATGTATAGATAAAAACGAACCAAATCCTCCTTTGAAACAAGATCAGCGTCTATTACTTCATCGTTACATGTGAGAACCCATAAATCTCGCGACATTACTCTCTTTATGTTACCTCGACAAAACGGGCATGAAGCTGATCTTGAGTTCCTGCAAATTAAGAAAAAGATGTAAAACATTAATGTCGTGACAAGTGAGCATTATTGTGTTGTATTATACAAGTCACTGATGCATGAGGTTTGATTACTTACCAATCACGGTAACAGTTGATACACATTGCGTGGCAGCAGTTTGGTAAGACGATCTTTGTGCACGGTTCTAAGCAAATCCCACATTCGTCTTCTCGGTCCAAATCGATGTCGGTGAACGAATCGTCTTTTTCTAGTTTCTTTTGGCTCGATACCAGCATTTTTGAGTTCTCTACTTTAGGCACATTATCGAGCTCTACCAAGTCATAATGTAGCCTTCTTAGAGATGGCAGTATGATGGCTGCATATATTGATTTTAACCAAGAAAAAATCAATTAAACGCACAAAGAAAACGTAAAATTTACGATATGGACTCAAAAAGGTAAATTTAGCAAAATGGGTGGGGCGGGTCAAAACTCAAAACCGGTATTCTGTAGTACTCACTGAAACAGGTTACGTTGACCCGCCAACACATTTTATGTCTTATTTTAAACCTTTTATAATAGTTACAAATACTATATTATTATGATAATATTTTTTTTAATGGCAATTCAGAAGACTATGTGCCTTAAAAATACAATTGGTCAACTTTTGACCCGTTTGACCCTTTCAACCCATATTGACCCATTCATAAGTGAATGAGTCGAAATTGCCACCTCTATGGAAGACGCTAGAAAAGAATGACTAACCATAAAAGTCGCTCACGGTAGCCTTCCTTCCATGTCTAGAAATCTTTGGTCTCCCATCGGTATATACCTATAAAGGAAAAAATTAAATTATTTACTTATGGTAAATTTTCGTTTATAAGAAAATACTGTTATGAGCAAAATCAAAGAACTAACCTTATAGACGATAACATGGAAAAGATTTAAGTATCTCGGCAAGAGACATGCGCAAGAAGAATCTATCCATTGTAGCAAGAACATAATAAGCGGTGTTAACTGATCGTGAACTAACTTCATTTGAAATCGAGCACCATCTTTGGATCGGGGAATTGCAGCAGCTCTGCAAATTCAAGAATCAATAGAACAGGATCAGAATATGAATCAAAAATGTATATTCGGTTCATTTTAGAACAATGCCAATATGTTTAATCAGTAAAACTGGATATATTTCCTGAAACCAACTTAATTTCTATAATTCAAGTGATTAAAATCAGTTACTATTGATCGTATTCAAAATCCACCGACTAAATGCTAAACTTGCTTATATGTAAACACTAAACACAAAAATTAATTGTCAATATATATTACAATTTCCGCGAAATACAAGTCCACATTTTGACTTTTAGGAGTCAAATAAGTTGAATAACGTTAAAAACTCTAGAATCAATGACTTCTTTTCGTCAAAACATAAATTCATTTGCCATAAAATTTCAACCAAAACTAATAATTTCTTGTAGAATTCGTAAAAAATCGAGTTATCATGTACTAAAAACTAAGAGCGGTCGACTTTTATACAAATCATACTAGTATACTACACATTTCATTGCAAACAAATTATTGACCACACCATCAAATTTCGCATTTTCTTGCAAACAAAACCATTGTTGGCCCAGAAATACAAAAAGAACATCATATTTCGTAAAAATCATTTCGTTTAGAATTTTTAGAAAATCATTCTTTACTTAGCTATGAAAAGTCAAAAAGTTATTTTTCCCCTGTTCTTCATCAAAAAAAACAATTTTTAGTTAGCCAACAAATTGAAAGAAAAAAAAACTCCCAAAAATGAATGTATGACATCATCTTTTTTAACAATATTTATCAAAAATTCTATAATTTAAGAACTAAATTTCAATAAATAAAAAGTTTTGTGCTTTTTAATTCTCCTAAATTTTCCCACATAGAAAAATCATTTTTTTTTATCTATGCTAAAAAAATTAAAAAGTAAAATTAAAACACACATAAAAAAAAAATACCCAATATGAAAAAATTAAAGATAGAAAAGTAAAAATCTTTACTTTAGGCTAAAAACTAAGAATTAAACATGAAAAAAAACCCCATTAATCCAATTTTAACAGCTTAAAAACCCACAAAAAAATATATATTAAAAATTAAAAAAAATATATAAAAAACTATCAAAAAAAAAAAATCAAAAAATTAACTTACAAAGCATTAGCATGTTGTATATCAGCTTCAATAACCTTCAAAGATTCTTCATAAGAAGACCTCCCAAGTGGGTAATACATCATCATATCCATCTTCAATAAAATTTCAATAATTTCTTTTTTTTTTTTTTTTTTTTTGAAGAAAAAAGTGTAAAGATTTAAACTTTATATTCTTTCTTTGATCTTTGACAAAAAATAAAACAAGCCCTTGTAAGAAAAAGATGGTTTAAATAAGAAAAAAAAAAACTTGGAAGAAAAGGCAAAGAAGGGTGGGTTCTTATCCTATTCTTGAAATGAGGCTGCTTTGAGTTGGGACAATTTATTTTTTATTTTTATTTTTTATTTATGGGAATATTTTGGGGAGTTGAATAGAAAATTGATGATGTTTGTAAAAAGAGGTTAGGAGGGTGTTAGTTGGGTATTTTGGGTTTTGTTGAAAAGATGCTTGGGTAGCTCCTTATCTTTTGATGATTCGTTTTATGTTTTAAGAGTTTATTCGCTTTGGTTTAGAGCACGGAAAATGATAATCGATTATAGGGTTGTTAGGTATCATATTAGCGAAAGGTTTTATAATTTACGTGTAAATTTTGGTGGAGTAATAAATTAATTGTGAGATTTTTTTTTTTGTTTTCTTTCATTGTTTTTTATCGCGCTGGAATAAAAAAAAATAAAAAATCAACAACTGCTTGTCATGAGGTTAACGACTCTACAACGAGAAGTTGCGGAGCAGTAACTAGGTGACAACCGGTTGTGATGGACAACTAGCATAACAGCGAACATCATTGATTGTGTTCTTATATTTTTATTTTTTATTTTTAAAAGATATAAATTATATAATATTACATATTTTTTATATATTTTTTTGTTATGAAACTCAAATCAATAATCTCTATATTAATGGATCACTCACGTACCGTCATCATTTGACGTTTCAGTTTATATTATATAACCAAATCTTCTAGCTTCTTTCATATCTAATTGGCGGAATATGATATAAAGGTGAAAAAAGATATAAAAAATAAAATGTGTCAATATATAAAAAAGAAAATGGCAACATGATGAATGAATAGTTGCTATCAAAGATTCATAGTTGTTATTAGTTACTATAGTTGTTATTTGTTACTATGTTAGGTAATACCATCAAAATTAGGTAACATAAAGTAACGGTATAAGTACATTTTTGACCAATTATATAATTTCACAAAAATATAATATTGTAATTATGTTTTTGTCTTACTACTAAGTATGTGATAATTAAAATTTTTCTTTTTCTTCATGATCAAATAACATATGTTTTTAGTGTAATAAAATTGTCAATTCTTTTTGTTATTTTTCGTCTAGAGGCTTCTACGACGTAGTAACGTTGTCGTTTGGTTATCATCGAATCACGATTTTGGAAGAGAAAAAAAAAAGGTTATATTCAAAAATTATAAGAAAAATATAAATACATAAAATCTAAAAGTGTAAAAAAAATACTGTAAGAAATAGGTAAATGAGAACCACCCAATTTTTATATCATAATTTAATGATTTAAGTATATTAAAGGTCACCAACTTATCTAAACTTTTAAATAATTCAGTTGTTCAATTATATTTTGCATTCAATAATTTTAATATGGATGCTCCCTCCAATTCTCTTCTATATTAAATCTCAAAGTTACCTATGGGACTGTGCCCGGGTCGGATTTTCTCGGATAAACGGGTTGGGTTTCGGGTATTGGGCTTTGGGATTGGTTTGGGCTAATTTCTGTTTCGTTTCGTTTTTTTGCTGTTTTGTTTGGCTGACTACACGTGTCCCCGGAGCTTACTCATCACTCTCACATACTCAAACCCGGTTACAGAAATTGTTTTTGCTTTCGTTTACTACCGGTTGATTTTCTCACTTACTGCTCCGTCGTTGAAGGTTTGTTTATATTTTTTTTCGTTGCGTTTGCTGTTTGTTTTTTTTACTTCATTAGTTTGATTATGGTTGATAGGATTTTTGTTTCTATAAAGGTTAAGTAAAAATTTACTAATCAGTTCTACTGTCAGACATAACATCGATTTTTGATGATTAGTTGTTAATAGGCTTACAGAGTGTTACTTTGGTTACTTTGTTTACTTGACCTCTGTTTATGTACTTTATCATAGTGATTTTTAGAGTGTTAGTTAGGTTAGTTTGCTTGGTTGACCTCTGTTTATATGTTTTATCATACTAATGTGCAAGTGAAGCGTATTCACGAATACAAAAGACAACTTTTGAATATGAAAGAAATGAGTGGTGATGAAAGAAAAGAGAAATTTGTTCCCCAAGTTCGCAATAATCACTTTGTATAAAGAATTCACAACTAATCAAATGCTTATATATATATATGTAGCTTTGGCATTATATATGTAATATGTCAATTGTATTACTTATGGTTTATATTAATTATGCAGGTAAGAATAAATTAAAAGATCTACTACAGCAAAGTGATAATCGGACTTGTGCTGATTGTGGTGCGCGTGACCCTAAATGGGCGTAAGTTCTATCAACCAAAATTACACTAATAGCTTTATGGATATACTTTTACATTCTTACAATGTTGGCAATTAGGCAGTGCATAACGCCTCTATTAGTAGTTTTGATTAGGGTCTTTGTCAATTGACGGTATAACTATATATACTCATAAAATTCTTAGTAACTTGTAAATTTCGAATGTAAGATTTAAAAGAAGACGAACCAAGAATGGTCTTGATGGTGTACTAATTTCAGTTGATATACTTATTCCTATACTACTATATAAAATACTTTTTGTTCTTGAATCTCAGGTCACCCACCATTGGAGTGTTTATATGCTTGAAATGCTGTGGTGTACACAGAAGTTTAGGTCCAAACATTTCAAAGGTATGGGTGATTTTTCATGCTCTTATTGGAAATCGGTTTCGTGCAGAAATTAAAGTCCATAGTTAGTTATAAAAACAGAGTTTACATTGTGGTACATGATAAGTTATGTATCACTTGTATTTTGGGATAGTTCGGGTATTCTTTCATATTATTTCACTGTTTTCCGAAATGGGAATGTCTGCTTTTATACATGGTGAATATAGTGTCTCTTCTCTTGGAGAATTGTTAATAGTTACATTAAAATTTAGTGCTCATCAAAGAGATGTGTACAAGCTCTCATTTGATAAGCTGATGGATGATAAATTGAACTTGGCAGGTTTTATCGGTGACATTAGATGACTGGTCGGATGAAGATGTTGATGCGATGATTGAAGTCGAAGGAAACAGTTCTGCAAATTCTATCTACGAGGCTCATTTTCCTGAAGGAGTTACTAAGATCGCCCCAGATGTTAGTGTCGAGCAACGTAGAAGGTTTATTAGGTATAGTTTATGCCATGTAATACACTGTTTGATTAGTTCCCGACTTCATCATAGTCGGGTTTTGAGGTGAAATTTGACTAGGTCTAAATACGAGCATCAAGACTTCTTGAAACCAAGTTTAAAGATCTCATCAAAAAATGTCACTGTCCAAGTAAGTCCACCCAAAAGTTCAAGTTCCAATCCGGTACAGAAACTTGTAAGTGCAGAACACCTACTCAAAGTTTGTTAACATGATCAAAGGCCTTCAACAAAAAACATATATCTAGCTGATTCCTAAAATGATCTCAGGAAAGCGTATTTGCTGCAGGGATATCTCGGCAACTATGTTCGTGGATTCGGTAAAGAAGCGCTGAGTATCAGCGTTTGGCAAGGTTTGATTTCGTCATCTTTCAGCTTTATTTTGTTGTGATTTGATCCTTTTTTACTATGTTTTCTGTATGTGTTTTGTATGTATTGTTTGTTTAGGGTTTTATGACGTTTTTTGATAATATGAGCAACGTTTCTAGCTTCGGATACCAAACGTTGCTCATATTATCAAAACACGTACAGAAAAGGGTGTGCAGTATCCGTTTTCTTATCCGAAGCTTGCTAAGAGTTTGCTAAGAGTGTGCAGTATCCGTTTTCGTTTTCTTAGAGCTAACTCGAAGAAAAGGTTATTATCCGTTTTCGTTTATTTTTGAAGGAGCGAAGAATAATGCTTAGAAAACATCGAGATGAAGATCAACACAGTGAGGGTGAGGTGCAAATGATATCTGGATCAGCAGCAGCATATTCACAACCTTGGTGGCATGGAGTTGGAAACGGTGAGATGACTACTTTCGGTGAGACTAAAGGAATTATGAAATTTGGTGATCAGTTAGAAAAAACCAGTGATGGTGTTGCTGACAATGCTGATTCCTCACCGCAGTCTGGTATATATTGCTCTATTTTATTTAGATAATTTTAATTAATGAACGTTTTCGTGGTTATTGCCCTGTTTCTATGCAACTTATTTCTTTATAAAAACGTAAATGTTAAGTTTAACTTTGGAAATTTCCATTTTCCCCTACCAATTCAAATGGTTTCGAGTTGTGTAAATCGATCCCGAGCTATGTAAATCGATCCCGTGCAACGCACGGGAAACTTTCTAGTTGGGACTTTAAATGACAAATCTTTCTGGACTAAAATTATTATTTTATTTTTTTTATAATAAAATAGGGTTTACTTTATTTAAAATATACATAATTAACATGGTTGGTTCCCTTTTTATAACTAAAATTCATTTTAAAATATAAAAAGCAACCAATTTCATAAAAATGAATCAATTTTATTTTATGCTTTCTTCAAAATTTGACAATTTGAAGTATATAGAAAAATTAACAAGTTGATCAATATATTATTCAAATTAATGATTAGTTAATTGGTCTAGATTAAACTATTCAACAAGTGAGTATAGATAAATGTGTTTTTGAATATAATTTTAAAATAAAGAATAATGTTTCCGAAGAGTCAATAATATGATCACGAAAAAATTAATCATTTATCTAGTGGACACATTGTAGCAAAACTCTTTTTAATTAGATATAATTTTGTTGTGTTTTTATATGAGAAAGTTGATTAGGTATTTAGCTCTAATTAATTAAGAAAATAAATAAACAAATAAACATTAATACAGAACTAAAAAATAAAGGTATATTAAAGTATTAAAATTAAAATTAAAATAATTAATGTGGGCAGTTGAAATAATCGTTCTTTGGATGGTTCACCAAAACACGCCTGAAGTTGTTTAAGCATCTCTCACCTACATTTTAATTATTAACATTAATTAAACTATTAATTAATAAATTAAGTAATTTAATATTATACTCAAACTCAAACCCATTAATACCAAATTGGGTCATACATATTTTCTATATCATAAGTAACCATATATTTAAGATTCTATTAATTGATCATGATTTTCTATATCTTAGGTTTAAGGTTGCGGTTTGAAAGTAATCTCTTAAACTTATTATAGGCATTTTGGAAGTAATAAAAACACGGGTTCTTTTGCTTCATCAAAATGTGATAATCGTTAACGTATGTGAAATACATAAATATCGTTTTGATTGTTATAGGTATTACAACTTGATGATCTACGAATTTTGTTCTAAAATTGAGTAAAATTAAAATATATTACTTTTTCCAGAATATACTACTAATAATAGTTACAATTCAGTATTTTTTCATTATATATATATTTCTATTTATACATATGGATAACATAAAATATGGATAGCAACACTTGTATTTATTTTAAAGGTGACAACAAATGGAACATATATTTAAAATAATTTAGCATCTTGTTATTCCTTGAATGATTTAACACCCCACAAATAAATTATTATTATTTGTTTCTCTCAATTAAAGTTTTATTAAAAAAAACAAATGAAGTGATTCATCTTTCTCCTCACGAATCATGAGTTCTTCATCATAGTTTATTTGTTTATTTAGAAAATGGACATTTTTTTTATTATTACTCTTATAATTAAAAGTGGTGAATACCTAATGATGTTCAAACTAGATTTATTATATCTCAATAATTTGTATGTTTACAGAATTAATACTCTTTTGCTCTCTTTTTGTTTTGAAATCGTGACAATTAGTGTAACATATATAATATAAGTGTCGGTCGTTGTCATAAAAGTAACGGAGCTGAAAGATGTTTCTCCTTGGACAATAAATTCGAGATAATCATAAGTTCATGACTTCTTATGTGTATGGGATCCCAGAGTTCAAAATTCTGTCTGCCCTTGGTTCGATATCTAAATTAGTTTTTAATATAATCACAGTGCAACAATTAAAAAAATGAGAAAACGAAAGAAGGATTCTTATTTATGGTCTAAAACATTTTTGTTGGGATGTACTGGTTTAACTAGTATTTCCTTATCTGTTTTAGAACTCGATTCTATTAATTCTAAAATATTTATATAGAAATAGTGGCGGCCAGAAATTTGTTTGTGGATGGGCTAAAATAACCTATTCACTGTAAAACTGTAGAACAAAACTTGAATGATAGTTTAATATGATAAGTTTTACTATATAAGTTTATTCGTAAGTTTTAGATTGTATGATGTACTTTTCTATAAAAACAACGATTATTATTTATCAATATTTTTCTAGCTATCATGAAAAAAAAAAGATAAAAATGTGGTGATTTTAAATTGTTGAAGATTTTGATAGTGTAGGAGTACATTGTTGATTCAAAAAATGAATATGCGAAATGAATAAAAAACAAAATCAGTTGATTCAATAATGAATATCGTATAATGATTAAACCAAACTTGATAAATTTATATTGATTAAAATTTTCAATAATAAAAAAAAGATAATCATCCTAATTGTTACATAACACAATGAATAGTTGAATACTACCACTAATGGACTGTAAGCAGTTCGGCCCATTTATCAGTGACATTTAGGCCAGAGTTTAAATTTGCTGTGCGTATATAGGACTCAACATGTTTAAATGAACAAAATTTTACCTCACAACAAAAACTAATAAAGCAACAATTAGTCATTTGTTACGGATTAGACTAAACAAGTTAAAAGACATTACAAACCTTAACAAAAGACGTTGATAGACATTTATATATTCTTGGGTCAAAAACATTTTGGTCGAATTAGTCCAAGCCACTACGTTTTAACTCGTTCATTTTAACTCATTATATGACTCGTATTAATAACATTTCATAATCTATAGATGAAGCAAGATATGTCGATGAGACCCTCTCAAGTTCCTTATTTCGAAGGGGAATTCAAAAGTCCGAAGTCACTTTCTTTGTCCCCAAGTCCCATTCTTTTATATATAACTTCTCGTGTATTTTACAAACTTTATTTGTGAAGCGTTTATTCTAATAAGTCTATGGAACTAGAAATACTTGTCCTTTCCGGATAACCTAAAGAAACGAATTCTTCAAAAAACAAAATTTCATAATTCCAAAAACTTTCTTTTACAATCATAAACAACAAATTCAAAAACCTTAAAATTCACTACATTTTCTTTCATTGTACATTAATATCCAAAATCTTTGTAGAAACAAGAGCTTTTGGTATAGTTACATACAAAACACCATCTCTAACCTCAGCTTTAATCTTCTCAAACTGAATATTTTCCGGCAACAAAATCCGAAAACTATACTTCCCATAACTCTTACCACTCCATTCACCTTCACCTTCACCTTCCTCATTGTTTTCTTTCGCAATCTTTTCGGCTTTTATAACCAACATTTTCTCTTCAACATACACTTTGACATCTTCTTTAGTCATTCCAGGCATGTCAAACCTTAGTTTGTAGTCTTGGTCACCTTCCTTGATTTCCCATGGTGTTCGACCTCTGTTGTAGGTTGTTGTGTCGACCGGTGAAGCCCACTCGCTATCGTTGCGGTCGGTGTAGGAGGGCGGGTTTTCTATTAGTCTCTCCATTGTGTCCATCATTTGTTGGACTGTTCTTGCTGTTGGGAATCTGTCCCATAATCCTGGATGTAAAAGAGATTGAATCTTCATTATATTTTTAGGTTTATAGTGACAAATTATGCATACCCATGTAAAAAATTCAAGAAAAAAGTTAATCTTTAACTTCAAATTACGTATTTACCCATAACCAATAACCATGCACACAAAAAAGATTGGTTTTTTACTGTTTCTTTTAGCTTATATTGAAAGGGATAACTACATAGCTTGTTGACCGCTTGTCTTCTGCTACTTTCTAAACTCTAATATCATTATCTAATATATATTGAATAATTAATCATACCCATATCACAAATTCAAGAAAAATGTTGAAAAAGATTACCAATTGGTGGAGATTGAGAGACTCTTCTCTTAATGGGTTGTTGTTGTGGTTGTTGTTGAGTCTTGATGCTTGCTCTTTGTGCTTGATCACCATTTTTTAATTCTGCTTTGATGATTGTGAAATTTGTGTTCTTTTTGGGGGTATTTTGGTATTTGGTATCAAAGTTAAAGATGAAGGTTTTGATTTGAGAGTAGTGATTGTTTGAGAGAACAGTGGGAGTGCCATTTGCTTTTAGTTAGTCAAGAAAGTGTGGTGAAAAAAGTTGCAAGGGGTAATGTGTATATATAGATAAGTTGAGGGTGAGAATAGAAATTTCTAGAAGGTAGGAGAAATCGAGAGGGGCTCACATTATCTTATTTATTTTGATTGTATTTTTGTGTTTTCTGGATGTCTCTAGAAATGAGAAGTTGGTTCTAAACATTTTAGCCATTTTTAGCCCACATTTGGAAGCCCATTGGCCTACAAACAATCTTGAATCTTTGAAATTATTTGATTATTACGGAAGTGTTTGTTTGAGCTTATTTGTTAACGTATGAACTCATATAGTTCGACTTATTTTACATATAAGTTTATTTTTTCCAGCTTATTTAGTAGTTTATGATACTTGATTATATCATAATAATGAACAATAAGCTCATAAGCTACTAAATAAGCTAGAGAAAAAATATGTTTATACAAGATAAGTAAAAATCACATAATCTTATAAACTCATAAATAAGCTCAAACAAACACTCTTATGACAAACAATATGAAGAAAACGAATAATTCTCCATCCTCTTGTAAAGAAAAAGCTACTTTTGTAATAAAATTGTCGACTAATTAAATGCATGAATCAAATTGAACAACTTACAACATATTTCAACACAAATAATTTGATTAACTATTAAAGTATATGTTTAAAGTTGTACTTATTTAAATATAAAATAAATAACGAATAACTTGGGATCAATTAAAACCCAATCCCGGATCATTGAACACGTCCCATTGGATTCCCGGATTATCAATCCAATTTTGGGGGAATTCTAATTCAAAAGAATTGTTAAATGAATTTAATTGATGATCATCTGACATCATCATTAATCCAATATCTTCGATCGTTGGAGTTTTATCAAATAAGATATCGGTTTTCTCTACTTTGATATTGTGATTATTGAAAGTGTTGTGTGAAGAAGACGAGGATCCACCATTATCTCTCTTGATGTGTGTGTCCAAGCTATTTTGTTGCTCGATTGGATGGTGTGTACGAGGGTCTAATCCCAAGAATTTCATCTTCTTTTTGATTCGAGTATTCCAGTGATTCTTTATCTCGTTATCTGTTCTCCCAGGAAATTGAGCCGCTATTTTTGACCACCTAATATAAAAGAATGTACCGTTATATACAAATTTTGTTACAAGTGCACAGAAGTTATATCATAATAAGATAAGAACATTCTAATCCAAAGTTGCATAAAAACTACACTTCATATCCAAGATATGTGCACACGAACTTTTGTAGGGATTACCTATTTCCAAGACGAGCATGAAGTTGAATGATCATATCTTCTTCGTCTTCAGTAAACGCACCTCTTTTAAGGTCGGGTCTTAGATAATTAATCCATCTCAATCTACAACTCTTTCCACATCTCATCAACCCTACAACAAGCACATAAAGAAATTATTAACTCCAAATCCCTCGAAATCTTTCAAAAATTACAAAGATTATAAAACGAACCTGCAAGCTTTGGAACGAGTCTCCAACATTGAATGCCGTTGTTAAGGATGAAAGTCATAAGTTTATGATCTTCATCGATAGTCCATGGTCCTCTTCTTAATCCATTTTTCTCACAACATGGTTGTCTTCCCATCTTGAGAAAGCTTAATGTAGCATTGAGTAAAAGAAGGATAAACAAACTAAAGTTGTGATGTATTTATATATGTAAAGCCTCGAAAACCGAACTCGCAAAATAACATATATAAAAACATGAATTTGTGTCGTTTACATATTGATTTGAAAGCAAAGATTCTGCCAACTATCATAACTAATGATTGAGTAAGAAAGCACCAAACTTTATCACTAAAGATCCATTATCTTTTGATTATGAGCAATCATTGTTGTACAAAAAAATAATCAATATATGAAGAGACATGACTTTCATGGTTTTAATTATAATTATGAATAGGCCCCCAAAAAGTTTTGTTAAAATAACTATTGTCAAATTGGCCTAATGCTAAAAATGAATTATAAATAATTGAATCCAAAAGATATTCACGATTTTATGATTAATCAATCCAAATTTTTAAAAGTTAAAACCTTAAAAACGAGCATAGAAAAGAAAACACAAAGTTCCTAATCAAGGCAGAAAATAAGAATATAAATCACAAAATTCGAACATAAAACCAAAAATTAGTAAAACGTCTTTCCTAAAAGTATGAGAAAATCACGAATTTCCGAAAAACTGAAAGAAAATTGGATTCTGATGATATTATTATTTGAAATATTGATATCAACAGCGTCTTGGTCTTCAATTCCATCGCTAACTTAATTAATAAGTTAGAGGATCTATTTTAGCGTCCTAATAATTTTACTTTAACACGTTGAAAACAAAAAAGCTGATATTAAATGTTAAAACTTGAAAACGTCTACACTCGCTTATTCTTAAGTAAAAGTTTAGAATTTTTTCGAGCTTGAGCCAAATTTGGACCGTAACAACGCTTCCTAACTTCAAACGTTGAATGTCGATTAAGTTCGGCTTATTTAGACATCTTCTTTCTCAATAATATATAAGGTTAATTTTAAATAGATTATTGGATAGATTCCATAACTTAAGGTCCCCTTATGGTTGTCAAGTTTCATGAATGGGGAGCAACTTTTTGCATTTATTTTTCTTTTGGTTTGGTGAATGGTGAGTTTTAAAGCAATTTTTTATGTAAATATTCTTTTTATATAATAATTTATTTGCCTAACATTTTTTTTGTATTTTATTTAAAACTAATGATTGAAGAAAATAAAACAATTAGGCTGCGCATGGTATGAACCCACTTCTAGTTCATCGAATTTCATATGTACCTTTTTTATAGTGGATATTTTATATATTTTTATGTTATAAACTTTTGTCGAGTTGTCAACGATACTTTTTATCCGATTAGTAATTTAATTCGAATGTTAAAAACAAGTCCTAAAGAATAAACAAGTTGAATTATAAAAGTAAATTTAATTTTGTGACTAATCAAAATAGAGTCTTAATAGTCCATATGAATCTTGAATTGTTAAGAAACACCTCAAGTTATCGCAAAGCAGTGAGTTTTGCTAGCTAGCCCATTCTGAATCAATCATGCGAGTTTCATCAAATTTTGCAGTCGACTTTGACAAAATAGAAAGAAAGTTATCGTAATTACATCATCATTTAGGATGATAACATCAACAACGACATGGTATTCGACTCTACTGTAACTACTCGAAACTAAATACATTGATTTTGGTTAAGAAAGATTATTAGTACTTGTCCATGCTACGAAATACTATAAGTTCTCTGGTGTAGATGTCATCATCAAAATGATGAGATCAACAAACTTATCTTTCTATTCAACAAAAGCAATTTTCTATTTTGAGTAATCATACAATACAAGTTTTTTCTATAAGTTTTTTACTAAATTACAATAATAATTTGTATGGTTATATCCAAATTTCACATATATTATATAAATCCTAAGAATTATATCAAACCGTCATAAATTCAAAACGGAATATCAGTTTTCTTTACATTAAGTAAATGATTAAAATACTTTTCGTTAATAACAATGTCTTTCTTAGCAAAATCGTAGACTTACATATAATGTAGGTTAAAATCAAAATCAAATATATATGCCATTTGTATAACAAAATCAAAATCAATGCCACGTGTAGAACAACATCTAAAAACTTTAATGACAACTTAAACACCCAACCAATTTAACATATCTCAAACTACCTTAAAAAACACACCACAACACTTTTTATTGTTACAAAAAACAAAATGGACAATTTTACCCTTACGTTTATTTGCATGTCCATTGTGACCATTACCACCCTTACCTACTTCCTCCACCGCCGGAAAACCTCAACTCCGGCCACCCATCTCCCACCATCACCACCAAAAGTTCCGATCATAGGTCACCTCCACCTAGTTGGCAATATGCCACATAGATCATTCGCGAGCCTAGCGGGCCAGTTTGGCCCCATTATCTACCTTCAGTTGGGCCGTGTACCCACAATTGTGGTGTCCTCGGCCCAACTGGCGGAACTCATTCTCAAAACCCATGATCATGTTTTCGCAAACCGGCCCCAGCTTGTTTCAGCCCAATACTTATCATTTGGGTGCTCTGATGTAACTTTTTCGCAATATGGGCCATATTGGCGACAAGCTAGAAAAATATGTGTGACCGAGTTACTGAGTCCAAAACGAGTCAACTCGTTCCAACTCATTAGAAATGAGGAAGTAACTCGGTTGGTCCAAACCGTGTCAACTCGGTCCGGAGTAGAAACCGACATGAGCGAGCTGTTTTTCCGGCTAGCGAATGACATGTTATGTCGAGTTGCTTTCGGGAAACGGTTCCTTCGTGAGGAGTCGAACTTAGTGAGTGTTTTGAGTGAAACACAAGCGTTGTTTGCCGGGTTTTGTTTAGGCGATTTTTACCCCGAGTGGGAGTGGGTCAACTCAGTGAGTGGGTCAAAGAGAAGAATGATGAAAAATTTGAAAGAGTTGAGAGAAGTTTGTGATGATATTATCAATGATCATATCAAGAAGAAACCCGAAGTAGACGAAAAAGAAGATTTTGTCGATGTTTTGCTTCGTGTGCAACGACAACATGATCTCGAAGTCCCGATCAGTGATGACAACCTTAAAGCTCTTGTTTTGGTACTATTTCAACTTAATTAGCTTATTTCACTTTTTTTTTTTTCTATATATGTAACAATTTTGACTCATTTACTTATAAATGAGTCATGGCAAATAAAAAAAGTGTAGATAAAAGGGAAAGGGGACTTTTTTGTTACAAGTTATCGGTCATCAATGTTATAAGTTATAATTTTAGAACGATGAGTGTAATAAACAAACTTTAACGTCGTGACTATTTATAATAGAACGATAAAAAGGTTTTTATGGGTCAACTTAACCGCGACCTAACCCAAATAAAGGTGGTACTTGAAAATTACTAGTCAGCTAGCATAGCGGGTCGAAAACCGAGATGAATAATAATAATAAATAATTCTAAGTTTTATCCGGAATTGGAACACAAACACTACTTATAAGTATGCATCATTGTTGGTACTTATTTCGACATTTGCTTGTACAGGACATGTTTGTAGCAGGGACAGACACAACATCATCGACTCTCGAATGGACAATGACCGAGTTAGCAAGACACCCAAAAGTACTAAAGAAAGCACAAGACGAAATCCGTGGGATAGTCGAAAGCGAAGGTGAGGTTTACGAAAACCACCTTCATGACTTCCATTATCTAAAAACAGTAATCAAAGAAACTATGCGTATACACCCTTCGGTGCCACTTCTAGTTCCACGAGAATCTATGGAAAAATGCACCTTAAACGGGTATGAAATACCCGAAAAAACAAGAGTTTTGATCAATACGTATGCAATAGGACGTGACCCGGATTTATGGGAGAATCCTTTGGTGTATGATCCAGAAAGGTTTGTGGAAAACGAGGTTGACTTTCGAGGTCAAGATTTTAGGTTTTTACCTTTTGGAGGAGGGAGACGAGGTTGTCCTGGTTTCGCGTTTGGGTTAGCAACAATCGAGTTAACTTTGGCTCGATTGTTGTACCACTTTGATTGGGAACTACCAAATGGGGTAGGACCCAGTGATGTTGATTTAGAAGAGATTTTCGGGTTGGCTACTAGGAAAAAGACAGCACTAAAACTTGTGCCGGTTGAAAACAAGAACCACGGGTTCGAGAAAGATTGTGCTCGAGTTTCACCTAGATAAACACTACCCCTTGTGTATGTACGTGTCTTGTGTCGTAACACTAGTTTTGTATGAAAGAAATAATCATTTAATATTTTAACGGAACAATTATGTACTATCGACAATAAAATGCAAGCATCGGTTTAGTCAGCATATATTTGAAGCAAAAATGTGCAGAAAATTTCTGTTTGCAAAACCTCATTCTGTATTTTGCTGGTAAGCGGGTTTTGGTGAATATGCATATCCCTCCTTCTCCTTCACATTCAACTTTTGACCCTGTTGATGAGCGTTGGTCAGCGTTAAGGCATACAACACACAAAATCGATTACCCGTTATAACCAATTACATAACCTGCCTATTTTAGTATTTACCCACCTCTAACAGCGATAGACATATTATTTCATTGTGCTAAAAAAATATTCCAGTTTAGTCGTTAATAAAATACTTACTTGGGTTTTTCGTCACTGGGGATTTCCTCAGACTCGGTGCTTGACCCTATATCAGTCAATTTCCCGAATGACTCTTTAGCATCCCCGAAGAAATCTACAACTTTATCAAACACTGTTTTCAGCTCGGCTCTGCTTGGGAGCTGAAAGAGAAAAGTTCAGATTTTAAAATCTTAGCTCGATGACTTAATAGCTAATACAACTGTCGAAATTCATGTAATATATAAGCAGAAATAGTTACATACCTCGATTACATCATTACTTGCAAGTGCCGCTCTTATGTTAGTACCTTCCTGCATAATTATACGAGATTAAAATAAAAATAATAACTATAATTATCAGTTCTACATATAACAACAGTAAGAATATATACCACTATCTTGTAGCCGTATTTGAACTCTGTAGCTGAACGCAACACACGATGCTGTCTAATTGCTGTCTTTTGAACTTCTTTTTCGTCCTGTTTGAATTACAACAACACGGAAAAAAATATCGTCATTACACACATGCTATAATTATAGGGTATAACACATCTGGTTAATAGTTAACTAAAGAACTTACTTTGTAAATAACTCCTGCAAGATTTTTCGATAGAGTGTCTTTGTAAATGTATTTTCCGACAAAATTATCTTTGCCTGCAAGCAGGATCTTAGCTGTTGTGCCGCCTGCTACGATACTAACAGGGTACCATAGATAAACCTGCAAGAGTATCAAATAAAGCTCAAATTTCGACCATTATAATGTAAAAGTATCATCAATCATCCTTATAGGTGAAAATGTGAAATCAAAGTAGTTTCTCTTGATTTATTGGAGTAAATCTAGGGCATTTCTGTCACTCTATAGTGGCATATTTTTATCTTTAATAAATATTCTTAAAACGTTAAGAACCGGATACGCCCGTCCTTAGGACAACATGTGGAAATAAGCTTTGCTCCAGACCGACTCAACAACCCCTCATACTGGAAACATGACCATATTTTACAACCAATTAAGCTACGCCCCAAAGTTGCAATTGTTGAAATCAGAACCAAAACCACGATTAAGCCGGAATACAAAGATTGTTTAAATACTAATTATGGGCATAAACCGAACTAACAAAACTATGTGCTTATTAATAAATTAAAGTTAACAACCACATGGCCAGAGTCGGGTCTTAGAGCGTACAATAAGGGCGATCGCACAGGGTCCCAGATTAGTAGAGCCCTTTTTTGGTGTTATAGGTTGAAACTTTGTTTTTCATACATACATAAATTTTACTTATATATATATATATATGTAAAACATCAATTATTGTAACTTATTTTGAAAAACAAATGAATCAATTGAATCTTAGGGTACACAAGGCCTTTGAATTCTAGGGCCGGACTGCACATGACTTGTAGCCTGACGGTATGTGAGTTAACTTATTAACGTAGAAATCACGTAAGGGACAAAAGTGTAAACTCGAAGAAAGAAATATGCAAAAGTAAAGAAAAGGATAATGAAACTAACATTAGCCATACGAATGAAAATAACGAATCTAGGATTCCCATCATCTTCAATTTTAGGCATTGCTGGCATTTTCCTTTGAAACTGTCGCTCTTGCATTCCTTTTTTACCTTTTGCTTCAATCACAAGTTTACCACCAAATCTCTCATGCTTCTTAACAACGTTCGATGATGAAGAAAATGAGTGTCGGATAACATGGGAATCGTCGAATGTTCGTAGATTCTTAGGAATCAATGAGTGTGATTTCAAAGACATACAAACCTCCATTCTTGTTGTTGTTGATGTTTTTGTTATGAAAATGTTTTTCTTATCCAAAAGATTAATATCATGATATGGGAATGGTTTTATATATAACTGGTTTTTGTACCATACACGTGGAAGGATCAACACTTCAACTTCCATTTTCCTTTTTACTTTTTTTTTTTTCTTTTTCGAGTTAGAGAAAGTGTAGACTTACAAATAGGTTTACAAAATTATTTTTACAAAATGATGTGTTCAAAAAGTAGTGGACAAAAAAACATGAAAGAGAATTAGTGGGATTATATGATTGGTTGAATTCATTTACCATATCATTTTATAAGCTATCTTTTGTAATTCATTTGTATATGTAGCATTGCTCTTCGAGTTAATCTAACCTACGACATTTTAGTCAAATCTTACATCGATATAAAAGTCGTGCCCCTAAGAGCAAAGTTGACTTCTAAATAAATATATACCATTGGACACTTTAAGTTCAATTTTAACAACTCGAATCACATTTGTTGTATAACTTTGGTAAATATTTTCGAACAACCATGTATGTCATTAACTCAGACCTATGATTATCTAATAAATATAACTTATACAAATATGAATAAACTTAGTGAAAGTTTTTCAGATTATTGTTGATAACTCTTTGTATACACACAAAAAAAAAACTCTATACGAGCTTACATAGGTGAATCTATACACGAAACAACATTCTAAGTTCTAACAATTTCAAGAATTTGTAGGTACATATGGGGAGACAAACAAAAAAATTTATGTGGGTGTAAAAGTTTTATTAAATGAATAGATCTTTATTGTTGATGTTTTTTAAATTAATTTTATAAAGGATAAATTTAAAAAGAAAAATATAAATATAATTATTTTTTTAAGTTACAGAATAAATAAGTCGGGATGACTTTGCCCCATCTGATTATGTTTAGGTGTTATTGAAATTGTTATATTTGTTTAGCTGTCCTTTATCATATAATTTTCTCCAACTTTTTATAAAATAACAAAATTTTAGAATATACTAAATGAGAAACCAATTTTCTAGAATTTTGGATATTGTTTTCCATTTCTATTAGGATCCTATCACTATATAAATATGAAACAAAACACTAAAACTCGTTCATCTCATAACTATAAATCATCCACCATTTAATTCTTCTTTCTATTATTTTCTTTTATGTGTGATATTTTTCTCGAGGGTTAATTCTTAACTTCATTAGTATATTAGTTATTGTAGAAAACTATAAACTCAATCGTAAACCACAAGAACACCACCAAACTTTCAATCTTATTCCCACAAATCAATAATACTTCAATACAACTGAATCAAATATCAAATACTAACAATACTTGCACTAAACTTCTGACTAAGACTAAGACTAATTAGAGTTTCAACAAGAAACCTTAATTTACAGATCTAAGATTGAAGAGAAAGAGAGAGGAAAAACACACTGTTGTGTGTTTTTATTCACCAAATTATGGCTCAAATGAGCTGTAATATACATTTTATGCTCCAAACTAACACTCATCACCCTTGACTTAACCTAATCTATATATCACCGTAACACATTCCCCCCTCAGTCTTAACTTGGAATGCATTGTAAAGACCAAGTTTTTTACACAAGAAATGATGTTGTTTTGAAAGACTTTTTATAAATATGTCACAAAGTTGCTATGCAGATTCAACTTTAATAAGTTTTAAAACTCCCGAACAAACTTTTCTCTAACAACATGTAAATCAATGTCTCTGTGTTTTCACATCGAGAATTATTTGCAGTTTGAGACAAAGAAACACCTTTATCATGAATTTAGAGTTAAGAAACTGTTTAACAGCCATAATCTCATCAATAGAATTACTAGTAATAATGATATCATCAACATAAACCAATAGCATAATGTGCACTTTATCTTTAGACAACACATACAAAGAATAATCATACTTGCTTTGATAGAAACCATACTCAAGTAAGCTAGTAGTCAATTTTTCATTCCATTTTCTAGGTGTTTGCTTTAAGCCATATAAGGATTTTTTTAAGTTTACACACTCTATTATCATTTTTATCAAATACACCTTCAGGCAAAGTCATATAAACATCCTCATCAAGTTCACCATACAAAAATGCATTATTAACATCTAACTGAAACAAAGACCAGTCATTACACACATCTATAGTTATCAAACATCTAACAGTAACCATCTTTACATCAGGAGAGAAAGTCTCCTCATAATCTATTCCATGTGTCTGACTATACCATTTGACAACTAATCTGGCCTTATACCTCTTAATCTCACCGGAAGATTTATACTTGATTTTAAACAGCCACTTACAGTCTACTATATTCTTATTAACATGTTTTTCAGTTATATCCCAAGTACCATTTCTAAGAAGAACTTCCATTTCAGTATTCATTATATTAACCCAATTAGGATCAAGACAAGCTTCTTTAAAAGATTTCGGTTCAACACTTTTACTCAGATTAGACATAAAGCAAGCAATATCTTTTTTAAACAAAGAACAATTAACCACTTTATCTAATCCATAATTGTGTTTTCATCTAAGACATAGTCATCCCATTTTCTAGGCATATTAGTTTTCCTATAGGACTTTTTGTAACATTAATATTCTCATTTATCATAGAATCATCGATGTTTTGAATAGGATTGCCTCAGGCAGACTGTATAGATTAGGTTAATGAATTCATTTTAAGTGAATTCATATTTTTTCAAGTTTATAATAAATCCTTACATTATTGTCATTTCATATGCACTAAAAATATGAAAAATATTATTCACTTAATGGTTTCTATACAATTAAGTTAAGATTAATTATTTTCATGTGACAATAGTTACAAAAACCCTAAATTATATACCAACCAATATACGTTGTACTTTTTTCATATAATAGTGGATTATTCATAGGTCGGGGTCAACTTTATGTATACTTCCCGTTTTTTACTTGGTTTGTTATTGTTATTGTGTTATCCTTACTTCCACACAAGCAAAACGCTATATCCCCAACAAATACCAATCTATCGTTAGACACTTTTGTGTTCAAGTTGTAAACATCCTTATTTGGTATTTGTTGGGGATATAGCGTTTTGCTTGCGTGGCTTTTTTTTCTGTTTCAACTTTTTCTAATTAACCTTAATCTTAATAAGTGTTTGTAGTACAAGACTTCACAACTTTAGAAAAAAAAGAGTGACATCCATATAAAATAATTTATTGCAATCTTTGAAGCCGTAAATGATGTAAACACACCAATAAAACTTTAGTAGTTATATACACCTAAACAAATCAATCGGTTGCTATCTCAAACACCTCTACCAATTCATAAGAGATATGTTATATTGATTACCTAAGACAAGTAGCAAACAATTTAGAATATACATATATACACAAGTCTCAAGATTGAGATACCAATATGGGTATTCTTATCACACCGACGCCTATCTAGCCACATTATATATCTAAAGTCCTTTGCAATATGTTTTAACTCAAGATGGTAACTAAATTATAGAGTTAATTACACGGATGGTCCTTATCCTATTATCCAAATGACACTTTTCGTCCTATCTTTTGGATAAGTACATGGATAGTCCTTTGTTTGGAATTTCTGCACATGTACAGTCCTTTGGTCCGTTAGGGTTAACTCAGTTCTGTTAGTTATATCATAATGGCCAATTTACCCTTTTTGTCTTATTCGCAAATGACCATCCGTGTAATTAACTCAAAAATTTATTAAAAGTATTAAAGAAAAAAATTAAAACTTAAAAAAAAAGAAGAAGATAAATTTACATTTAATCATCTTCTCATAACCTGGTTTTGTCCCTTTTAATTCCACAACCACCATTAGCAACTATTCTAATCACACTGATGGATAAGAGATGAAATTATGATTGAAATGATGGTTTGATTTCAAATTTGGATTTTGAAGTTAGTTAAGCTAACGGTGATTTAGGTTTTAATTTAGCCTTTCTTTTTTTTGTGTTGTAATTGAATTGTTATGATATGGTGATTCAAGAAATTAGGTTTGTGGGTATCGGGGATTTTGAAAATTTGGGGAAGATGATAGGTAAAAAGACGAAAATACCCTCACATGTTATCCATGTGAGATGACTTAACGGCTCAGTTAACGGCACATCCAAAATAGGGACTTGCGAAGTAACAAAATTCAAACTTAGGGACGAGTGGTGTAATAAAAAAGTTATAGGGACGAGCGTTGAAAATGGTGCAAACCATAGGGACGACTCATGTAATTAACTCACATAATAAATATATACAATACAACCAGGTAAATTATTATTTCACGAAAAAAAGTATTGACAATTACAATATCGAGTTGATTTCGGTACCTCATTAATAGACATAAACCTACTCGCGTTTAAAATCTCTATTTCAACACTACTCGAAACTCGAATGGAATATGAAAAACAACATAAAAGCAAAAAGCTTGATCGAAATGCATTACTTTAGCTAAGTTTATATCATACTAAATATAACACATTGTCACCCTACAATATTAAAGCATCAAAATTTACAATAACTTTCGTAGCTTTTTGAAATGGGATTAAAAAAGCTTGAATCTTTAAGCGATTTCAGGGTAAACCCGACTAACCCAGATCCTAATTCACAAGAACAGCTTCATTACTTGAAGCTTTATCTGCAGCGACTTCTTCTAACCGTTTCCAGATGGATTCACGTATTGATTTCATCTTTTCTTCCCTTGCTTCTTCTTCTTGGAAGTTGAGTAAACACTCGTTGAATAATTCATGGTCAAGGTCAAAGAAGATTTTACGGACGTTTAATGTCAAACTATGGACAGCTTGATTCCAATGATAACGCCCATTTCTTTCGAGTGCAGGAAAGATTATTGGTAATATTACCTTGCGGTTTTGTCTGATTAAATTCTCGATGTGATCGTTGTTCCAAAAGAACAGAACTCTTTCTGCCACCTGAAAAATAGAGAAAACCAAAAGATCAAAAACAAAACAATCACTGTTGTGAACTCAAAAACGCAGATTAAAGAAATCTTGAATGCAATATTGTAGAAGAGTTCAGATGATTGTGAGTAAAACACCAAAACAACCCTTCAAGATGACAACTTCACATAAAAGTTTTGATCTTTTTTCAAGAACTGCCCAAAGGTTCATTTGGGGAACAATGAGGATCTGATTTCCGTTATAAATCTGTATACTCTAAGACCCTAATCAACTAAATTCAATAAAACAAAACATAACGACTAAACATCGTTCAGTCTTATGGCAATTTTGACATGTGCATATAACAAAAACGTAAATTAGAGAAATACCAAATTTGAAAGGAAGGATTTTACACCATTTTCCCCTTTTATCCGCTTTGTCGGTCCCATCTCCGTGTCACCAAACATGAAGTAACGAGACCCAATATCATATCTTTTATTTATATAGAAGGGACTTTCTAATTACAAGAATTGAAACGAATAGAACAGTCAAACTAAACTCAAAGTGAGCTAAACAGATTTAAACACTAATAACTTACTTCTAATACCCCTTGTAATCATTATCGCAATACGTAAAGTATAACAAAAATCTCTATTATAATAGTACAGGGATATACAGATCAATTAAACGAATGGGAACCAAGAGTTGGATATAAAGATATAACCCAATATAGATTATAGGAAAACGATATGTTCACATAAAAACGGTTCTTTGGATTTCTGTAAAAAAGGAAACAACTTTGAGATTCCTTGAAATCTTGAATGACATTTTTTTCATGTTCTTGTAACAGAACATAATTTATTGCGAGAGTTATAAGACTTGAGCTATAAGTTTCTTGTCTATTTTGGTCATGTAACAGAACGTCAGAACATAAGTGTGAAATGGCTTAACTATCCTTTACTTTAAACAACTAACGATCAAACACCTTCTAGGCCTCTATAAAAGAAATAATATTACATCGATAATACAATTGATCAACTACTACATATATTTAAAAAGGAAGCTTAAAAGAATAATAAAAATACCTGAAAATGCAAACTGTTCAAGCAGCGGTAGATTTGTTTAAACAAAGGCACCATACACCGATGAAATTCCGGTTGTTGTGTTGCTTCAAGTACCTCTTCCAACTCACCTAAAAACATGATTTCTTTCGCACTATTTGTAACCGGCCAATACTTCAACAAACCTCTAATCACCATATCCGCCAATTTGCAATCTTTTTCCACAAATTGCGTAATACAATACGATAATTGCTGATGATACATTGCTAAACACTTCGGTTTATGCAATGGGATTAGAGATCTCGAAAGGAACAATTTATGTTCTTCCTTTAAAGGCAAAGCAAAGCCGTTGATAATACTTCCTAAAATCTCCAAAAGTTCAGCAATTCCGTTATGCTTTTCTGTCTCAAGAACAAATCTGTAAAAGATATTGTTGATGGATTTCCTAATAAACGGTCGATGAACCATAAATTTACCGTAAACTCTATGAAGAATCGTCTTTAAATACTCTCGTTCTCTAGGATCTTCGGAATCAAACATATCTAGCAACTTGAGAACAAAGTAATGATCAATGAACTTTTTCGCTATTTTTGCATCGGCTTCTGGTGATGCAATAAACCTAAGTAAAAGCTCGTAAACGATCTGTAAATGAGGCCATGATGGATCCATTGACGGTTCTTCTTCTTCTAAATCGTAGGATTCTAAAACTTTGCAATCTCTAGGTTGTGGAGTTAGCTCTCTAAACAAATTAGCAGACACCATTTTCACAAACTCTTGCATGACCGATTCTGTAAACTTAACATTACTAGAAGCCACGAAATCGACTAATTCTAATAAAGTTTGCCGCTTTATCTCTTTTTCTTTGAGGTTTTTTGTTGGGTCAGTGAAATCAAAGATTACAGAACACATGATTACTTTCTTTATAAACAAATTCTGCTTTTCACTACTCGGGACATCTCTAAAACTCGGTAAAGATTCATAAGAAACACTTACAAGACCACCATTACGAAAATTCTTTTCGTTCGTGTTCGGATTGAATCGAGTGTTCACCGGAGCAGAAATATCTGAATTCACAAGCTTTCTTGAATTCCCACTTGCTAAATCACTTCTTTTCGAACTCGAAGAGGTTAAATTAGAGTTTTGTGTACCAAAAACTTCTTGATTTTTTGAAGATTTTGACTGTTTCCTGGAAACTTTACTCAATAATTGCTTGATCATATCTTAAATCGAACACAACCCAATACAAATCACAAAAAACCCTAAATTCCCAACTCCAATATTAATCCAAATCATAAAAAATAAAAAAAAATAAAAAAAATCTAAAATCAGAAATAAAGCAAATCCCTTTTACAATCCTATTATAAAAAACACCAAAAACACATAAAGAAATCTGAACTATACATCAGAAATCCACTAATCTGAATCAAACACAAACAAACTACCCCAACCACTAAAAATGCCCCTTTTTTCAAGATTTCCCACATCTAAAAAAAAAAGATTGAAACTTTTTAATAAATTACAAAATACCCATTTGGAAATTAACAATCTTGGGACTTAAAAGTGAAAATTTTGAAAAAAATCTTTCAAAAAAAAATAATTTTTTTTTTTATTAGAACCCTAAAGACATAAAGATTGAAACTTTTGGATAAATTATAAAAAACCCATTTGGAAATTAACAATCTTGGGACTAGAAAGTGAAGATAATGAACAAAAATCTTTATAAAAAAAAAAAAAACCTTTTTTATATATCTTGTGAGCTGGACAGATGGATAAAAAGTAAAGTCACCACACCACAAGAATCCTGCTTTACTTTTTTCACACTGAAAGGGAATAACTAAAAAAAAAGGGAATCAAATTAATGTTGGAAAGATTGGGAATTTAGATTAAAAAATGCAACAAAATATTCGGAATTTAATGGAAAATAAATTTTGGGATTTTTTGATGAAGTAAAGATATTGAAACTTACCTAACATGAGAGACCAGGTTCTTTGTTTTGTTTTCTTTTGTTTTTTAATTATTTAAAAAAAAAAAAAAACCTTTTTTTTCATTGGTTGATTTTTCTTGAATTTCAATATTTTTGTTTTTGTAATTTTTTAGGTTTAATAGCAAGTTTGGTCCTTGTTAAAATAATTTCACTCACCAAAATGATATAGATTTTTGTTTTTATAAATAAACAAACTAATTTTGCATTATATAATAAGAATATTTAAAATACTAGCCAAATTAAATATATGAAATTTGTTTCATTTAGAAAATGCTATAAAAATTGAGTATTTTGAACGGATCTTATTTTAATAAATGTGATATTAATTTATTCATAATAATAAACAAATTATTGGTATATAAAAACAACCGTAATGTAGTTTTAATATGGCATGTTTCATGTCAATTACTAGTATAGTTTTTCGTATTTAAGTTTTATAATATATATATTTTGTTTATTATATCAATTCGTGGAAGTCATACATATTTTGATCAATATATTTTTTTATTTTCTTTTTCATTAAACATAACCTAGTTTTTTTTGTCAAGATTACTTATTTTAGAAACTTTGACCAAAACTCCCTCAATAACTTAGTCAATATAATGACATCATCATAAGCGTTGATTTTAAATCTTAATTCAAAGTAAAACTATTCAATGGTTTCTTATTCATTCAACTATGTTTTTTTAATGCTCGAGTATGATACTTACTTTGTCTTATCTACTTTCACGTCTAAGTTTTAAGAATTACGTATATGTTTTTTTGGTCAAACTATCTTTCAGTCCAAGTTAAACATCCGAGTTATAAACTTCCAAAGCAAGAAAAAGTCTATACTTGCTGAATTTTACTTACAAAATAACGTGACATAGGAGGTGCGCGACTCTTGAAAGTTGTATCTAATCTATTTTTTCTAAAAAATTGGAAAGATTTAAATAAATAAATAGTGAAAGTCTATCTTTGTTTTCTTTGTTTACTATAGGGACTAATATTGGACATATATAGTATAAGGACCAAAAGTAACAATATTGAGTTCAATTATTTTAGACGTGTAGATTAAATTACAAAATGTCAAAGTCAAACTTACAAACAAAATAGAAAGATACGATTTATGTAATATGTAATTTTCTGCCCATGAAACACGCAAACGCTATTTTTGGATAAATGTAAGACTTTTTATTTTATTTTTATATATATTTAATAATATTTATTTAACTACTATTAATTAGCATATCTATACTCTATAGTGTTTATTGCTAAACCTAATTAAATTTAATTAATGGACAAAGTCAAATCTTAATTGATAAGTAAACTATTATATTCCTCTTAATTAACACCAAATATACTATTGCTGGATTTTTATTTCGTTTAAATGGAAATTATTGGTCAATTACATTTTACATTATTTTTTTTTTGGTAAAAAGCCAATAAAGATAAAATAAAATTGATTTATATACTTTGTCAATGTGGTCTATATCAAAGGTTACTGGTTATTTAAAAAGATTGAAAAATCCAACTTGTAAGTTTTAGAAGAGCTTATATTAGATAAAAATGTGTAAATAAAAGAGAAAATTATGAATTTAATCAGATGATACTTTAAAATTTCGAAAATAATCATTAAAGTCGCGACAATTTTCCCTTGTTATTTTTTTCTTTTACCCCAAGTGCGAGAATGAGATATTTTGAAATGAGTAGTGTATATTAAGTCACGTCTTCGCGCCTATTAAAACTCGTACTCGTGACATGACAATCTCGTTCTCGCGAAATGACATAACTTAATATACACCATTTATTTTAAAAAATCTCGTTCTCGCCCTAAAGGTAAAGGACAAAAGTGGCAAGAGAAATTATAAGATGATTAAATTCGAGATTTTCTATCAATAAAATCCTTTCACTAAAAATAACTTGGTATCATTAAGAATTCTATTTTACATAAGCTTATTATATGTATTTAACTTTTAAATGTCGTTATGGTATACATCAGACTAAATAAAACTTATAAAAAGGTGACCGGTCACCTCACGTAATAGATTATATGAATGTCATGTATACTCAAATACATACAATAAACTTAATTAACTTTAATATATAGATTTTGAAATAAATTTTGTTATATTTTCAAACACATTATTAAAGTTTTAAAGTATAATAAATGTGAAGTTTTTATACAGAAAAAAGGCATTTGATTGGGCCTTGTCACCTTTTAAATTCAAAGATGTCATCAAGGACAAAGTACAAGTCTCTTTGGTTGCATGTACACAAATAATTAACATCCAATAATTCCAACATAAATTATGTAAACATTGCTTTTCAAGCAAAAGATACAAACCTTTAATAACACAAAAGAGATCCAAAGCTCACCAATATAAATAATTCAAAGTGTAATTATTATTATTATTGAAATCATTTTCCTAGTACAAGGACATAACATAAGTATGTGGTAGGTTATGTCGATATAATACTCTTTCTCGGGTCATTGTTAATCATAACCGGTCCTATCTCCAACGATCATTACCAAGTATATTAATGTATGCAAATGGTACCGTCTAGTTTACACGTACTCTTTCTCAGGTCTTTATCTTAATGCATTTCGCCTAACAAACATCGGTTCCACAATCATAACTAACACTTTAATACGTAACTGGTACACTCTGGTCATATTCTCACCTATCGTATGTCGTCGTCATCCTAACAGATCCAGGAGCTTATGTGCACAGCCCTACCAAGTGGAATGTAGGAGTTGGCCCACAAAGCGAATAATTGCCAAATCTTTAAGCAAAAACCAGGGGAGATTGGTGGAAGGCACCAACCATGGTATAATCATCAATCACAGTCTCACCGTAAACCAACCACCCATTTTCCCAACTTGCTAAACAGGCAACTTTTGATTTCTAAACAAGTCAAAATAAATCAAATTATGATTATTCTACAAGTCATAATACTATAGATATGGAGGCTATTAGGCTCGATTGGCAATGTGTTTGTAACAAAAGTTTGGGATTACATACACGTAATGCACAATCTTCCACAAAATCTCTAAATTTGTGTCACACCCCGCATAGAAATGGCGGAACCGAGGTGTACAGTGTATACGGTATCAGAGATTCAAATGTTACATCAAACATAAATAAACCATACATCGTCAACATAGATAAAGAGTTGAGAGAGAATACTTATTACAGACATCCGAATATATCAAAATACGGCTACAGAGTTGGGATACTAAGGAATTAAATAAAGCAAAATAAATTCCACGCATAAGATCCACGTAGCCAAAACGCATAGCATCAAAAAGGTGTAACCTCAAATCCCTGAAAAGCGTTAAAATACGACGTCAACATAAAGTTGGTGAATTATTCGCAATAGTAGTTGAAAACATAATAGTAGAAAGGTTTCAATACATTTTTGACCCAAAAGTGATACGGTTTGAAGATAAGTCATTTGAAAATAATGTTTTAAAAATATACGTGAAGTATACAAAACTTTTTGATAAAATACTCATACTTGATACATAAAATACCATAATCAATTTATAAAAATACCATAATCAATTTATAAAAATACCATACTCATTTCATAAAATAATACCATACTCAGTTCATAAAATAATACCATACTCATACCATAAGATAAATACCATACTGGATAGAATAATACAGCCTTCGGTAAATACGATACACCTGAACCTCAACAATAAATACTGGCAACTAACCCCACCTAGTGCATTACGCTAGGTTGTCCTCGATAATAATATTCGGTCATAACATTTCTAACACGGACAGGGCTCCTCCCTTATCATAATAACGTATTAGAAATGAGGGTTTGTTAGACCCATATAGCGCTATATATACTTCCGGCGGCAAAAGCTAACAGGTGTGTATACGGGGCCTCGTTCTACCACAAAGGCGGAACGAGTTGGGTAATGCTAACCTAAGGCATCCATATCCAAAATACATACCATAATACATAACCATAATACATACAGACCATAAAAATATATTTGTTTAACGCTAATCATGCCCAAAAATGTAAAAAGGGTAAAAAGGGCAACCAATAACTCACTGATAGCAAAGCAATCCAAATCTTTATATGTCGGGATATACTACAATACCGTCAAGCTTCAACGTCTAAGTGCCCTATACATCACGTAAATAAAACATGTCTAAGTATCTCTAAGTCTAGTAGGGTTATGCCTTAATGATTAACGTTTTATACGGGTTTTGAAATGACCAATAGGAATATCGATATAACGGAATACAAACGTTTCGGAAAGTCACGGACTAGATACGTGATCCTAATACTTACGTGCACTACAAGTCACGTAAGTATCAAGTTACGTGACATACAAGAGTTACGGGTATAGTAACTTGACAAACAAGGAAGTTACGTGAACAAAACAAGAATTTCGTGACCCATAAACATAATTACGTGACAAAGGCATCAATTTCGTGACTTTCAAGTCAATTACGTGATCTAGGACCATAATTACGTGACTCGTGAAGCAATTACGTGCATAAGGGACTAATTACGTGACAAAAGGACTAATTACGCGATAAATACTGAATTTCAGGGACCAATCACGTAACTGTGGGAGTTACGTGATGAGCAAGTCACGAAATTCCTTAATTTCGTGCGTAATTGTGGAGTTTCGTGAGTGTAACTATCATTTGGTCAGTTACGTGCATGTAACTACAGTTACGTGCATGTAACTGAGTTTTTACGAAAAATACATTCGGAAATCGATTTCTGAGTGTTCTAAAGGTCTAAATGACCCCAAATTGGAACCCTATGTCCAGAATATGATAACATACAATAATCCACAATAAAATCTAAGTAACGGTGAGAAGTGGTATTTTCGGGTTTCAATCAAAATAACAAAGTTTAGAACCAAAATGGTGAAATACTTACCCGATCGTAATGAAACTTGGAGGATAGATGAAGATGATGATGGTGATCAATAATCCGGTCTCGGATTGGAAATCCAACGGTTAGATCGCCGGAAAAGTTAGAGAGAAGGTGGAGGTTTGTATGTGTGTGTTTTCTTGAGAGAAAAGTTAGAGAGAGAGAGTGATAGGTGAAATGAGGATAAGGACAAACCAGATTTCTAGATAAGACAAAATGGTTGGTGGGGGACGATTTTTGTAATAAAATTTGACATAGGACTAAAATTGTAATAGAATTTCTCGCGTAGGACTAGTTTTGTAATAAAATTTCCGAAAAGGCTAAAAATGAAATACTTTTTAAACGTTAATTTTATTCATATAATTAAGGCATAATTCCCCTAAACTTATCATAAGAGCATACTAGACTTATACTAAAGGCACTTAAGACTATACGTTCCCGACATAAAGATTCGAATCACATACTATATACCCGATAAACATAAATACGCATAAAATACAAATACGATACCCATAAAATACGAGAAATACGAATACAATACTCATAAAATACAAATACGATAAACATAAAAGGAATACAATAGGATCAAAAACGTAAACATAAATAAATAAAACGAATACTTGACGATAGAATTATACTTCGAAATTCGCGAATGTCACAGTCTCCCCAAGTAAAAAGAATTCCGTCCTCGAAATTATCACTTGGTACTACTTCCGGGGGAGAGGTGAGGATACTTCCGCAGAATTTCATCTTCGCGTTCCCATGTGAACTCAGCTCCAAAGCGGGAATTCCAACGAACCTTGACAATCGGGATCTTATTTCTTCGTAGACGCTTAACATCACTAGCAACGATCTCGATCGGTTCCTCAACGAAATGAAGCTTATCATCAATCTGGAGTTGCTCAAGAGGAACTAATAGCGTCTAGTCAGCCAGGCATTTCTTCAACTGAGATACATGAAATACATAATGATACATAATGTACGCTGCTCAGTTCTGCCGGCAAGTCTAGTACAGACGTACGATTTCTCTATCGGATAATCCTCACGAATCGGTAGGAAAAGAACAGACTTCGACAATCGATCAATAATAACCCAGATATTGTCATACTCACTCGAAGATCTCGGAAGCTTCGTAACAAAATCCATAGTAATACGCTCCCATTTCCACTCGGAAATCTTCGGTTGTTGGAGTAGCCCAGACGGTTTCTGATACTCAATCTTCACTTTGGAACAAGTCAAACATCGGCTAACATACTCGGCGATCTCACGTTTCATACCCGGCCACCAATAGAAATCTTTCAAGTCATGATACATCTTGTCGGAACCCGAATGAATGGAATAATTGGACTTATGGGCTTCGTCCAGAATCAACTGACGGATACTAATCGGAACCCAAATACGCTCGAGGAAATACAAACTCCATCCTCCTTTGGTTCTAATTCCAACGCCAACTTATACAACTTTTCCTCTTTAACACGATCCTCAGTCATAATACCTTCCTGTGCTTGAATAATCCGAGCCTTCAAGCTCGTCTGAAAAGATATCACCATAGAACGAATACGGACTGGTTTGACCGTTTCCTTACGACTTAGTGCATCAGCAATAACGTTCGCCTTACCAGGATGGTAGCGAATGTCGCAATCATAGTCGTTCAATAACTCAACCCAGCGTCGTTGTCTCATGTTCAGCATCTTCTGATCGAATATGTGCTGAAGACTCTTGTGGTCGGTAAATACAGTACACTTGGTCCCATACAGATAATGTCTCCAAATCTTCAATGCAAAGACGACGGCTCCCAACTCTAGATCATGTGTCGTGTAAATCTGCTCAAGGATTTTCAACTGACGCGAAGCGTAAGTTATAACTTTACCATTCTGCATAAGCACACAACCCAGACCTTTGTGCGAAGCGTCGCAGTAAACAACAAAATTCTCGGAACCAATTGGCAGACTAAGAATAGGTGCGCTACACAACCGTTGCTTCAATATCTGAAATGCTTCCTCCTGGTCGGAACCCCAAACGAAAGGTTTACTCTTCTGTGTCAGCTTTGTCATAGGTGAAGCGATCTTGGAGAAGTTCTCGATGAATCGGCGATAATACCCAGCAAGACCCAAAAATGAACGGATTTCGGTCGGTGACTTCGGTGCAACTCAACCTTTAACAGCTTCAATCTTAGCAGGATCAACGTGAATACCCTTCGCGCTAACTACGTGGCCAAGAAACTGAACTTCGGATAACCAGAACTCGCACTTAGAGAATTTCACATACAACTTTCTTTTCGAAGCACTTCTAGAACAAGACGCAAATGCTCTTCCTGTTCTTTGCGACTTCGGGAATAGATAAGAATGTCGTCGATGAACACGATAACGAATTTGTCAAGATACGGACGACAAATACGGTTCATTAGATCCATGAATGCTGCAGGGGCGTTTGTCATACCAAACGGCATCACCATGAACTCATAATGACCATAACGAGTACGAAAAGCGGTCTTAGGTATATCATCTTCTTGAACTCTCAACTGATGATAACCAGAGCGAAGATCGATTTTAGAGAAATAGCAAGAACCCTGAGGTTGATCGAATAAGTCATCAATACGAGGAAGGGGATAACGGTTCTTCACAGTCAGCTTGTTTAACTCCCGATAATCAATACATAAACGCATGGAGTCATCCTTCTTCTTAACAAGGAAGACAGGAGCACCCCACGGGGAGAAACTAGGACGGATAAAACCCTTATCGACCAGTTCCTGAATTTGTTTCGACAACTCGAGCATCTCGGAAGGAGCCAAACGATACGGAGCTTTAGCAACAGGTGCAGCTCCAGGAATAAGATCAATACGAAAAATCGGTTTGTCTCTGGGGAGGGACTCCAGGTAAATCGTCGGGAAAAACGTCAGAATATTCGCGAACAATCGGTACACCATCAATCTTAATCGCAGAATCTTTCTTCACCAAATGAGCGAGATATAAGGAACAACCTTGACGGACATACTCGCGAACTTTCAGACTTGAGATGACTTTAAGACGCTTCCCAGCCTTGTCTCCGTGTACAATCAACTGATCTCCATCCGGCTTCTGAAGACGAATAAATTTCTCATAACAGACTATCTCGCCTTTATGCTTCGCTAACCAACCCATACCGACTACGACGTCGAAACTACCGAGTTTCATAGGAATAAGGTCGATGGAAAAAGGAATATCGGCTAAAACGAGGGGAATATCACGAATAACTTCTCTAACACAAGCACGTCTACCATCGGCTATTTCTACATCATACGCAGGCTCTAAAGGACTAGAGGCACGGTTTACTAAGGGACGGAAGTCACTAGAAATAAAGCTCCTATCGGTACCCGAATCAAATAAGATAAAAGTAGAATAATCATAGACAAGAGATATACCAGTGACTACGGTAGGATCCTGATGAGCTTCGGAAGATTCCATGGCGAAAGCTCGGCTCTTAGCAGGATTTCCTTTCGCACTTGTACCAGCACCAGGAGTAGGAAGGGGAGTAGGTTTTCTAAGCTTGAGACACTGCTGACGGCGGTGACCCATTTCTCCACATTCATAACACGCTCCAACAGTTATTCTACAATATTCCTCGGTGTGGCCTAACTTCTTGCAGCGTTTACAAACCCAACACGCTACATTTGCCGCATGCGCACTACCGCATGTACCACACTTAGGACGCACGGCCTGATAACCAGCTCCAGAACCCGTCAACGCATATACTTGAGAAGCTTTAGGTCTCTGATAATGTCACACCCCGCCAAAGCGGAAACACGGAATGTGAAGAGCAATAGCATTCGATACACAAGTTTATAATTCCACACCAAATTATATTAAAAGAAACATAGCTTCAAAGGTTTACAAATGTTTAAAGCATCGTTTGCATATCCGAAATACAAGTTAAGTGTTCATAGCCAAGCCACCCGAACCCTTTCCCATTCTTGAAGTCATCAGCCCAAAGCATAAAGTCATCAGCAAGCTTAATCGTAACCTGAAAATACGAGTCAAGTGTTAACTACGGGAGACGTAGTTAGTGAGCTACAAAGTTTTAAGTAATCAAAGCGTTGACGCATAGCAATGCGTAAAGTATAAGTAAATCAAGTTTCGTCGCATAGCAATGCGTAAAATATAGCATTCATGTAGTTGTCGCATAAGCATGCGAAAAGTATAGTATTCAAAAGTAGCCGCATAACCATGCGTAAAGTATAGTATTCAAAAAGTAGTCGCATAACCATGCGTAAAGTATAGCTTTCAAAAAGTAGCCGCATCACCATGCGTAAAGTATAGCTTTCAAAAGATTGACGCATAGCAATGCGTAGTTTAGTTTTCGTGTTCGTAGGCATTGACCACATAGCGCGACTATGTGACAATCCTAATATTGCCCAATGATCGTTGCTAAGCCTAAAGCCTACCCATTTAGTATTATGCACCATCGTTATAGGTCGTTGTGGTGAGGGTCAATCTACCCTAATAGCGCTATCCATATCTACTAACGGTCCTTTCCAAAGGGATTAATAGCAACTAATGTTCTTGGTAGTTTACGGGAATTTTCAGTGGTTTCTCACGTCCATATTGTACAAAGTCCGCAACATGACGATCGATTGTTTTAGTCATTGGCAATTATAGCTTTCGTGTCGTCGACATTGTTGGCAAAACCCTCAACAATGCCGGCAAAATAGTTATTCATTTTCGTATTCAAAATATCAAAGCATTTCATAGTAGCATTCAAAATACGTAAGTGTTTTCGTAATAACATTGAGTATCAAATCGTTTTCATAAAAGTATTCAAGTATCAAAGCATTTCGTAATAGTTTTCGAGTATCAAAGCGTTTCACAATAGTTTTCGAGTATCAAAGCGTTTCAAATAGTTTTCGAGTATCAAAGCGTTTCACAATAGTTTTCGAGTATCAAAGCGTTTCAAATAGTAAAGCGTTTTTCAGCTTAAATATAGTTAAGCCTAAGACTCGCATTTCACCCCAAAAAGTATTAAAAGCGTTTAAAAGAGTAGGGGTTTGTAACTCACTGTTTGCGAAGATTTCTAGCGTGCTCGGAATTGCTCGAAGGTGCTCGGAATCACCGGAATCCTATTATAACCCAAGTTTTCGTGTAAGTATATAACTAGTTAGCTTTTGAACTCGTTAGTCAACGAATGGTTTGTTGTTTAAGTGTTATAAGTATGTCCAATAAAATTTGGGCAGCGCTTCCGCGCTATAAAATGTATGTCCAAAATTTCCTATCCACTTTCCCGCTTAATACGATTCATAAAATATCATCAAATATCGTTTTGATGAATTAGTTATTTAAATACCTCATTTTATCATTCAAAGTACAAATATGTAACCTGTTATATTATGTTTATAAACTGTGAAAAGTATATGTTTCTCGATTTCTCCGTTAACATTTTAAAAATACGATTTTTGTGAACAGACCTATTCAGCCGGCGGCTGAAATGCCGAGACAGATTTACAGTTTTGCCATTTTTGCGTTTTTAAGCGTTTTTTGAGCTAGATTTCGACATGCAACTGAATATTCATCAAGATTACTTATATATATATGCTCAAATATCAGTTTCTTTTGGGTTTTTAGCCACAAATATATAGATCTAAGTAACCTTTTTGTTTAAACCCGTTTTTGTAATAAAATGGTTATAAAACTTTATAAAAACTTGTTTTTATGTGTTAGATCATACATGCAATGAGTTTAGGAAGTAGTAGTAACTATTAGAAGAGTTTTTACCGCATGGAAAAGCTTTGATGATGTTTTGATGGCGATTTAAGCTTCAAAATGTAGAAAACCGTTTATGTAACCCAACTAGATTAACCCTTCTTTCTTCCTTTGATTTTTAGAACGATTTTATGGTGTTGTTTTGATGATTTCCTATGGTTTATTGCTGTAAATGAAAAGGGGGAAAAGAGTTTTTGAGAGTGTTTGTTGTGTGTGTGTTTGAGTGTGTGTGTGTTTGTGTTTTGTTAAAGTGAAGAAATGGAGTGGTTTAGGGGGTGTAAGTGTCTTGGGGGTTGAAATACTGCCAAAATGGGGGTCCTCTCGGGTTGGGACAAGTGTGATGTTTGTGTTACATGCAGAAATAAGTCACCAAAAAGCTGACCAGAACATTTCAGCCGCCGGCTGGAGGATCTCAGCCGCCGGCTGGAGCCCAACCGTTGGCTGAATCCATCCAGCCGTTGGCTAAATGGCTGGTTCAGCGGAATTTTCGATTTTTGTTCTTTAATGTTCCCGATTGATTTCAAGTGAACTTAGGAAAGTTCTTTGTATGTATTCATAGTATTTTAGAGTTCAATTTTTGGTTTGATTCCGATTCCGATTCCGAGACACACGCATTAAAAGTTTAAGTAACGTAAACCTACGTTAAAAGTTTTGTGTGAGTTACAACGAGCTTAGCTTAAAGAGTTATGTCTACGTAACCACATAGCACATAAAATTAGTCATAGCATGAAGCAAGTATAGCGTATCGAGGTTATAAGTTAGTGTTCTCGAACTGAGTTTTGACGGTTGTCACATTCTCCCCACGTTGAAAGAATTTCGTCCCGAAATTTCAACTTGTAGTATTCGTTGTGGGAGAAGTGAAGAGATGAGGATACTTAAGCATCATCTGATTCTCTCGTTCGCAGGTATATTCGGGGCCTCGTTTAGCATTCCATCGCACCCTCACTATGGGGATTTTACTGTGTCTCAGTTTCTTAGTTTCGCGTTCTATGATTTTAATCGATTCCTCGATAAATTGGAGCTTTTCGTCTGGTTGTACTTCTTCTATAGGTGTGATAAGTGTTTCGTTCGAGGAGTACTTTTTCAGTATCGGCACATGAAAAGTGTTATGCGTGTTATCGTGCTCTTGTGGTAGTTCCCAACGACACGCAACTGGACCTACTCTTTCGAGTACCTCAAATGGTCCTACGTATCTGGGGCTAAGTTTTCTAGTGTTTTCCGCGACGTATTTCACCTTTCCAAGGTGACACCTTAAGAAGTACTTTGTTGCCGACTTGAAATTCTAAGTCTTTTCTACGCACATCAGTGCAAATCGTTTGACGACTTCTAGTAGTCTTAGTCGTTCCTTTATCGTTGTGATCTATCAATCGTTTCTCGTACTATATCCATGCTAATTAGTTGTCGATCTCCTGGTTCCAACCAACATAGTGGAGATCGGTATTTCCTTCCGTATAGAGCTTCAAAAGGCGCACCCTTGATACTAGCGCGATACTATTGCTATAGGAGAATCCTGTTAGTGGTATATGATTGTCCTGACTTCCTCCGAAGTCAATAACACATGCTTTTAGCATATCATCTAAGATTTGTATTGTAAGTTCGCTTTGACCATCAGTCCGTGGATAGTAAGTCGTGTTTAAATATAATCGTGTGCCAGAAGATTCTTGGAATGCCTTCCAAAATCTGGAAGTGAAGCGAGTATCTCTGTCCGAGATAATTGACGTGGGTATTCCGTGACGAGTCACTACCTCGTTGATGTATATTTGGACAAGTTTTTCCACGTTAAAACTTTCCTTGATGGGAATAAAGTATGCTGACTTCGTTAGTCGATCTACTACAACCTAGATCATGTAGTTACCCTTGATGTTCGTGGTGACTTTGTGACAGTCCATTGTGATTTGTCCCCATTTCCACTCGGGAATTTCGGGTTGCTGTAGTATTCCGGATGGCTTTTGATATTCAGCCTTCACTTTCGCACAAGTGAGGCATTTCTCTACGTATAAGGCAACGTCTCTTTTCGTTCCAGGCCACCAATAATGTTCCTTGAGGTCCTTATACATCTTGCTTTTCCCTGGATGAATGGAATATCGTGTTCGGTGTGCTTCATCCATAATGGTCTTTCTCAATTCGTTGGTCGTAGGAATCCAGGCTCGATCCCTAAATTAGTAGACATCGTCGCTTTTCCTTACAAAATCCTTGTTGTGTTTGTGCAAATTTTCGACCTTTATGTTATCTGCTTTCAAAGCCTCATGTTGAGCATTTGTTATATGCGTTCTCGAGTCGGGTTTAAGGTAAATTCCTAATGCACGCACTCGGGTTGTTTGTTGCCTTTCTCTCCTACTCAAGGCATCTGCTACGACGTTTGCTTTGCCAGGGTGATACTTAATATCGCAGTCGTAGTCGCTAAGGAGTTCCAACCATCTCCTTTGCCTCATGTTGAGTAGTTTCTGATCTAGTAGGTGTTGCAGACTCCTATGGTCCGTGAATACTGTGCATTTGGTTCCGTAGAGATAATGTCTCCAGATTTTTAGGGCAAAAACTATCGCTCCTAGTTCTAAGTCGTGAGTAGCGTAATTGAATTCGCGTTTCTTGAGTTGTCGCGATGCGTATGCTATGACCTCATTTCGTTGCATCAATACACAACCTACTCCTAGGTTAGATGCGTCACAGTATGCTACAACATCTTCGTTTTCCTCAGGAAGAGTTAGAATCGGAGCATTGCACAGTTTCGTTTTTAGGATATTGAAGGCTTGTTCTTGTGCATCTCCCCAGTTGAACTTCTCGTTCTTTTGCGTTAACTTTGTTTGGGGTTTAGTTACCTTAGAGAAATCTTGAATGAGTCGCCGGTAATACCCAGCCAATCCTAAAGATTGGCGGATTTCTGTCGGACTTTTGAGAGCTTCCCAATTCTTTATTGCCTCGATTTTTGATGGGTCAACGTGGATTCCAGATCTATTGACTACGTGACCAAGAAATTTGACTCCACGCATCCAGAATTCGTACTTAGAAAACTTTGCGTAAAGTTGTTGTTCCTTGAGTAATTCCAATAATAGTTTTAAGTGCTCTGCGCGATTTCCCTTTGGTGCGCGAGTAGATTAAAATATCGTCAATTCGTGGAGGAGGGTATCGATTCTTGACGGTTAGTTTATCCAATACTCGGTAGTCGTTACCCATGCGGAACGATCCATATTTCTTTTCAACAAATAGGATCGGCTTTCCCCATGGTGATAAGCTTGGTCGGATAAATCCTTATCCAATGACTCATGAACTTGGTTGCATAGTCCCTGCATCTCAGTCGGAGTTAGTTGGGATGGCGTCCTTGCCACTCGTGTCGCTCCTGGAATTTCTTCGATTCTAAGCTCTACTTGCCTCAGTGGTGGTAGTTCTAATAGTTCTTCGGGAAATGCCTCCGGATAGTCTCTAACTATCGGCATGTCCTTAAGGTCTGTTGCTTGTGTTTGTTTGTCCTTTGCGTTTACTAACAATGTAAAACAGCCCTTATTCAAGTATTTGCGCGTTTTCATCATTGATATAAGCTTCGAAGTTTGGCCCGACCTATCTCCTTGTACCATTAATTACTTCCCATCTTCTAACGGCATCCTAATCGTCTTATCTAAGCAAAAGATTTTCGCATCTTGAATGGTTAACCAATCCGTTTCTGTTACTGTGTCAGAGCTGCAACTACTCGGGGGTCGTATCTCGCTTCCTCAGTTCCTATCACGAAGGCTCTAAATTGTATGATGCTCGGGAGGCAAGGATTGTGCCAAGTTTTGAGTTAATGTTTAAGTTCTCTTAATGGGCTAGTAATGGTTCGGGCAAGTCACCAGGAAATACCTCCGGTACTCCCTTACTACTAATCGGTTTCCTTGGGCACCTTCTTGGTTAAATAGCAACGAGCCATAACCTCGGTCGTAAGTGTTTTTCGGGTATAAGGTTTAACCTTGTTCTTTCCATGTCGCCTTGCGTGAATAAGGTCTTATTGTAGAGCATATGTTTAGATAATTTCCTTGTAGAGACATGACTTCGACATGTTTGACAAATAGCTAACCGTGGTTTATCGTAATCATAAGAATGTGATCATACCTTCGTGATGATCCTTCGTTTTAGGGTATGCTTCCAAAACCTACCTTGTTTTGAAGTCACTTAGATTTGTATTCGGGTCTAGGAATCCACACCGACCAACGATTCCCTAAATAAGTTTGCGATATCCTTGCGATTTCATAAATGCTAGTCTTTTAATCGAGTACCATCAATTATTGTACATTATTTCGCATGATTATCATGTCACTAAATGAGAGTAAGGTATTGCGATTTAGATTAAGAATTCGTGTCAACCGAAGATTACTATATTGGGTGTACTAAGGCGAGCGAGCGATAACAGTGATTTTCAAAACTCTTACGTGTAGCAATTCCACCAGTAGCATCGAGTTGTCTGGTCTGCCCTATGTATCGTTTATTTGGTATGAAGTACGTGGAGTGATAGTTTGTGAATACGTGTGTCATGATACATCGAATTCTGGATCATTTCTGGAGATCCGTAAACTTGTCGCGTTAACCCATCATGTCTTCCAGTGTCAATTCTTAGTTATCGGATATCTTGGGTGCATCACTTAGTATGTCGAGCTGTAACTGCACTCATGTGTCTTATGTGGGAATACTTCCCAGTTGCCATAACAGGGTATCGCGTAAGGATTAGTGGGATAAGGCGTATACGGTGTCGATAGTCGAGAATGTGTTGTCTCCGCCTAAAGAACGGGAGAAATAGTCGGCATGGGACAGTATAAACCAGTCCCGATCCGATTCGTTATACGGTAATGCAATAGTTTACGATTGTGTGAATGGCTTTCGATAATGTTAATTCAACGCTCCTATACCTTGATGACGTATCACTATCGTATATCAGGTTCGTAGGGAAAATGTGAGTTTTCAAGAGTTTGCGTCGGGTATCTACCTCGTTGTCTGAGACAGTTGTATTCGTCCTTTCGTCGTATCATAGAAAGGTGAATGGGATCAAATTCCCACTAAGTCTTAATGTTATCTTAGTATTAGTCTAAAGTATATAGCGTTTCGTTGTCGGACATAGCTAACTCTTTCCCTCTCGGAAAAGCCTAGACTGGAAACGAGTTGGTTCGAAGATACGGCTCATGTTAGTGTTAGTAATAAGCTCAGCACATAGAGTATCTTAAGTATAGCATCTAGGTCTGTGTGGGTCTGACTTCAAGAATTCCCGGGGAGGTTCGTTTAATGTTTACCAATCCCGTTCTGGCATAATTTAGTCCAAATTATTCATAGGTGATCAGGCTACGAATAATTCAAGTTAAACAATGCCTTCACGTTTTGGTTAGATAAAATCTTTCGTTTTAGAAACTGGTTATAGTTTGATTTTTGAAAAATCGGTATTCACTATAACCTTGCGCTCTGATACCAAGTCTGTCACACCCCGCCAAAGCGGAAACACGGAATGTGAAGAGCAATAGCATTCGATACACAAGTTTATAATTCCACACCAAATTATATTAAAAGAAACATAGCTTCAAAGGTTTACAAATGTTTAAAGCATCGTTTGCATATCCGAAATACAAGTTAAGTGTTCATAGCCAAGCCACCCGAACCCTTTCCCATTCTTGAAGTCATCAGCCCAAAGCATAAAGTCATCAGCAAGCTTAATCGTAACCTGAAAATACGAGTCAAGTGTTAACTACGGGAGACGTAGTTAGTGAGCTACAAAGTTTTAAGTAATCAAAGCGTTGACGCATAGCAATGCGTAAAGTATAAGTAAATCAAGTTTCGTCGCATAGCAATGCGTAAAATATAGCATTCATGTAGTTGTCGCATAAGCATGCGAAAAGTATAGTATTCAAAAGTAGCCGCATAACCATGCGTAAAGTATAGTATTCAAAAAGTAGTCGCATAACCATGCGTAAAGTATAGCTTTCAAAAAGTAGCCGCATCACCATGCGTAAAGTATAGCTTTCAAAAGATTGACGCATAGCAATGCGTAGTTTAGTTTTCGTGTTCGTAGGCATTGACCACATAGCGCGACTATGTGACAATCCTAATATTGCCCAATGATCGTTGCTAAGCCTAAAGCCTACCCATTTAGTATTATGCACCATCGTTATAGGTCGTTGTGGTGAGGGTCAATCTACCCTAATAGCGCTATCCATATCTACTAACGGTCCTTTCCAAAGGGATTAATAGCAACTAATGTTCTTGGTAGTTTACGGGAATTTTCAGTGGTTTCTCACGTCCATATTGTACAAAGTCCGCAACATGACGATCGATTGTTTTAGTCATTGGCAATTATAGCTTTCGTGTCGTCGACATTGTTGGCAAAACCCTCAACAATGCCGGCAAAATAGTTATTCATTTTCGTATTCAAAATATCAAAGCATTTCATAGTAGCATTCAAAATACGTAAGTGTTTTCGTAATAACATTGAGTATCAAATCGTTTTCATAAAAGTATTCAAGTATCAAAGCATTTCGTAATAGTTTTCGAGTATCAAAGCGTTTCACAATAGTTTTCGAGTATCAAAGCGTTTCAAATAGTTTTCGAGTATCAAAGCGTTTCACAATAGTTTTCGAGTATCAAAGCGTTTCAAATAGTAAAGCGTTTTTCAGCTTAAATATAGTTAAGCCTAAGACTCGCATTTCACCCCAAAAAGTATTAAAAGCGTTTAAAAGAGTAGGGGTTTGTAACTCACTGTTTGCGAAGATTTCTAGCGTGCTCGGAATTGCTCGAAGGTGCTCGGAATCACCGGAATCCTATTATAACCCAAGTTTTCGTGTAAGTATATAACTAGTTAGCTTTTGAACTCGTTAGTCAACGAATGGTTTGTTGTTTAAGTGTTATAAGTATGTCCAATAAAATTTGGGCAGCGCTTCCGCGCTATAAAATGTATGTCCAAAATTTCCTATCCACTTTCCCGCTTAATACGATTCATAAAATATCATCAAATATCGTTTTGATGAATTAGTTATTTAAATACCTCATTTTATCATTCAAAGTACAAATATGTAACCTGTTATATTATGTTTATAAACTGTGAAAAGTATATGTTTCTCGATTTCTCCGTTAACATTTTAAAAATACGATTTTTGTGAACAGACCTATTCAGCCGGCGGCTGAAATGCCGAGACAGATTTACAGTTTTGCCATTTTTGCGTTTTTAAGCGTTTTTTGAGCTAGATTTCGACATGCAACTGAATATTCATCAAGATTACTTATATATATATGCTCAAATATCAGTTTCTTTTGGGTTTTTAGCCACAAATATATAGATCTAAGTAACCTTTTTGTTTAAACCCGTTTTTGTAATAAAATGGTTATAAAACTTTATAAAAACTTGTTTTTATGTGTTAGATCATACATGCAATGAGTTTAGGAAGTAGTAGTAACTATTAGAAGAGTTTTTACCGCATGGAAAAGCTTTGATGATGTTTTGATGGCGATTTAAGCTTCAAAATGTAGAAAACCGTTTATGTAACCCAACTAGATTAACCCTTCTTTCTTCCTTTGATTTTTAGAACGATTTTATGGTGTTGTTTTGATGATTTCCTATGGTTTATTGCTGTAAATGAAAAGGGGGAAAAGAGTTTTTGAGAGTGTTTGTTGTGTGTGTGTTTGAGTGTGTGTGTGTTTGTGTTTTGTTAAAGTGAAGAAATGGAGTGGTTTAGGGGGTGTAAGTGTCTTGGGGGTTGAAATACTGCCAAAATGGGGGTCCTCTCGGGTTGGGACAAGTGTGATGTTTGTGTTACATGCAGAAATAAGTCACCAAAAAGCTGACCAGAACATTTCAGCCGCCGGCTGGAGGATCTCAGCCGCCGGCTGGAGCCCAACCGTTGGCTGAATCCATCCAGCCGTTGGCTAAATGGCTGGTTCAGCGGAATTTTCGATTTTTGTTCTTTAATGTTCCCGATTGATTTCAAGTGAACTTAGGAAAGTTCTTTGTATGTATTCATAGTATTTTAGAGTTCAATTTTTGGTTTGATTCCGATTCCGATTCCGAGACACACGCATTAAAAGTTTAAGTAACGTAAACCTACGTTAAAAGTTTTGTGTGAGTTACAACGAGCTTAGCTTAAAGAGTTATGTCTACGTAACCACATAGCACATAAAATTAGTCATAGCATGAAGCAAGTATAGCGTATCGAGGTTATAAGTTAGTGTTCTCGAACTGAGTTTTGACGGTTGTCACAGATAATGATTTCGACTTCTCTTCCTCGAATTACCCATATCTCTCCTTTCATGTCTATCAGCATCTCTTCGGCTCGCAACTGGCTGGAGAGTACCACCTCGAATCGCACTTGCGGTCAGTCGACCAGCAATATCAACCGCACTCTGAAGAGTACCCGGAAGGTGAGAAATAATGTGGTCTCTCATAGCCTGGGGCAAACCATGAGTGAAGCGTTCGATTCTTTCCGTCTCCGTGCGGACCAACCGAGGAGCCAAAACACATAAGTCATAAAATCGGTTCACATACCCGCGGAAGTCAGCACCTTGCATAGATAAGTTCCACAACTCGTTCTCCAACCTCTGCGTCTCAGGTGACGGCACATACTCCTTTTTCATAATAACCTTCAAACTTTCCCAAGTCATCAAGGCAACAGTAGCTCGGCCCCGAACCTGTCTCACCGAGTTCCACCAAGTGAGTGCCTTACCCTGGAATAAGTATGTAGCATACTTAACCTTGGTCTCCTCAGCACATCCCGAGACATCAAACACAGACTCAATCTTTTCAAACCACTGCAGAGTAGCAACCGCATCTTCAGTACCCTTGAACTCAGTAGGTTTGCAGCCCAGAAAGGTCTTATACGAACAGCCTCGGGGTGGATCTTCAATAATAAAACTTGGTCCACCGACTCCCATGTGCACTGCTCTTCCTACATCAGAACCATCGCGCCCAGACGCCATACCTTCTGGTTCAATACCGTGCATCTCAGGTTCTTCCAACCCTAAGTCGACATTCCGCGCCGGTGTCTCCTTAAGCTGTGCCACAATCACTGGTATAGCTGCTGCTATCTGCTCCGCAATCATCTGACTGATGTTCGGAGTAGCGGTGTTAGCATTGGGGACAGCAGTGGTATTCCCTGGCGTAGCACCCGCTCTCACCCTGGCGCGACCTCGCCTTGCCGACCTTCTCATAGCAGTGACGGCAGGAGTAGACCTAGTAGAAGTTCTCTTACGCGGCATCTTCTACGAATATCAAACGGAGTAAATAAGAACGATAACTGTATGTGCGACTAAAACGAGCAGGCCTCAAAGCATAAAAAGCAAAATAACAGCACACATAGCATAAAAATCACATATAGGCCCACAAAAGAAAGAAATGCGCACATAGAGTAAATCAGATAGGTCCAAAAGCCTAGGTCATAGTCTAAGTGATTCAGTAAGGTCACTTAGTTCGCTATAACCATTGGCTCTGATACCAACTTCTGTCACACCCCGCATAGAAATGGCGGAACCGAGGTGTACAGTGTATACGGTATCAGAGATTCAAATGTTACATCAAACATAAATAAACCATACATCGTCAACATAGATAAAGAGTTGAGAGAGAATACTTATTACAGACATCCGAATATATCAAAATACGGCTACAGAGTTGGGATACTAAGGAATTAAATAAAGCAAAATAAATTCCACGCATAAGATCCACGTAGCCAAAACGCATAGCATCAAAAAGGTGTAACCTCAAATCCCTGAAAAGCGTTAAAATACGACGTCAACATAAAGTTGGTGAATTATTCGCAATAGTAGTTGAAAACATAATAGTAGAAAGGTTTCAATACATTTTTGACCCAAAAGTGATACGGTTTGAAGATAAGTCATTTGAAAATAATGTTTTAAAAATATACGTGAAGTATACAAAACTTTTTGATAAAATACTCATACTTGATACATAAAATACCATAATCAATTTATAAAAATACCATAATCAATTTATAAAAATACCATACTCATTTCATAAAATAATACCATACTCAGTTCATAAAATAATACCATACTCATACCATAAGATAAATACCATACTGGATAGAATAATACAGCCTTCGGTAAATACGATACACCTGAACCTCAACAATAAATACTGGCAACTAACCCCACCTAGTGCATTACGCTAGGTTGTCCTCGATAATAATATTCGGTCATAACATTTCTAACACAGACAGGGCTCCTCCCTTATCATAATAACGTATTAGAAATGAGGGTTTGTTAGACCCATATAGCGCTATATATACTTCCGGCGGCAAAAGCTAACAGGTGTGTATACGGGGCCTCGTTCTACCACAAAGGCGGAACGAGTTGGGTAATGCTAACCTAAGGCATCCATATCCAAAATACATACCATAATACATAACCATAATACATACAGACCATAAAAATATATTTGTTTAACGCTAATCATGCCCAAAAATGTAAAAAGGGTAAAAAGGGCAACGAATAACTCACTGATAGCAAAGCAATCCAAATCTTTATATGTCGGGATATACTACAATACCGTCAAGCTTCAACGTCTAAGTGCCCTATACATCACGTAAATAAAACATGTCTAAGTATCTCTAAGTCTAGTAGGGTTATGCCTTAATGATTAACGTTTTATACGGGTTTTGAAATGACCAATAGGAATATCGATATAACGGAATACAAACGTTTCGGAAAGTCACGGACTAGATACGTGATCCTAATACTTACGTGCACTACAAGTCACGTAAGTATCAAGTTACGTGACATACAAGAGTTACGGGTATAGTAACTTGACAAACAAGGAAGTTACGTGAACAAAACAAGAATTTCGTGACCCATAAACATAATTACGTGACAAAGGCATCAATTTCGTGACTTTCAAGTCAATTACGTGATCTAGGACCATAATTACGTGACTCGTGAAGCAATTACGTGCATAAGGGACTAATTACGTGACAAAAGGACTAATTACGCGATAAATACTGAATTTCAGGGACCAATCACGTAACTGTGGGAGTTACGTGATGAGCAAGTCACGAAATTCCTTAATTTCGTGCGTAATTGTGGAGTTTCGTGAGTGTAACTATCATTTGGTCAGTTACGTGCATGTAACTACAGTTACGTGCATGTAACTGAGTTTTTACGAAAAATACATTCGGAAATCGATTTCTGAGTGTTCTAAAGGTCTAAATGACCCCAAATTGGAACCCTATGTCCAGAATATGATAACATACAATAATCCACAATAAAATCTAAGTTTTGACGGTGAGAAGTGGTATTTTCGGGTTTCAATCAAAATAACAAAGTTTAGAACCAAAATGGTGAAATACTTACCCGATCGTAATGAAACTTGGAGGATAGATGAAGATGATGATGGTGATCAATAATCCGGTCTCGGATTGGAAATCCAACGGTTAGATCGCCGGAAAAGTTAGAGAGAAGGTGGAGGTTTGTATGTGTGTGTTTTCTTGAGAGAAAAGTTAGAGAGAGAGAGTGATAGGTGAAATGAGGATAAGGACAAACCAGATTTCTAGATAAGACAAAATGGTTGGTGGGGGACGATTTTTGTAATAAAATTTGACATAGGACTAAAATTGTAATAGAATTTCTCGCGTAGGACTAGTTTTGTAATAAAATTTCCGAAAAGGCTAAAAATGAAATACTTTTTAAACGTTAATTTTATTCATATAATTAAGGCATAATTCCCCTAAACTTATCATAAGAGCATACTAGACTTATACTAAAGGCACTTAAGACTATACGTTCCCGACATAAAGATTCGAATCACATACTATATACCCGATAAACATAAATACGCATAAAATACAAATACGATACCCATAAAATACGAGAAATACGAATACAATACTCATAAAATACAAATACGATAAACATAAAAGGAATACAATAGGATCAAAAACGTAAACATAAATAAATAAAACGAATACTTGACGATAGAATTATACTTCGAAATTCGCGAATGTCACAATTTGTAACCATAATTTGTCGGGTCCAAAAACGATGAGACATTTTCATCTGAAAGATGAATCATTAAAAGTTGCGGTTTTGCTATCAACAAAAGCTTGGATTGAAGGTTCCCTTCCAAGAAAATCTGATAGGAGTTCAATCGGTTCCTTTGATCCTCCAGGTGCCAATACCTATTCATCAATGACAATTTTCCAGTAAAATGAATATATTTACCCCAGTAAAAACAGTTCAAAATCTTTATGTACCCAAATAAGAAAGCCGATGGAAATATTAGAAGTTAAAATTACACAGGGAGATGGCAAATTGGCAGGGTGGAAGTGTTGGACTGCTGGCTATCTGGTTGGGTTGAATCACAAACACTTCCCGTCTATTTTTCAAATAAAAATTGGGAAAATAATGTGTTACTGATTACTAGGGCCATATGATGATAAAATATAGTCTAATATTTTTTCATATAAAACGAAATTTTACATGTATTACACTAAAAATCCAATTTGGATGGCTTTGGACCCTTATTTTACCCATTTGACGAATTAGAGAAAAGTAGGTCTAAATTGCCAACTCTAGTTACGCACCCGGCTAAAAAAAATATATTCTTGTTTTCATGCCCACGAAAAAGTAGTTACTTGTATGATACACGTGGTTAATGTTGCTAGACAAGATTCTGCAATTTCCCTAGTTTTAAGGCAAGAGTGGCCAATAGCCACTAGCTAATATAAAGTCGCAGAATTATTTGCATCAACTGACAAAGAATATATTTTGATAGAAATGAAGTATCAGAAAACTAATGTATCCCACCCATGAGTCTGTTATATTTATCTCATTGATTATTATTTTATTTTATTTTTCGTTAAGAAACAGAACTTTATTACCTTATTCCTAAACTGCATGCTTGTATGCTGGTTGAATATATTATCACGAAATTTCGATGCATATATATCAGCTGCAAAAACCTGTAACAAAATACAAACCAAGTATAAAAGTTTGTATTGATAGTATAGTTTAAGTTACAAATGAAACGGCGGGTGTTATAATGTGTCATATTGAATGACACATTTCAACATGAAAAAACTATATTATAATTTTGACTTGGTCAAAATCCAAGAAAATAAAAGGCGAAAAAAATGGTAGTTTAACACCTGACTCCATAGATGACTATAGCAAGCAGCTTCACACCCAATAGCACTACTCGGGAAAGAAGACGCTGGATTGGTTCCTTCCAACATTGGTAAACCTAACATTACCTGCAACGACCAAGCAAAATTATGTAAGAATTTGCTAAAATGTAGAGGTGGAAAAACAGGTGGGTCAGGTAACATGTTGGTCTGACCCCAAACCTTTTTTGTCCATGATTTTTCTTTTTTTAATAAAAATCTAGCATGTCAAAATATGATTATGAAAACTAAAATAATATTATTTCAATGATAATAATATTTATAAAATCAAATTAATTGATTTAAAAGGTCGTGTGCATTGAAATACACTTTACTACTTTAGGTGACTTTTAATCTAGTCTACCCATATGACCTGTTAGAGATAAAGCATAACCCGAACCAACAAATTTAAAAGTATATAGGTCGAAATCGCCACCTCTACTAAAAGTATACAGAACAGCACCAGTATATTACCTTTGGATGGAGATGCTTAAATAAACCAATGATGTCAACGTTTTCAGTGGAGTGAATAATCTGATCAAAAAGACCTGAAAGACGCCTCTTTTGAGTCTTTTTGGAAGGATAGATAGAGTAATACATATGTCCAAAAAAATATACTTTACTTACAGTATAGAACTTCTTGTTTCAATTTTAGAGCCGAAAAAGAACATCGCCATCTCTTAAGTGATTTGCATACATCATCACTTAGAGGCTTTGTGATGTCCTAAAAGTGCTCAACATACAAATTCGAAAGTTAAATGATATTGGCATTGCTAATTAGTTGTACATCTGCACACGTGCTTGAATATCAATTAGGAGGATGAACTACCTGATGAAAACCAGATATCAGTTTTAGGGAAGCCGCTTCATAACACCTAACAATTAACGTTATTTAAAGCAATATCAATTAAGGTTACCACATGAACAGTTGACTGGGAGAAAAAGTTAAAAAAAAATACATACCAATTCTCTAACACTTGGGCTGGTATCTCCACAAAGTCGGGATCAAGACGCAATCCACTGAACTTGGCCAATGATGTACGATTGCAAATATAGTGGACCTAAAAGCAAACCATTAAACAATGAAAACCTTAATGCAGCAGAACACTTATGATAATAATAAAAAAAATCCATCATAATAAGAGTGGATGATTAATCAAATAATTTAACCACGCACCTCCCCTCAAGAAACAACACAACTAAAGAATCAACTACTACAAATTTTGGCCAATTAGCTTAGTTCAAAAGTGAAAGTTCACATACCACATGGCCAAACTCATGAAAAAGTTTAACCACTTCCAAGAATCGTAATAACCCAGGATCATCACCACCTTTCTTTTTAATTTGGGCTACAAACAGGGCCACGGGAATCTGGAACATAATTAATAGATGAGACTTCAAGAAGCATGCACACACACGTATATATACACGCACCGGAAAGTGTTACATATACCTGTCTTGAACTATTGGTTAATGAACCGTTTTGGAGAGGGACAACACAAGTGTGACCATACTTTCCTTCCCTGTCAAAGGGAGGGGAAAAAAGAGAGAAAAAAACTTTAAGTTTCATGTCTTCTGTCTTATGCTAATACTCTATTTATAAAGTGATGACGAATTATTAAAAAACCAATATTTGATATATGAACCTGGTATACATATCAAGGTAGAAATAACCAATCAACTCGGTAGAGTTCAAGTCAAAAACTGAAAAAAGCTCGACATCATTGTGCCAGACATCCGCATCAGCAACCTTTTCAAATCTTAAGCCTGAAAAAATGAAACATGCAAGTTGAATAATTTTACAGATTTCAAGCATATAAAAACAAGTTAGAGGTGACCCATTTACTAACGGCGGGGCTATTCGAGTTTTGTTCTATCCCTAACGGGTCAAACGCGTAAAATAAAACTCATAAAAAAAGGTCAAATGGATTGAAAGTCAGTCATAGTTTATTTTACTGCATAAATTACCAAGTCACTCTTTTAAATATTAAATTATTATGGAAATAATATAATTTCTATAATCACATCTGACATTTACTATCTATAAGATAATCGAAATTGAGAAAGATGTGTTTCGCGTCAACCCAACCCAATCCGATAAAAAGTATTTAGTGTATTAATCCTAACCTATTTTGACTCGTTACCAGACCCACCCACTTTGCCACCTTTATTACAAGTTAATTGTTTCATCAGCATGAACATTGGACTATTACCAAAAAGATCTTGGCATACTTTGAAAATTCCTGACTGTACTAAAGAAACAGGAAAATACTGCTTTACAACTTCGAAGTCTAGATCAAACTGTTCTTCCTCGACTTTCTTTACATAATATGGTAGATCTTCAATTCCAAACGGGATTTCTCCTTCCTCTTTCGACTGAATGCCAGTGTACATTATCAACAAAAGTATGTTTGACCATTTTCATATAAAAAGATACAAAGAAATACAGTATACGATAGTATCAAGATCTATGAGAGATATAGGTTGTGTGTAACCTTTACGTGTTTTAGTAGGTTAAATTCCTGAGATGCCAGATCATTCAAACTGGCAGAGATTTCCTCTAGAAACTCAAATACCTAAATAATTAGTAGCATTTCATCAAGAATAATCAAAATGAAGATAAATTCCTTAATTCAAACACAATGATATAAATATGAACATGCACAAACCTTCGAGGATGACATTGCCATTCTACGATCAGTAACAAAATCTGCATAGTTAGTATAGCCAAGTAATCTAGCAGATTTATGGCGCAACTGAACCTGAAAAGATTGAGGATAAGGTTAATGCAATAAAAAAAGTGCACAGTAATAACGTTTCAGTCAGACCATCAAATTATCACTTTATTACACATTTACCAAATGTTATGTCAATAAAAACACAACTTCTTCCCCACCAAAACTACTGAGATTATCCGCCTTATTTCTCATCTTGCCAGACAAAGTTATACTTCACAGATGTATGTTACATGTCACAAAAATATGAATGCAACCTTAGCATTCCAATATATTATATTAAAAACCTCGCAAAAAATATCAGAAGGCTTTCAATTAAATATTACCAGTTTCGCTAATATGGGCAGATTGCCTTCACATCTTCTTCCATAGGCCATTGCAACAGCCCTCCTGGTCAAACCCACCTTCATCAGATTGAATATATATCAGCACATTTTTGTTCAGCAGAAGAACTATTTGACCCAATTAATGAACATGGAAATAAGAGCGAATATTCACGGTGTCCAAACATTCGAATGGGGGAAAAACCTGATTGCAGGGATATGGTTTAAGGACTTAAAGAGATACACAATTAATATATGAGAATGGTATAACCATAATGACATAATTAATATAACAAAACGTACACAACCGAAATTATCTTGCAAACTCCAATAAAACATACCTTACATAGGTCAAGCACTACTGAAACATGATGGCTTCTCAAACTGATCTTGTATTTATCATTTTCAGACTTATCTAAGCTCTGAAGATATACAAAACAGCAAAACAAGTTAAAGATGTTAAGAGTAATTATTTCAGTTTGGACAAGCAAACATACCAGCGCTAGCTTATTATTAAAAAAATCACAATAAAAAAAAAATGTATTACTATACTTCATCAAATTTTTAAGTTTTGGTTCAGTTAGAACAGTATAAGATATCTGGATCTCTATTCGAGTCTATATGTTTACGGGGTTTTTTGCCAAAATGATACATGGTTATGATGTCATAATGCGGATAAGGACTTCTTTAAGTTTCATGTACACCCATTGATAAATTCATTTTACGTTCTCACAAGTAAGTAGTAACTAACTAACTAAATCTATCAACAGGACATTTAAGCGTGATCACTTAAAAAAAAAAAGTCTAACCTTAAGGAACTCTTGTGGCAAGCCAAGTAATTCTGAGTGATTGAAAAGAACAAACGAGCTATCATCATTTAAATTTCGGATAAATCGCAAACTTAGCTCGTCAATTTGAGCCCTCAACCGCTGTAATTCTTCTCTTTTTGTCAATGTGAGGTTCATTCCATTACGTTCAAAATCTTTAATCTGTCACTGAATATAGAACAATAAGTATTTGAACCCATAAACACACATAAAATAAAATCAAATACTGCATACTAAATTAAGTAAAATGAATGTATCATGTATACAAAATTTAAAAGACTTCGATTCATACCAGGAATTGAGTATAACGTTTTATTTCCATGTTCATCCATTCCCCCTTTGCTGCAAAGGCTTTAACAACACGATACACATCTTCCCGTTGGCTGAACAGATTAGATTAAGATAGGATTAGAAAGTAGACTAATATCTAAGTACGGAGTGTATGATGGTACAAATGGTAAGAGTGTAAGACCTGCAAGCCAAGACATGCGCATCTAATTTCCTTTCAGCTTCGGCACTAGCTTTTCGTACTTCTTCAGAAGCAGACACAAACTTTGGGAATACACAAGACTGTACGAGCGGGAACCGATTCGCATCCAACTCTTCAAGTGGCAGTATAACATTTGTATATGTAACCTACAAAACAAAATATAATATGTAGTAATAACCAATAATAACTAACAATAACACAAAACTGTAAAAAAGAAAATCATATATTACATATAAAACCCCAAATTCCTTACACTCTCCTTACAAACAACCAGATAAATAAATAATCCTTCTATATCTAACTTAAATCAAATTACTCGTGTATCTATTAAAACTAACTGTAAAGATTACAATCAACTCATTACACTCACACTACGAGACCGTTAACCATCATACATATATAACTACAATTTCCTGACAAGCAAACAAATGTTCTACTGTACTGAACTTAGATCGAGAATTACTCAGGTCACTATCAACAGGAACAAGTTTAATATAACAAATTGTCAAATTGCAATCAACTCGTAAGCACATGCCTCAAACCTTCTGAAAAAGATGCTTAAAAGGCATTACTACTATATCTAACTTTGATCGAATTACTCGTGAATAGATTAACAGCAACAAAATCAATAGCACATATTACAATTCTTAATAAACTCACATAAGACCGGTCGCAGCCGTGAGTGGGGACGGCGTTTTCCCCCCTCAGCAACGCCGTTTCCGGCTGGGGGGACGCCGTTCTCCCGGCGTTTCTCCGGCGGCGTTCGTAGCCCAACGCGGCGTTCTTTCTATTTTTTTTTTTATTTTTTTTTTGTTTAGGTATTAAATAATGGTTTTAAATAAAAAAAAAAAGAAAAAAAAGTAACCGTTATGCCTCAACGGCTAATTTTTAAAAAATTTAAATTTTTGTTTTTTTTTTTTTTTTTTTTTTCCTATAAATACCCAACCCATAACACCATTTTATCCACACCAAACCATTTCTTTCTTTCTACATTTTACATTCTATCCACAAAACCCCCAAAGAAAAATGTCTAACTACAACGACTTTTCATCCGATCCCAATTCGCCTAACTCACCGGGTTTCGCAAATTACCAAAACCTTACCTCACTACTCGCCGGAAACACCAACACACCACCTCCACCCCATCAATTAGCCATGAACGAGTGGCAACAATTCCAACAATTCCAACAATTCCGACAACAACAACAATCGTTCTCTCAACCCCAATCATTCCATCAACCCCAACAACAACAATTTCAACCTCAACCTCAATCATTCCATCAACCCCAACAACAAGCATTCTCTCAACCACAACCACCACAAGTAGCCGAACCTAGCCGTCCTCGTAAGAGAAAAGACAAGGGTAAGAAAGTAGTTGAACCCACGGATGAACCCGACGTCACTCCGAACGCACGGTCGGTTCAGTGGACACAAGCCCAAGAGCGGCGCTTGGCGGAGAATTGGATTCATGTTTCGGAGGATCGTAAAATAGGAAACAACCGCGATGGTCTAACTTTTTGGTTCGCCGTGATGGCTATTTTCAACGAAGGTTTGACGGAACCTTTTACAAAAAATTCGCTAAGTTCAAAATGGAGGGCTATGAGCAAACTTGTAAAATTGTTCGCAGCATGTCATGACCGTGCCCACCGAGATCGACAAAGCGCCGATTTGGATATCGAAGAAGGCGAAGAAGGCGACGAAGACGAAGACGAGGATTAGATTTTTATGTATTGGTTTTTTTATTTATTTTTACGTATTTTTTTTTATGTAATGGTTTTTTATTTTTATTTATTTCTATGTATTGTTTTTTTTTTAATATTAATCTAAGTTTATTTTTATTAATAATGTTTTAAAAATAATATGAGAAAAAAAAAGAAAATGAAAAAAGAAAAGGTGGTGGGTCCCAGTTTTTGGTGTTATGGATGGGGGTGTTTAGTGGTGTTATGTTAAGTTGGTGTTATGGTGACGTGGCAGCGAAAAATGGTGTTATTGGTGTTACGGATGGGAGTGGTCTAACAAGGGCGTTAAATAATCATATGTACAACAACAAATACATACAAGCAAACAAACATGAGAGCTTATATCGAATTACTCGCGTCTCTTAAACAAGTTTAATATAACAAAATTGCTATTATATCTAACTTAAATCAAATCACTCGTGTACCAATTACCTCCACAACTTTCAATCAATGAACAAATTCAAATACCTTATCAAGTGGAACCGAAGCTACCGCATCATAAACCACTTTCGAATCAGCGATTATACGATCAGAAAGTTTAATTATCTCCGTTGCTGAGAGATTAACCCTAACATTCGAGCCTGGAAGACCTAGTAATTCAATTAAACACATAATTCAATTAAATTTCAACATAACAGCAATAACACAAATTATTCGATTAAAACTGAATATAGATACATTTTTTATTAAGATCGTTTCGTTTTGAGTTGATTGAGTCTATAGCAAACTTAACGGCGACGGCGAAGAAAGCGGCAGCTCCGGTGATGGCTAACAGATTGTTTCGGTTTCCTTTTTGTGACGTCATCGGCAGATTGCGGTGGAATCCGGCAGTCGGTGGCGGAGGTGATTGTGGTTGGTAGGCGGAGACGGTGTGCTATTGTTTTTCTCACTGACTAAAGAAATATTGGAAATGGGAGGGAAATTTGGGGGAAATGAAAATTGACAAATTTAACGCCTGACTAACGGCGTCATGACGGCATCCTCTTCACTTTTTATGTATAGTGTATACTATTTAAAAACTTGGTTGTTACAGCGGGCCAAGTTGATAGTAAATTATCTGACCATCGATACTTTCGGTTGTATGTTTACCGTGACAACTTTATGAATGAAAAGGATATTTTGTTGAGATAGATCTAAGAGCCACGTTTAACCGTTAATAAACATAACATTGAAGGTTATGTTAGCATTTTCTAAAAATATATATAAAAAGTTTTTCATAATATTTTAGAAAACTGAAGAAATCGAGTTGACGGGTCTCCATATTATAGCCGGTAGGGCAGACAACTCAGTGGTTGAGACTAGGTCCAAACATGCTAGATACATAGTTCGGATACTCGAGGGGTGGGGTTTAAAGTATGTTGTCGTAAATCACTTCAATACCTAACGGACAAGGCTGTTGAGTCGGCTATAAGTTGGACCGATAAGAATGGGCAAAGAGTCAGAGTTGGCTAGTTAAGGTTAAGGGGTCGTTTGTTTTTCATGTTAAGCTCCTAATGATATCTAATTGTATTATCCAATAAGTGAAATAGTAAATAAGAGGTTTTGAATTTTTTTTTGAATAAGATCTTGATATCCCTTTTTTTCCTCCTATTTGATAAGCTATATTTTATATCTTAATACCTCTTAATACCTCTAATTAGAATTAATATTATGACACCACATCGTAATGTTAGATATTGGCTTGGAGACTTTCGTCGCCAACGTGCAACGAGCAAAAATGAAAAGTTCAATCATGCTCATGCAAAACTTAGAAATGTTATTGAACGGGCGTATGGAGTCTTGAAAGCACGTTTCCCGATTTCGAAAAAGATGTCAACGTTCTCATTTGATACACAAAGGGATGTTGTTATTGCATGCTTTGCGGTTCATAATTTTATACGAAAGGAAGGCGTTAATGATGAGTTATTTTCTATGTCTGATCAAATAGAGATACAATTCGAAAATGAAAATGAAACAAAAAATAATCAGAATCAAGAATTCCAGTCACAAGGTAGTGCATCAGATCAACAATTAATGATAAACTTGCGTGAAGAGATTGCTGATCAGTTGATGCACAATGGAGAATGATTTACTTTAAATGATTTTGTCATGTTAGTTTATGGATTTTCATTTACCGTACTTTGTCGGTATTATTGTTAGAGTGTTATTGGTGAAGACGTTGTCTTTTGATCTAAAAACCTTTTAAATGTTTTTCTTACATTTAGTTATTTGTTAAATTTATTTTTCGTGCAATTTAGCTATTCTAATAGCTTGAAAATATGATAAAAAAAAAAAAGAAAAAAAAAAAAGAATTAAGATATATATGAAAGTATATTTTTCAAACAATCTTAATGATTATGTTTTCAGATTTCAGACACAAACTCTTATCATTCAGAACTGGTTTTCAGATTCAGACTTAAGTATTCAGAAAAAACAAAAGACCCCTAAGTGCACCTACAGGGTTTTGTGATTAACATTCAACAATTTATACAAATATTTTCTCATAAATAATCTGAATATATACCTTAGTTATATAGATAATATCCATATAATTTATACTATAACCTTTATTTAATTTTTTGTTATGGTGACAAATCAATTGTTAACTAATAAAACAAACAATGACAATATGTCAAAACGATAGTTATATCGACATTGACCATGTTGACGACACCAACACCAACACCACAAATGTACAAGTATTTTCCTCTCACATGTTAAGACTGGTTAGACATTAAATGAACTAAAACTTTTATTTTTAAATCATATTTTCATTTAATACATGGTCAATAAAAGGAAACTTTGAGTTTATTAAATACGCTTTTAATACATATTAAATTATTAAGTGAAAATATAATTTAAAAATGAAAGTTTCGGTTCAATTAATTATACAAATATAGGTTATTGGAACATACACTAAAAAAAAAACCATTTTTCTCTAATGTAATAACTCAATTTTTTAACTAGAAAAATCATCATATACAAGTCACTCACTTATCAATTTGGTTCCAAGCCATAACCAATGGCTTAGTTGAGATTTTATTCGTTTATTCAGAGAGTATAACACGCAAGAAGAAGGTGGAATAAACAAGTTGCCCATTTCTTTGGTGGTTCTCTTATATCGTTCTTACCTCTTGTATCAGAGTTGTTGTAGACATAATTTCAACCGCTTGAGTTACTTTTTAAAACAATATATATTAGAATTTACAAATCTTCTAGACAATTCTTTTTTTATTCTGTAAATAAATAACACATACAATATCTAAATATGGTTTCCAATAGTTTCGTATAGATAATATATATATATATTTAGAAATTAAGCATGTTGCCTATACGACGTCTAGATTTTGCGAGCAAAACGTCAGTGCACATACATCCAGCATCGGTACAAATCCAATGCAGCCTGCTGAATGTCTAAACATCCGACAATGCCCCAATATTATCATTCTTACCCTTCAACAACATGATTTCACGGCCTCTCTCACCCTACGTTTCCTCATTAAAATCCTACTATGCTCTTTCGCAAACTTTTTCTCATCCCCAACACTCATTTCATATTTTGGAATGTTATATCCCCGTCACAAACACTCAAGATTACTAAATTCAGTCCGCTACGTTTTATTATATGGTATACTTTTGTTTATTTTAAAATTTCGCAATCTCTAGCTTCCTAGCTTATTTGAATTTGTTGAAATCGGGAAAAAGCGAAATAAGGGATATGAAATTGGGAAAAAGCGAAATTATGTAAAAAAATTATTTCTTCAAGTCCTTTACAAATTGGGAGTATTCTTATTAAATTTCGTCTAAAATAAAATACCAAAACGATAAATTATACAATAAAAGGTATGTTAATTAAAATTTTCTAATACATTAAAGCCCACGTTTTAATACAAATATATATATATATATATATATATATATATATATATATATATATATATATATATATATATATATATATATATATAATTTAGGTATCTCTAATCTATCTTAATCTAAATTTCCTTATTATTCGATCGCTTTCTTTCTTTCTTTCATTCTTTCAAACCCTGTTCGCAAATAACCAAAACCATTCAACAATATGTTGATTCGTCTTAACTCGATTGCATCCGGAACCAAGTTCATGATTACAAATACGAAACACCCGATACAACTTGAGTTACTTGTTAACCCTGCAACGTTAGACTCGAATGCTATGGCCGTTGCTACTGCCCCCGTTGTTGAACCAGAAATAACTAACTTCAAGAAGACAAACCCTGTAGCGGTCGCCGATGCCAACTTTATCAAACCAGTAGCAAGAAGAAAAAATTGCTTCAAGAAACGGAATGTTATGATAGGGGAGAAAGAACTACAAATTTTTAACGCTCAAGGTAAACCGGTATGTTCTTTAAGCAAAAAGAATTTTGCGTTGATTGGGGAACTTTCTTATCATATGGAGGGTCATGCTAATGATGATTGGAAGCCAATACTCGGGTTACCTGCCAGTGACAAGAAACGTGAAACGTGATGGTGGTAGACACAAACGCAAGGCTGAAGTCGTCCTGGTTGCTGCTGTTGCGGCTGATGTGGGGAAGTCAAGCAAGGTGTTGGATACAGAGGAGACTGAGATGAGAATCAACGCTATGCGGCAAATATTCTAGTGCTATTGGCTAATGGTGACATGTCAAGTGAAGATGCAAGTAGTAAGCGAAGGAAAGTTGATGGGTATATGAAGGATGATCATAGTGATTCGGATAAATTTGCGGCTGAATGTCTTTTGCTTATTGCTAACGGTGATCCAAGTAATGTTGAATTAAGCAAGTGTGTCGAAGAATCACGGGATATAACTGAAGGTGGGCACAAGAAGGTTCATGCTTTTGATCTTAATGAGAAGCCCCCAATGGAACAGTACATATATAATCGAGAGAATGTCACAAATCGTCCTTGTGGTTAGGTCCTTTTTCATGTATCGTCATTTTCGGAAAAACTTAGCACAAATTGTCCTTTTGTTTTTTGGATTTATCGTCTATCGTCCTTCCGTCCAAATCCGTTAGGATTGTGCCGTTAAGTGACACCACATGACAGGCACATGAGGGTAAATTAGTAATTTACCTCTCAAATCCTTCTTATAATCAAATCTTCCCCAAAATATATTCTCCCCCAAAATTCAATTTCTCAATCAAAAAATACAACAAAATCAATTTTAATCAACAACAACAAATCTAATTAAATCGAACATTTTAGCTACTTTAGATTGGTCATGAACATATAATTTGGTTAGATTGATATTAATAAAAAGATAAAGCACAAGAAATGACAGGTCACTTTACCACAAGAAGAAATGAAAAGCTGTTAGATTTTGGAAGCAATATATTTGTTTTTTTACACTTTATTCACAGGACTAAATTACCTAATCTATGTCCTCATACACAAAAACACACACTTTGTATGTCGATATAATTACAAGAAGAAAAGAAAAGAAAAGAATGGGTGAAAATATGTTGAAAGAAATTGGACTTCAAGCTTCAAAACCCACCTTCAAATAAAGATGTCCTTATTAATGGTGGTTGACGGTTTTTAATGGTGTTCTGGAAAGAATGAAAATGTGTTAATTACTTATTTGACTCCAAGCTTGTCAACCACCATTAAAAACCCATTTCTGTCCAAGCTCCGTTCAATCCCTTCGTTTCAGATCCACCACTCAAATTCACTGCAAATTCATCATTCGATCTCATTTGACTTTGATTATTACCTAGCTCCGATTGTTCCGGCTTCAATTCAGCTTGCGGCGGCGAGGTTTTTGACAGCTTGCAGCGGCGAGGTTGGTCGAATTTGCATCGTAGACAGTTTAGATGATCGTGTTCTGGAAATTGAACTGGATTTGTTGTTGTTTATTGAAATTGACTTTGTTGCATTTTTTGATTGGAAAATTGAATTTTGGGGAAGGAGATATTTTGGGGAAGATTTGATTATAAGGAGGATTTGAGAGGTAAATTACTAATTTACCCTCATGTGTCTGTCACGTGGTGCTACTTAACGGATTTGGACGGAAGGACGATAGACGATAAATTCAAAAAACAAAAGGACAATCTGTGCTAAGTTTTTTCGAAAAGGACGATACATGAAAAAGGGCCTAACCACAAGGACGATTTGTGACATTCTCTCTATATAATCTTTTTGAATATGTGAGTATCGGTAAATTTTGATACATAGTTAACAAACCCGCACTAAGTGTACATTAAGCAACCTCTGTTTATTAAAAGGCGAGTTAAGTTCTAAGAAAGAAACAATAGAATTTTGTTTCGGTTGAGTGAAAACGACATTGTTTGAGATTTAATAAAAAGCCACAAGAACTTGGCATCACTCTGTTCATACTTCTCGTTGTCTTTGTAAATTCGTCTTTTTGCATTATAGTATCATAGTTTGTTCAAAATCAGATACCTTGTCAACACAAAAAGATGATACAACTATTATAATCAGTAAGTCAAAACATAATTGATCGGAAAACCAAATGGTGTTGCACCAAATTTTCACAATAAAAGGTGAACAATGTCATTTATTAAGGGGATCCAAAGCAAATAAACATTATAACAAACTAAAAATTAAATCGGTTGGTGTCGAATGAATGAAACAAGCACCCAAAAGTTGATTATATGTCTCGATTTAATAAGCAAAAACAGGTCTGGTCCATTCAAACAATCTACTCCACAGCCAGAATACGCCACTGTAACTATTATTAGATAATATCTGCATCAATAAACGACAGATAAGTTGGTAATTAGCAAATTAAGACGAAAGATATTACATATGATCAAATAAGGACTCTGATCCACAGCCAAACATCGTCATTCATAATTTAAAGTAAACGAAATGGCATATCAAAATCTGTAAAAAAGTTGGCCATGAAGTTATCTATGGGCAATGGGGATTATGAAACAATAAGATATAGATTAATATGTTAGTACCAAACTATACTGATCGGTTTGTATCTTAAAACGTCGTATTATTATCACAATAAACTTATAATAAACATATAGATACATTTTAACCTGAATCAAATTGTGTCTAAATGAATTACCGTTACTATCTATTCAAATAGCAGGAATCTCTAACCTGCTTCTAGAATCACATAAACGTTGTTTTTACACCATTTTAACTTTCTGATATAGACATCTTATTGTATGGCAACACCCTTCAAAACTAAAACGAGTAATATTATAAAATATATACCTCCAAACAAGTCAAACGTCATTTCAACTTGCTCTCGGGCCATTACCATAAGTTAGAAGACGATTTTACAAAAAATATGGTTACTGATATACGTGAGTAACCACCATATGAACTTTTGTATATCATTTATCACCACTAGTATAAATGATTCGAGTATATCAGTTTCCCAAATCAGAAAAACAATTTTCGCATCATAGTATATATATTTCCCCCCCAGCACTCGCAACTTTTAAGATATAAGTTATCTAGACTAGCCAACTACTAATGAGTTACTAAGTTAACGAGCAATTCAAATTGCTTATGCTACACAACTAAAATAGTAAAAAAAAAACACTACTCATCAATACGACTACATTAATCACCAACTAAGTTAGTCAAAACATCTATCAGTTCTATACTCAATATCATAACTACGCATTTCCATTAACAAACACATAAAATGCAAATCAATTTATCAAAAACCAATACAAACGCCAACATTTCTAACCTTTTAATGGGTTTATCTGAGTTTCCCCTTAACCGAACTCTGTCTCTTGGCAGCCTCATTAATCTTCTCAATGTACCCTTCAATAGGCGGAGTCAAAGTCGCCATAAACCTATTAACCGGAAAAGGACTCATATCAGGCACCAACGCCTTCTCCCTCAACCCATCCGGCAACGCCTCAATCGCCTCATTCTTACACTTCAAAAACAACGACTCCGCAGCTTGTCTAGCCCTATGCTTCCTCATCAAAATCCTACTATACTCTTTGGCCAACCTCTTCCCATCCTCAGCAGTCAACTCATATTTCGGTATCTTATCCTCATCCACAACACCTAATGTCACTAAATCCAATCCTTCCGGTCCAATTCTTTCGATCTTACGCACATTATCAACATTATTCTTATTCTTTTTGAATTCAGCTATTTCTAGTTTGCGAGCTTCGGAAACTAGTCCCATTTTCTCGCGCTCGGCTTCTCGAGCGCGTTGTTTAGGCGTTAAATGCCTTACGGGCGGTTTCGCCTGTAAACAATCGTCAACGAGCTGTTCGAGCTGGGATTTTCTGTTACCGGTTCCTTTTGATGATGATGATGGATCTTGTTCTTGATTTTTTCGTTGGCCTCCTTTGGATTGGCGTTTTAGGGCTTGGCCTTCTTTGATTTTACCCTTTCCTTTTGCTGTCCCGCTTACGCTGCATTTTTGGAGGAGTTGGTGGGGTAGGGTTTTCAAGGTTTTGAGGGTTGAGATTCGGATCATTTTCCGGTGGCGATTGGTGGCGGTGGCGGCGGCGGCGGCGGCGGCGGCGAGGGTTGTGGTGAGCGTTCGTGGTGCGCGACTCTTGAAAGTTGCTGAATTTTACTTACAAAATCAAATCTTAAATCATAAATAAGCTATTATATTCCTCTTAATTAACACCAAATAAACCATTGCTGGATTTTTATTTCGTTTAAATGGAAATTATTGACCATAGCTATATTATATTATTTTTTTGGGAAAAGCCATAAAAAAGTAAAATAAAATAAAATAAAATTGATTTATATACTTTGTCTATGTGGTTTATATCAAAGGTTATTGGTTTATTAAAAAAATTGAAAAATCCAAATTGTAAGTTTTAGAAGAGCCTTATCGTGTATATTAGATAAAGGCGTGCAAGTGTTGGTGTTACAAGTTCTTCTAACATACTTTTATCCGCCTCCTCGCTAACATCTTTGACGTTACATGGATGTAAGTTGCCTTCGTTTGTGACACCGAATGATGTGAAGTTCAAGTCCTTGAAGTTGTTGTCCCTTTGTTGGGTGCCGATATATGAACTTGGCTTTATGCAAAGAACTAACCACATTCTGTTACTACGGGTTGCTATCAAAAAGTTTCACTGACTTCTTATCCAACTTTCCGTTCATTGAAAATTTGTTTTTGCGTCTTCCATCTCATTGCGACGATCTGAAATTGTCAAGTCGTTCCTTGAGAAGATTGGAACTCCGGTCAAACTGGGATTTGGAAAAAGTTGATATCGATACTCCCAACTTGCTCCTATTTGAGTACTGTGGTGAGTCATTGTGGTTCTATCCTTTTGAAAGAGAGAAAAAAGAGTTAAAAGCATGTATGAAATATGACTCGTCTAAGCTAGTTGACACTCTTTGGTTCCAGAAGTTGAGACGATTTTTGGACAGAAGTAATGGATTCAAAGTTTTCAAGCTGGTTATTGAAGCGGTATTTATTCGACTCATTTATAATGTTATTTCATCAACCATAATATCCTAACACAAAGTTGTATTTACCAAATTTTATCTCATAGAATTTCATAGATGTTAAGGAACTAAAGGTTATCCAGATGCCACCTTACGAACTTGAACATGTTGAGCTAGAATTAGACTACATAAAAAAAACTGTCGGTTTTGGTAGCTGTTGTTGATGCTATACTCTGGTGCTGTCGGCCTCGATCACTGACTATAGGATTTGATGGCTTAGTTACTAATTATAAAACACGAAGCCGTGTTGTCAAGGTCAGATTTATATATATTTTCTTTTATTATGACGTTCACTACCCTTTTAACTGTATGATGTATTGTGGCCACCCGCAAAGATGATCGATTATTTTGCTTGCATTACATTTTAAACATGGTTATTGTTAACTCTTTTTGGTTTTATTCTCAGTATACATATGAGAAACTACATCGACAAGAAGATCAAGATCAGTTTAATATTGAGATTGTGTTGTGTTATTTTTCCGGAGCTAAACGTCACTTTAGTGATATAAGTTGGATGTTGAAAGCATTGCCTGATGATCAACAAAAACACACAATCACCTTCATAAAGTACGGGAATCTCGAGATTTCAAGATCCATTGATGTTTTGGAGGAATCAGTTGCATAAATTGCTCAAAATCCTGTAAATTGATCAAGTTATAGTAAAGCTCTCATAACTACTCTGGCCTTTGATGTTTACATTTGTAACGATCGATGCTTTGAATTTTGATAACACCGTTCTCTTTTATGGCTTCTTTTTTTTAGAAATTATAAGTAAATTACTGCTTGTCAAATTGATGTAATGTGTAAGTTTGGACAGAATGATTCGCAACTCACTGTATTATAAATGTTTGTGTACATGAACTAGAGATTAAGAAAAGGGAAATCAGGATCAAGTTACATGAACAAACCATTCATACAAATTAGGAAATTATTTGCAAAATTGCATTAAGATAATAAGATAACACAGGTTTAAAGCGAGGAAAATTTGGCCGGAATAGTTATTTTTCCACCGGAATTAGCACCGGTGGATTTCAACGGAATTTTTTTATAAATCACGTATAGCCGGCATTCCCAATGCCGGCACATGCCAAATCAGTAGGCCACGTAGGATTTCCACTACCAAATAGCCTAGTCAACAGCCCAGTCAGCGACCTTTCCACGTCAGATTTCCACATAGCATGTGCCGGCATTCCCAATGCCGGCTTTTGACCAAATTCTGCTCCACCGACAGCAGCTTTAAAACCCAAGCAGCGACCGACAAACACCTTTAATACTAGCCAATGCCGTTGTGCCACGTGTAAGAAACGGCTTTGGCAATGCCGTTTCTTATGAATCTTAAATATTCATGCAGCAGCGATCAACCCACACACAAAAATCTTACCACACAAAAATTCAATCCGGCGAAAACTTAAGAAATCCGACCAAAATCAAACCAAAACACAAAATGGCGCAATTTGGAGCATCCGCAACCCCCGGAACAATGAATTGCTGTTTTTACAAGCCGATAACCACCACCGTGCTGCCCGTCTATTTAACAATTTGGGAGATCATACTGATCACATAAAAGCTAGGCGGTGTGATTCCGGATTTTGGGACCTCACCGACAATATTCCGAAGCGTGTGAGAAAGTATATAGTCAGGACTGGGTTTGACGGTGTATTACGCACCGGTTACCATAAGATCGACCACGCTCTGATTACGGCTTTGGTTGAGAGGTGGCGTCCCGAGACGCACACCTTCCATTTTCCCACCGGTGAAGCGACTGTTACGTTACAAGACGTACAAGTTATTTGGGGCTGCCTGTAGACGGACCGGTGGTTTTCGGAGTTTGGGAGTCTAAAAGCGCGGATGAGTGGGCGAGTGATCCGTCTACACGCAAACCCCAAAGTACTTGTACGTCCTGCAACGTAACTGTCGCTTCACCGGTGGGAAAATGGAATGTGTGCGTCTCGGGACGCCACCTTTCAACCAAAGCCGTAATCAGAGTGTGGTCGATTTTATGGTAACCGGTGCGTAATACACCGTCGAACCAAGCGCTAAATATCCAGTTTCTCACACGCTCTGGAATATCGTCGGTGAGGTCCCAAAATCCAAAATCACAACGTCTAGCTTTTATATGAACGGTAGCATCTTGCGAACCGTTAAATAGACGGGCAGAACGATGGTGCTCACCGTCTTGTAAAAACAACAAGCTTCTGTTTCGGGGGTTGCGGTTGGTCTAAATTGCGCCATTTTTGTGTTTTGAGGTTGAAATTGCCGGATTTTTGGTGTGATTTTGCGTTTTTGTGTGTGTGTAATCGGTTGTGTTTGTGTGTGGGAATTTAGAGTTCGCTGCATGAGAATTTAAGGGAGTCAAGAGCCGGCTTTGCCAAAGCCGGTTTATACACGTGGCATGTTCTGGTTGGTTGGTAATAAAGGTGGTGTCTGCAACCATGTGGATTGGTTGGTAATAAAGGTGGTGTCTGCAACCATGTGCAGGCGCAGAAAAATGTCAAAAACCGGCATTCCCAATGCCGGCTCTGGCCGAGTGGAATCGTGACGTGGAAAAGCGGTGGAGAAAAATCTATTCCGGCCAAATTTTCAATTAAAGTTGCCAAGGTAAGATTCATATGAGTTTTCTTTGATGAAATTTTTGTTATTCTTAAACTGTCTGACTAATTGTAGGAACCCGCACAAATGATTGATTATTTCAATTCCCTTGCACAATATGGTTTAGATTATGTTTGTACGAAGCAACGAACTAGGTATTACAGTATTATTTTCAATTAATTTTTCTTTGGGATTTTCTCAGTATACATATGAAAAACTACTTCAACAAGAAGATCAAGGCCAAATTAATATTCGAATTGTGTTAGTGACTTTAATTCTATGTTGAACATATTAACTCGTGGTCAAGAGATAGACACAATCACCTTCATAAAGGAAGAAGGTAGTTAATTTCCCTTTTACGTTCGCTACTATTTACTGTATTACATTTGTATATCACATTTTTAAATCCCGTCTCTTGTTTTATCCAAACAGTTGGTCAAGAAGCAGGGTAATGGATCAGTAAAAGGTACGAGGATCTCGAGATTTCAAGTTCTATTGGTGTTAAGCTGGACATGTTGCAGTAAAGCTTTCATAAATACTTGTTTTTTTTTATGTTTACATTTGTATTATGCCGTGATGGTTTTGAATTTTAATACATTTTCGTAAACTACTTTTTGTAAAACTGACAATATACGTAAATTTGGTCAGAGTGATATCATTGTTCTGCTGTCCATTACGAGCATTAACTATCTGACTTAGAACAATAAGCTTGAATAGAGTATCGGTGATACTGTCCCGTTGAATTGTTAAGTAGAATTTCAATGTTTGCTATAGTATGACATCATTTTACCCTGTACTAAACTGCTCTAGGATGTATTGTCGCCGCTTATCAGCATTCAGTTTTGAGCAATTAAACTTTCAAAAAAATGCGAAAAACTTGGTTTAGAAAGTAATATTTGGATTCATCATTGTGTTCTGTTTGTCTGGATGTAATTTTTTTTATTTATTATGAATCCCCAAGACTTAAATCGAGTCAACATATAAAATCTAAATGTGAAATCATTATGAATGTTTGAGGCGATATTTGGACAAAAATAACGGATTCAAAATTTTAAAATTGGTTTTTGTACAGGTATTTACTCCATTCATTTATTTGATCAGCACCTATATATTCGTTTATTTGATCGGCAATTGATATATTTTGACTAATTGTCTTTCAGTTCATAGAGGTTGAGGAATTAAAGGTGTTGCACTCGCCACCTTATGCACTCGATCATATTGATCTAGACCTTAGCTACACATGGAAATTACCGTATATGCTAGGTATTATGGATGCTGTTTTTTGGTGTTGCCGACCTCAGTCTCTATCTTTAAAATTAGATGTTTGTACTGATTTTACAACACGAACTGAAGTTGTGAAGGTAAATTATATGTGCTTTTTTAATGAAATTTTTGTTATACTTAAACTACGCGACTAATTGTAGGAACCAGCAAAGATGGTCGATTATTTCACTAATATCGATCGCACAAGTGCACAACATGGTCCAGAATATGTTTCTATGCAGAAACACTAAGTAGATATTAATGTTTTCAATTAATTTTTCTTTCGGGTTTTTTCAGTATACATATGAAAAGCTACTTCAACAAGAAGATCAAGGACATATTAACATAGGGATTGTCTTGTGTTACTCTTCCAATGCCAAACAACACTTTAGTGACTTGAATTCATGTTTGGAAGCGTCAACTCATGAACAACTGGAACACACAGTAGTCACCTTCATAAACGAAGAAGGTAGACTATTTTATATTATGGTCGCTAATATTTAATGTGTTACATGTGTATATCACATTCTTTAGTTCCCGTCTCTTTTTTGTATTGTTCAAGAAGCATAGGAACGGAACAGTCGAATATTGAGATTTCAAGATCCATTGGGACATGTTGCAGTAAAGCTTTCATAAAGACACCGGGTTTTTTATGTTTACATTTGTATATGATGGTTTTAAATTTTAATATTTCGACTCTTATTTAGACATTATTGTTAAACTACTTATTCTTAAACTGACGAAATATGTAAATTAATGTTACCACTGTTCTGTTGTCGATCTATTGCGAGCATTAACTATCTAACTTAGAAAGAAAAGCTGAAATACTCTCTCGTTGAATTGTATGCATTAAAAAGAAACTTTTGTAGTTTTGCCGCCTCCATATTTGCTTAGTCTGTTTGGCTGTTTTCCGTTTCACTAAATATTCTTTATTCGACTTTTTTGAAACTAAACACAACCCAAATCGCCAAAAGAAAGAATAAAAAAAATGGTTATATTCAAAAGTACGTGTAGCATATTGTAAGTAAACATCACAAGCAACTTCTGTTAGTACAGGCAATGATAATTGTGCAGAACAAATACAAAAATTGATTTAGATTGTGCACATATACTTGTTTATCTGTCCCGAATGATAAATCATTCAGACTTAAATACAAAACACTTGCTTGCTGCTAGAAATAACAAGATTTTTTTCACATGAGCCTTAGTTCGTATTCGCCTGCCATTGTTATATATCTCACCCATGGAAGAGCCTGGTAACCGCTCTTCTCAATGATCTTTAGGTAACGCACCTACACACACAGATAAGGTTGAAAATTAGCCATAGTTATAATGATAAGTTTTGTCTTGTAAGAATCCTTCTTAATAAGTCTCGATCTTTTAAAATAAGATTGATTCACTAAAAAATGATAACATCGAGCATTGAATTAAGAAAAATAGATACCGAGTCTCCTATAAATGATAGAAATTCACCAGTAATATTACCATATTTGCATTTTGTTACCAAGGTTAGAAACCAGTCACAAACCTTAATATGTGTTTCTACCATTGGTAACAAGATTAAACTATGATGCTAATTCTTTTAAAAAGAATGAAAGTACCCTGTGAACATTGGTAAGAAATTATGAAAGTATGTTTGCTAACATTTAAAAAAAAACCGAAATGTTGCTAATATTGGTATAAAAAAAATCAGTTGTTAGCATTGGTAAGAAAAATAAGACTTGTTAACACTAGTAAAAATAAGTGAAAGTACGTTGCTAAGATTGTTAAAGAAAATGAAAATACGTTGCACACATTGCTAAAGAAAATCAAAGTATGTAGATAGTTCGAATACGTTTCACAGTATGTTGCTATTCTTAGTAAAAGTGGCTATTTTCGGCTATTAACCCTAGAAAGAACTTAAAAATCCTATAAGAAACTGTAGTTGTGATTTTGTAAACGGTAAACCAATACAATTAACATAAAAAGTCGGCTGACCTGTATTCCTGAAACTGTAAAATATGGTATCTCAAACTTCACACGAATAGGAGCTTTTCTCTCAGGGACTGCTTCTTCTGCTGTTATACTCGGAAGACTGAATTCTGCTCTCAGCATATATTCCTACAAAATCCAACACTCACCAGATTTACACAAATCCAAAGAGTTGACCAATAAGTAAAACCACTTCACAATTTTGACTTTGACGATACATAATGGAATGAAAAAAGAAGGTTTACCTTGCCACCCGGAAATGATTTGATTTTCCAGGACAGTGCATCGCTTTCTGGTGCATAAGCAGCTGATCCCATGGAAGTCCGTACATTTGGATTGGTAGCATCGGCAGGCACAGGCAACTCGATCTCAACATTTGTTGCAGTGCTGATAAAAGTCAAAGTGTCAAACCATACCCATGAATACAAATCGATATTCTTACATTTTAGCTAGATGTGGCAAAATGGGTGGGGCTGGTTACGGGTCAAACTTTTAATGCACTAAAAATCGATGTTCTTCCGTAATTAGTGTGCCAAGTGCGATTATATGAATTCTATTATTTCAATAACATTCTAGAATCTTTCAATAAAAATGATATGAGGGAGCTAACGCCTTAATAATACACTATGTGAGACCAATAAAAATGATTTGAGGGAGCTAACGCCTTAATAATACACTATGTGAGACTTTTAACCGATTTGGATTGTTTCCTTTATAGATAACATAACCCAAATCGGCTCATTTATGTGTCACCTTTACAATTAACCTATAGAAAAGAAGCAACAGATTAAACCAGAATTGCCAAAAACCAAAATTTCAAGGGAAAACTGGAAAATTAGACACTTGAATTTATACCTACGCTCCTTAAATTGGCTCCGAGCTTTCACCGTTATTTCCATACGACTTCTAGAATGCCTTTCAATTTGAGCTTCCACCCATATCAGAGGCTTTACCTGAAAGAGATAAAAATAAAACCAATAGAGTCAGAAAACAAGGGGATAAATTGTGGTTGAGGTCAAGGATGGAACTGTAAGTACCTGAGTACTAAGCCGATATGTCATGAGATCGAAAGCTCCATCAGGAGGTACAAAGGATATCGTCCGGTCATTTTCAAAACGTGCTAATCTCACACACCTATACAAAATTGCACGGTAGATGAAAACTATAAACTGATAATAAAAAAAATTAAAAAATGTAGAAAAATGGCTAAATAAGTTGAACTACGTACTGATGAAACTTGATGTCATCTAAGTCGATAGCTTTGCCCTTAGAAGATCGTCCTTGTGCCTCCAACAATACTCTATCATTCAGACCGAGTTTACACTCAGGCATACCACTGCAATAATGAAATGTTTCATCTATTAGTTGTTGCAAAAGATTTATGTATTTCAATAAGAATTTTAGGCAATCAAGGAAAGTGAGATATTGGAAACCATGGCAACTTGTATTGACCAAGAAGGTAGAAACAATAACTTGGGTAACGGTTCAAAAACGGTTCGGCTCAAAACTGGTAACTTATATCACAGGTTGGGTCCGATTGGGTTACACTGCCAAAAAAAATGGCTAAAGAAGTTGAACAGCATACTGATTGATGTTTCATTTCTAGTCATGTTATTTATTTGAGTAATACTTTGACAGCTCTAAGTGAAGCATCAAAAATCAAGAACCTTAAAGTATGTGGTATACAATATCTACCAAAAGTACAGGTGTAAATCAAGTTACCTTAAATAAGTCCGCATCTTCAATGCCCCAACAACCTCTGACCGAACTATTTGACCATTACTGTTGACGAGTATATTCACACTCTCCACAACATCCAAAAAGACCTGAAAAAGGACAAGTTTTTTTAGTAAATTCATCTGCATAATTACCTAGCTTTGACAAGGAGACCTATACCTCATTCTTCTTGTATCGTATTCCTTCACTCCGCCAAGACACGGCATTTGTAACAGCCATGGGAGGCCTCTGTGTAACTTCCATCCTGTAGGCATCAGTCTTAATAAACTCGCTGAGAATTTTAGCTTCAGTGAACTGAGGGTAACCAAAGTCCATCATTTCGTCAAGCAACTCATACTGCAAAACACCATACACATTTAAATTTTAACCCTCTAATAGTGGCATATTTGGTGAGAAAAGATAATGAAAAAAATATGCATAATTGCATACCACTACGACAAAGTTATCTCTAAGTGATTCCTCTTCTAGCTCTTCAAAGTAATGCTTAAATACCTGTAACCAACAAAAACATGAATTTGATAAATAAATCTTTTGCCTGTGAAAAAGGGGAGCGTAGTTTAAAAGAACGTTCAACAGTTTTCTGGGAGAAAACATGTCAATATCTTTTTCAAACACCAAAATAAAAAATAAAAAGTTATATCATTGAATTACCAAATAGGGCTTACATCAACTACACGATGTAGAAACAGGAGATGGCTAGCAGCATTACAGTTCTGCCTTGATGCAGTCATTAGATAAACATTGTTGTGTTGTACAAACATATATGTCACGCCATTGTCATACACAACAGGATTTTGAGCCTCTTGCTCACCCTGATGTTCATAAATATTCAATACACCATAAACAATTTAGATAACTGTACTACAAACAATAACTATTCCAATTAATATAAATAACTGCAAAACGTAAACTATTTATGATCTAAGCTTGATTTCAACTTTAACCTAACCAATCCAGCTCAAAAAATAAGTCAAGATTCCTTTCATTGTTAGTTGTTACAACACTTTATAAACATGCAATCACACATACTGAATTCCAAAACCTGGTAAAAAAGCCTGATATAGAGATTAATAACAAATCGCATATACTCGTCCACGTACATACAATACAAAAACTTATCCAGATTAACCTAAATAAACGCAAACTCCACCTGATGACTATAATCTAAAGCTTAATAACAACTTTAACCAAACCAATCCAGCTCAAACAATTAGTCATATTTCCTTACAACTACAACTACACATAAAGTCTAAACCTAACTTATTCGCATATATAATACAAAAACTTCATCAATAAACGCAAAACTCGTCCTCTTGGTTATAGTCTAAGCTTCACTACAGCTGTAACCTAATCGATATAGCTCAACAACAAATCATAATTTCTTACGACTAAAATTAAACGTAAACCTAATTCACGCATATACAATACAAGAGCTCATCCAGTTCAACCTAAATTAATGCAAAACGCATCCTCTTGACTATAATCTAACCTTCATTACAACTCTAACCAAACCGATCCAGCTCAGCAACAACTCATAATTCTCTAAAACTACAATTAAACATAAACCTCATTTACAGGTTAATAACAAATTGCATATATTCATTCACGCATATACAATACAAGAGTTTATCCAGTTCGCCCTAAATTCACGCAAGACTAACCGGTCCAGCTCAACAACAAATCATAATTCCTTAAACTGCAATTAAACAGCTGAATAACAAATTTTATATATTCATTTACACATATACAATCCAACTCGACCTAGATGAACGCAAAACTCGTCCTCTTGACTAAAACCTAACCTTCATTACAACTCTAACCAAACCGATCCAGCTTAACTACAAATCATAATTCCTTAAACATAAACCACATTTACAGCTTCATAACAAATTTCAGTATATTCATTCACACATATACAATCCAATTCGACCTAAATAAACTCAAAACTCGTCCTCCTGACTAAAATCTAAGCTTCATTTCAACTCGAACCTAACCGATCCAGCTCGAAAACAATAATTCATGAATTCCTTATTTCCTTACAACTACAATTAAACATAAACCTATAATTAAGAGCTTAATACTGCTTCAATTGAATCAGTTCCTTCTACAGACAAAAAATACATAAATTATAGAGAGAATTAACGAATGAACCTCTTTTTCTATAAGTTTAGTGAAGAAACGTTCGGCTTGAACAGCGGAAACATCTCCACGGTAATCACGCCATACGAGAACACGTCCTTTGATATCGAGAAGGAACAGCGCAGAGGCCGCCCCTGCCATATCAGTTACTCCAATCGGTAGATCAGATCCCTATTGATTTCGATTTCGATTTCAGATCTAGTGTTAATTTGATAAAATGAGATGAATTTGAAGATGAATTTGAGGTGCGATTTGTATAATTATGTGTTAAAAATGGAAGTTAAGCTTTGATTCTGATCATGGAGTCGATAGCTTACACGCTGTACTCTATGTGTAACAGATTGGGCTACCAGCTTTCGCCCACTAGTTGTATTATAAGCCCATTTTATATCCGTAATTTATCCAAATCAGGGATTTCATGTCTAAGCTTAAAGCGTTAAAACGTTATATAGATTGTTCATTTAAAAAATTAATATCGCTTTATATCTCTAACTAGCTTATCACCCGTGTGATACACGGAACATACACGGAACTTATAAAGAAAATTGCGTTAAAATGAAAAAATGACATCATATGAATAATCAATAATGCTTAAAAAAGAAAGTTGCGTTATTATGGAAAATGAAATTATAACAATAATCAATAATGCTTTGTATTCGGATTTGACAACTGAATATAAGCCTAAATTAAGTGTTTAAAGTGACAAACAAAATGATTGGAAAAATAAATATACCACTTGAAATGAGATATTTATATACCCAAAAATCTTTACTTTAACCTTTGCTTGAAGTAGCAAACCAAATTTATTATTAGCGATTACGCAATTCAAACACATTTTGTTCATCACCATCTAAACAAAGAACATAAATAAATATGAAAATCTTATACCATGTATTTTTATGTTTAATAAGTAATTTGATAAGCTTATAAAACTTGACAAATCGACTTGTTCCCTATATTGTTTTACTTATTTATATGTAATTTGAAAACAAAGATCTCAAAGTACCCATTCATTAATTCTTTGTTTACAAAGCTTACTTTTCTTTTGAATCTAGCAACAAAGGATAAAAGGATAAAATGTAGAAGTCATATTTAATTCAAGCATCTCAAGTTCAGCTTCTAGCTCGGCTTCTATTATACTAAAAGACTCATCTTTCGCCTTCATAATAACAGATTCTTTGTTATTTCCATCTGTTAACTACTCCAAATTATTATCCTCAATTGTAACCTCTTGCATGATCAATGAATCTTTCATCTCAATCTCCTCCTCAAGATCTTGAACCAAATTCTCTTTCTGCTTCAACAAATTTTTCATTTTATCAATCTCCTGTTTATTCGCCATAAAAGAATATAAAATCCCAAACGACATCCCAAGACACACAAGTAGTGTTGCATCTTCTGAATTTGTTTCCAGCTTCTTTTCCGTAACACTGTTTTGTACAATAAAAGAACCCCTGCTCGCCCTGTTAATTACATTACTGCTGCCATCAGTCACCAAAAACGGCCTCACGGTCTGCTGCCTAGAAGAAGATGAAACAAACGAACTCGACATATATTCTTTCATTTCAAGATTATCCGTGCATAACTGAGCCATAACACAACTTTCTAAAGAGCTTAAAGGTCTAACAGACCCCGCCATCGTTCTTCTACTTCTAAGCGACATTCTATTTCTAGGAGTTGACGGTTTATTCAGCAATTCAACCATATCTTCACTTTCTCTAACCCTTCCAAAACTCGATTCAGAAACCTCATTATCAACTTGAAAATCATCAAGTTTCAAACTTTCAGTCTTTGACAGCCTACGAAAAGGCCATTTCTTATCAGGAGGCTTTGGAGACTCCGGTTTCACACTAAACGAATCGTCACTTTTCGATTCCGTTACTACATGCTCACCAGTTTGATTATGTTTTTTAAAATGTTGAGCAATATAACCAGCACCAGCAGCAACTGCAACTAACCATTTATCCATTTCCAAGAAACTAAAAAATCTATTTTTTTTTCAAACCCTAATACAAATATCAATCTAACAACACAAAAAAATTACAAAAAAATAAATAAAAAAATGAAATTTCATGATAAAAACAAGAAACCCATATCAAGTAAATACTAAATAAAAACTCTTTAGCACTAAATAGTTCGGCTAAATTAGGCCATCAACAGCCAATTTAAAGCTTTAGTTGGACTAAAATCTTTTAGTTTAGAGAAAAGTGTGGTAAGTAATTGTCTTAAAAAGTACATTTACTATTGTCCTTCTTCAAGCTAGACATCCACCGTCTTAATCAAAATCTGCTCTCAAAAACAACAACCTCAAATTCATGCAAAGTTATTGCGTGAAACCGAATATAAAAAATCTTATCCGGGAACCTTCACTAAAACACAATCAAAGCCAACAGAAACCATATTAAGATCAAACAAAGTACATAGTCTGTGCAACACAAAAGATACATAATTATGAGAAACCCGTTTAGAAACAAAAAACCAAAGAACTTATGGTAACAAAAGAAATCCAGCCAAACTATGATTAAAATGGTTTATGTTTTGAAACGAATACAACCTTTATTTTTAATTAAAGTAGAGAAAGAGTAAAAGCTATTTGAGAGATACTGCAAAATTACATACCTCGGGATGTGCTTATTCATGTAAGAATCAACTACCATGTCAATTCTAGTTTCGAACAACCACCATCTCAAACTAATGTCTGACCTGAAACAAAACATAAGCTAATACATGAGATCGAACGAACTTAATAATGCTATTAAACAACAAATTCAAGTTAATCAATTATGTCACCACTTTGAGCCAAAAATCATTAAAGCATTTTATTTGTAAATCATTTTATCATAAAAATCATTCGAGCATTTTATCAAACATCTTGTATGCATAATGTAGTTGGTATCAATCAAACAAACTGTTTGTGAATCCGATATGAGGATGAATTACGAAAAAATAATAAACCCTAAAATCTGAAATTACCAAATTGAGAAACAAAACAAGAAGTTAAACATACCTTGGTTCATGTATGATTTGAAATAGGAGGAACAAAGATGGATTTAAGTAGTTTATGTTAATTATCTATTTCCAAAAGTCTTTCATCTATAAACACGAACATGAACCTGAACCTGAACCTGAACCTAAACCTTTAACACGAATATATGAAAAGAAACAAAAAAAAAATGAACGTGAACCTGAAACTTTTACAGCTTTTTACCTTTCAAATCATCATCAAGATTTTTAACTGCATATGATACATAGACGTTCTGCATATGAAAAATGAAACAAAATTAGAAGAGCTCTCAATCCATAGAAACAAAAATAATAAAAACGTAAAAATAATTTGATAAAGAAGAATCACTTCTGCCTGTATATTAGAACCCTAACTTTTTATATACATAAAGAAATGTTTGGTGAAGCAAATGAAGATGAAGAGTTTGATGCATATTCAAAACTCTTAAAATACTATTGGCAGGTAAATCGGTGCATGTATACCCAAGTCCCAAAGCCTTTCTGTATACCTTTTATCTTTCAAAACACGCTATAAGATGAATTACTTTTGAATTTAACTTATTTTAAAAAATCTTAAAAAATTACAACTAAGCATAATGTCATCGTTCTAAAAAATTGCTTAGGTGTATAGTCTTATAACTCGCCATGTCAGCTTAATGACATCAGTTGTAAGTCCCTTTTATTAGATAAAGTAGATTTTCAACAGATATATATTTTAGGGACGAAATGTATAATTAGTTAACGATGATTTTAAAATAAAATTTTAACGGACATTCAGTTTATTGACAAAAAAAAGTAATTAGTTTCTAAATATGAATGATTTATACAAATTTCTGAACTTATAGATAAAATCTGTAATTTTTAGTAAACCATAAGAATGATTTATGTAATTACCATTTTATAAAATAATACAAGGTTCGCAGAATACGAACCATTCGCGTTATGCGAACGCCAACTTATTCCGATAAGAATTCAAATTTTCAAAGTTAACAATATATGCCAACACATTATACAATTTTACATTATTTTTTTTTCATACATAATCATTATAACAAAGAAAGTTACTAATAATTTAGTTGAAACAATAAACAAATAATGTAACGTGTATTTGAAATAAAGGCCAATAAATGTAATTTTTTAATTTAAATAACAAAACATGTTATTTAACTTAAACCTCAAACATGATTTACGTAATTTACCCGATACTAATTTTTTAAAAGAATAAAGACATTATTGAAAACTTATCTATATATCTTAAGTTTTTAGGATTAAATCAACATCATCCATAATAAAATTAAGACTAAATTACATAAATCGTCCGTATACTTTATTCTAAATGAAAAAAATTGTCCATAAGTTCAAAAAAAATCCACCATTTACATATATAAAAATACTATAGTTAACTATTGGTCATTTTGTTTGTTCGAATTTGATAGATCCAATCCACGAGTCATAAATCTTACAAGTTCGGTCGCTTCTCAGGCTAGTTTGCCTACACTAATATTCCCTCCGTTACTTGAAATGACTAAAGTACATTCAACGAGTTATTTTTATCCAAGCTAGTTTGCCTACACAAATAATTTAGTCATTCAACAAATTATATTGGAATGACCTTGAAGACAAAGCCCGAAAACAATAAGAAATTAGCTCAAGAGTAATAAAAAAGGTGCAAACGGCATTGGAACTAGCTTGAAAGAAACAAACCCGTAAGATTTACGATCTAGACACCGAATTCATTAAATATGAACAAACACGTAAACCATGTACATAATCAACACAAAATACTAATTACGCCGTCAATAAAAAAAAACTAAGAAAATCATCTTTTAACTAATTTAATTATGTGATGTTGATATATCCGCCTAGTTTTACATTTTCAGCTAAGAAATCCCGTTGACAAATCTTTCAACTCCATGTAACAAAATTCCCCCCCAAATCCAAAAATGAAATCACTTTTCCACACCACACTCCCCTCAATCAAATCCTCATCAATCAATCACAACAATTCACAGATTTCCACATCAATTGATCCAAAATTCACACAATCTCATCACCAAAAACGCAAATTAAGGTTCAAAAGCATCAAATCGGTGCTGAATTCAGCTGGAACTGATCAGTTTTTTGGATTGAATGAATCGGATACACGTAATCCTACTCTGTCGAGCTCGTTTCAGAGCTCGAAGTATCGGAAACCGAATCAGACGGTGTTAGAAGCTCAAACTAGGGTTTGTACTGGACCTACGCAAACTAAACCGCTTACTGAAGAACAAGCGTTTAAGGTTTTCGATACGATTTTGAGATCTGGTATGATATGTTTGGTGTATAGTTTTGAATTTTGAGATTGATTGATTTTGATGAAAATATAGTGTAATTGAGTTTAGTAATGTTAATAGTTTATCGATGCGAGATGTAATGTTGATTAATTTGTGTTTGAGTAATTGAATCGACGTGTTTAAGTAGTTGTACATTTTGAGCAAACTCGAGTTAATCGATAGGTAACTGAGGTGTGATTGTTGATTTATGACGATTTTTGAGTGTAAACTTTCGATTTACAGTCGGTAGCTGTTAAGTTTTGGAGTGTTTGAGTTTAATTGAGTTTGAATAATGCAAATAGGTTATGGATGTTAGCCTCCTTTGAGATACAGTTTGATTTTTAATTTTTGATTGATGATAGTTATATGTTAGTTTAATCGACGTGTATAAGTAGTTGTGCGTTGTTAAGCGAACTCGGAGTCAATCGATAAGCAACAGGTGCAAATGTTAATTCATGACAATTTTTGTGGATAGTTTTGATTTAGAGTTTGTAGCTGTTACTTTTTGTAGTGTTTTTGTTTTATTGAGTTGAAGTAGTGCAAGTAGTTTATGGATGCTAGAACGTTTTTTCAGATACGGTTTGATTTTCGAGTTTAGATTGATGCTAGTTGAATTTTTCACTAATTTGTGTTCGAGTAATCAGTAATGTAATCGATGTGTTTTAGCAGTTATAAAATGAGTTAGTGAGTTAGCATATAGAATTTAGCCAACTCGAAAACATAATCAGACGGTGTTAAAACATAAAAGCTCAAACTAGTGTCTGTACTGAACCGACTCAGACTAAGTCACCAATCCGACATCTGAAGAACAAGAGTATAAGGTCTTCGATACGATATCAAGATATGGTATAACATTTTTGGCTTAAATTAATAGTTTTCGTAATTTTGGTTAAATGATAGTGTTTTAGCTTAACGTTCAAATAATGCAAATAGTTTATGGATGCACCTGTTTTTAGATAGAGTTTGAATTTTGAGATGGAACGGTTTTATTTTTGAGTTTTGATTGATACATGTTGAAATGTTCACTAATTTTTGTTGAGTAATGTAATCGAATCGATGTGTTTAAGTAGTTGTAACATAAGTTAGTAACTTAGCATATAGCATTTAAGCAAATCTGATTTTGTTAATAAGCAACCGAGGTGCAAGTGTTGATTTATGACGTTAAGTTACTAGTACAATTGACTGTATAAGCCCATGGTGACACGTATCAGTTGACACACTTCGATTGTATTAGAAGTTGATGAAGTATATCCTCTAGAGCTGATAAAGGTTTTCACGCATTAGTTTGAAAAGTTGCATACAAGTTGTGTTTACAAATGATTCTCGTAACAGTGTTATCATTAGTTTATGGGTGTTTGATGTAAGAGACATTGCACTTGAGTTGTGGTTGTAAAGTAAATATTATATTGCAAAATGCCAACAAATCTTTTTGTAAATCCGTGGCAGTGTAAATGCAAATAAACATTTATGCCTGGCATTTTCTTGCCCAAGTTTTTAAAGTTCATGGTTCTTTTTGCATTTTTGCCACTATTTTCCATGAAGTCAAATTGAGATGCAGAAAATATGTTATGAACAGTGCTATAGTATAGTCTGCATAGCAAAAAAATCATATACTAATCATATGTTTAATGTCAGCCAAGGGAGAACTGAAAGATGAAGAAGAGGTATCAAAGGCACAACTGGGAGCATTCTTTGCAGCTATGACGATTCGTGCAAATGCATTTCCAGAACCAACACAATGGAGTGAAGGCGAAAGGCGTGCAATGGAGGCATATTGGCCACATTTGATTCGAACACTCCCTGCGGATATAATCTTTCTAGCTGATCCAGAAGGTTCTATAATGAGACTCGGGAACTCAATTGGGCCCCAATATGTTGGAAACGGGAGTTATGAAATGAGACTTGTGGGTGCCCTGAGGGAAGTTTTAGCTGGTGGTCATCTTGGCTATGAAGAGGTTCAAGGTGTTCTGAAAGATGTACTTCCGCTGAAATTGGAACATGGTACAACTGGCACTGTAAGTGAGTCATTGTTATCAGCGTTCTTGATAGGTCAACGAATGAACAGAGAGACAGATCGTGAGTTAAAAGCACACTGCCTTGCGTTTGACGATGAGCTCGGTACTGGTTAATAAAGTGGGTAACTGAAAGATCGTTAGAACTAGAGGTGGCAAAATGGGTGGGTTGGCCAATGGCTCAAAAAGTGTTTGGGTCAAAATGGGCAAGTTTTGTTAGGGGTCGGGGTAGGTTGAACAGAAACATGGTTTTTCTGGGGGAATAAATCTGAATCTATCAGTGTGTTAAATATGAATACAAAGATTATTTTATTCAATCATAGTATAAAATTTTGAATAAAAGCATTAAAGGCACTTTGGGCGACTTTTGTTTGACATGTTTAACACAATTGACCCGTTTCCTTTTTAGCTACTTGCTCCGTCCCCAAATAATTGTCCACTAGACAAAAAAAAAACACGGTGTAAGAAAACCATTATTATTGCAACTTATTTTTGGTATGTCAACGTATTTTGCGACATGTAAAAATAGTATTGTGGACTGGAAATAAATGTGGGACGGAGGGACTAGGGAGTAATTTTTATGGTTTTACCCATTTAACCCATTAGAGATAAAACATAACTCATTCGTAAATAAATGAGTCGAAATTGCCACCTCTAATTAGAATTGCAATTTTCTTTATCATTGACGATATAATTTGATGAATCAATAGGTCCTGTGCCGGTAGCTGATGTTAGATCGTTGACTCATTACGGTGAACCTTACGATGGAAACACACGTTTCTTCAGGAGTACACTCTTTGTTGCTGCTGTTCGATCCTGTTACAATGAAGCTTCCCTTCTTCATGGTGTCGATTGGATGCCACCAAAGGTATTATCCATATTACAATAAAAATGTTCAATTAACCAGTATTATTATTATAACTTGATAACAGTTTAAGAAACTCGGCAAATTACTAACTGAAGACCCTGATTTAGTTTTCTTTCAATGGAATTAATTCTCCATTTAGCATAACTTATGCAACTATATAGTGGCTTTGTACAGGGTGGCATAACCGAGGAGCAAATGCTTAAATTCATGGGAGCAAATACTAACATAACACCACTACAGGCTAAAAAGCTTCTTGAGGTTATTGTTACGTCCTTTGGTTTATTCTCAACGTCAACATTTCCATATTTTTCTTGATGTAATACTCTGTATAAATTTGTCTTTTCAGGATGAAGCAGTTGGTTTTGCCTATGTGAGTCAACGTGTAGCTCGTCCCTCTTTGTAAGTAGACATAAAATATGGTTTCATTCATAGTAAAGGACTGAACGTTATAGTAGTAATTGGAAATCATATGGTTTCTGCAGGTATTCGTTGATTGAGATGAGGGAACATATAAAGAAACGTCCACCATTGGCAACAGCCGAAAAAGTTCAGCAGTTTGTGAGGGTAAGCTTGCATTTACTTCTCCAATGCTTGAATCTATTTTAAATCATGTAAAAGTACATTCAATCGACCCTTTAGCTTGCATAATCTAGTAAGAATTTGTAAAAACTATATGTCGTAACTTATAGGCTACAGGTAAAGAAGCAATCGTTGCAGGATTCTACCATGAAGGCTATGAAGAACCACTTCTAATGCTCATGAGACGGAGAGGTGTTCATGGCGGTTTGGTGGTGAAGGTATGAAAATTTTTGGCGTTTATAATCTTCAAGTTAATTTCTTATATATGATGTCCAAGCTGAAACGTAAGAAGCACTTGGCATACACAAATTCTAAACTGTGTAAATTATTAATAGTTATTCTGTTATTTATGATTAAAAATTATGATATCAGATATCGTAATTATAATCTATTTATCAGAATTTAATTATTTAGGCTTTTTATGCACAAAATATAGCCTTTGGGAGATGTTCGACCCCTGGACCTGTTAGATATAAAATGTCACCCGAGTCGCTTATTTATAAGTAAATGGGGTTGTAATTGTCAGCTTAGTCTAGTACCAGATTTGGCTTATTTGGTCACACGTCTTTTAAAATGTGACGTTAATGGAGATATAAAATGTAGGGTGAAGAAGGGGCACTTTCAATGACAACGAGATCACGATCAGCAAACGCGTCAAAAGGACTTCCTGTTAACTACTGCTCTGGCTTTCGTTCACTCAACGCCCCACCAGCTTATGACGTGGATGGTGCCGTCCTATAAACTGCATAGTTGATCTTCTGTTGGAAAACTTTATAACTAAGCTTATTGCAACTCTAATTTTTATGTTATGATGGTATTTACAGGGGTTTCTCGTGAAAGTTTTTCCTTGGTAGTGGATGCAAAGGAATATGGCTTTGAACCCTCCGATACTCCAAGAACTGATAGATCCGTAAGATTTTATTTTTGCTATGCATTAGAAAAATAAGTAGCAATTTTTGCCCTTTTACTTTCTGGTTATATTGCGGGGGGAACGGGTTAAAAGTCCGCTAAAATGTATTTCTAACTCAAAACTTCCTAAATCATGTTAATAAAATATAAAAATGGGATAATTTTAGTTGACACAGATGGTTTGGTAGAAAAAACTGTTTCGAGCCAAGCCAACCCATCCCACACAAAATCCACCTTTTTGACCTATTACTCAACCCGTCATTTTGCTATCTATAATTAGTCTGTTGTTGATTAGCGTCTTAAAATCATAAATGTTTCTCGTATTTCAGGTTTCAAAGAACATAGAACTGGGATTAGCAGCTTTACGTGGAGAAAAGGGACCAGCATATGACCGAATCATCTTAAACGCCGGAATGACCGATCACTTACTTGGATGCCAAGGTGCAGAAGATGTATCAGTTGCCCTTGATAGAGCCAGAGACGCCATCGACAGTGGCGACGCTCTAAATCGACTCATGAATTACATAAAGATTTCTCACAAACTCAAATGAATGTAGCACTTATCTTTTGATAAAAGAAAAAGAAAAAGACAACATACAAACGAGATAGTGTCTAAAAGGATTTTGTTTTTGTACTGAATGTAGCATCACAGATTTTGGTCATTTCATGTTCATTGATAACAAACATATGATTTTTTGTTCTTGTACTAAATGTAGCATCAAATATGAGTAAAGACGATTTTTTGTCATTTCACGGTCATTGATAACAAACATATATTTTTACAGTATTCAGAACATATGTGTTTATTAACTTGAAACAACAATGACTAATAAAATTCCGGGGCCAATTTGGAACCAAATTCTTCTCTATAAATTTGAAGAAAAAGATTTCATATTTGCAGAGTAGCTGCTATAGAACTAGCAAGACTAAGTACTTCAAATGGAGGTTTATTTTTCACTTCTTTTACTGTCAGAGGACAAGAGTCCGTAATCCAAAAGTACGCTAATCCATTATCAGGGTTTCCTGGAAATTTTACGGAATAATGGATAGGAGAGTTGTCAAAAGTCTATTGAATCATTTATTAAAGATTAATATGAAATGGAACGAAAAGCAATGAATATGTACCTCCGGTATCATGTGCAAACCGCTCCCATGACCTCTTGGGAAAAACACCATGTGTCACATAAGCGCTGACTTTTTTGGCTCCGTGTTTTGCCAACACTTTCTACAAGAAAAAGAGTTGGACAGTGGTCGATTTATTACTAAAACAATATGTTACATAATGAAACTCAAAAATCGAAACAATAATACCCCAATTCTTTCATGACAAGAGAAGCAAAGAACATGAACCAAAATTGTAAATTTGAAATATTTCAGGTTCTCACCTGACATTCAATCAAGGTTCCACCAGACTGAACAAGATCATCAACGATCACCACATGACGCCCTTTAGGGTCCCCCTCTTTAATGCGCACAATTCGTTGGTCACCTTCCCTAACTTTTGCACAAACAATCTGCAGATAGAACAAACAATCAGCTAAGTAATAACGAGCAACAATGAAGCAAACGTTAATAATGGCTAGAGGTAGCAAAAAGGGAGGAACAAACAACCGGCTAAGTAAAAATGAGCAGTAAAATATCACCACAGCTAAAAAACAGAAACTCGAACAAAAATTAAACTTATTTCACATACCACTGGAAAATGCTGCAGCTGCTTGTGAAACCGTTTCCAAGCACCATCATCTGGAAAAGCAATCGATATCTTTGTTTCCCGACATGTAGAAGAGAGAAAGCGATAATCTTAGTATAATACTTTTAAATATCAAACTTCAATTATACAATCAAAAACAAGAAAGAGTAGCAAGCAGTTTTCAGATAAGAAAAGTGCGGAAAAGAATATTACATTATCAGAGTCGGGGAGCTGTTGAAGCCTACTTTTAAGCAAAGGAATTCCACTCTCAAAACACGGTAATACATTATCATCAAAGTAGAATCTTTCCTGCAGAAACCCATTAATGGGAAAATGATAGTTACTATAACAAAAAACCTTATGTCGTGTTTGGTACGCAGCAATAAAGGCCGGAATAGAATCGATCATTATAACGGAATGCAAAAAATGTTTTTGTTAGAGAGATACCATTCCTCACGGAATGTGATTCCGTTAACTTTTTTTCTGATTTCCATTCCATGGGTAAGTGCCACATATTTTTCCTTTCCTTCATGGAAACGAAATGGAATAAAAACTTACAACATAACATATTTTTTTTTTTTTTTTTTTTTTTTTTTTTTGTATAACCTTACCAAACCTCTTAAATTATTAAAACTTCAAATAAGTATCATTTCTCGTGACATTTTTATCTTCCTTTACTAACTCAATTCACATGAATATTATTGCATACTAAACAATCTACTTGAACGATCATTACTTTAAGTCAGCCAAACGATAGTGGAATGTAATAAAACTGAGGAATCGAGGATAACAAAGCAGATAAAAAGTTTGAATGAAATAAAAAAGATTCTGTGAATAGTTGAAAATTAGTAAATAACACCAACCTGCAATGCATGAATATCATATATCACGACACTAGTAGGTCCGCCTCTTGATATAGGAATGTTCGACAAGAATCTCGCAAGAGTGAAAGCTGTTGCTATATCCCCTTCCTCCTCCATTCGTTCAGAAGTGCCGGTAGGGAAGAAAGGAAGAACTAAAGTGAATGAGGAAATGAACAGTTTTGGCAATGCATAACTAATCGACAATTGCTCAAAGATAACTCCAGGAGAACTAAATGATGCAAGAAAAGCTACATGTTCTCCTCGGATTCCATGTGCATTAGGTATCGACAAGTTTGGAAATCCATCCTCAAATTTCCTGGAATTCCAAAAATTCTTACTTCAAGTTCTAACTGCATATGCATTAGGTTACTGGATTTTCAAAAAAGTCACTCTGCACGTGTTTGACAGTTTTGAAAGTAATGTGTTTCTACTGTTTAAAGTTGTGATGATCAAATAACTAACGATCGGTATTGTTTAACAATATCCGATTCCTTTAACATTTCACATTTAAAATAATCCTAAATAATCACAAATTCATTTTATAACTAAACTGATTATTTCACCTAATCAAATTCAATTTCACAACAGCCAAACTCTACTCGAAAACTAAAATCCACAAAAATAAATAATCACTTTCAACACCTAATCAAAAAATTCCGCATATACATCGTCTTGAAACATATTACAAGAGGTCGAATCCACAATTCGATCAAATAAGTTACTAACTGATTATTTTACCTACTCAAAAGCAGTTTCATAACAACCAAACTCTAAACCAATTACCTACTACTCGAAACTCAAAAATGCAATAATCAAATAATCACTTTCAAAAACCTAATCAAATACATTCAAACAAATTACTCAATACTAAATTAACAACTCGATCAAATACATTACCAAGCTGATAAAAATTTCACCTAAGCTGAATAAAAAAAATTCACCTAATCAAAATCAGTTTCACAACAACCAAACTCTTAACCTATATATCTACCTCTCGAATACTCGAAAACTGCAAGAATCACATAATCACATTCAAAAACCTAATCAAATGTGCATTACACAGTTTCAATTCGAACAGTTTATATATAACATTATACCTCCAATTAATACTCCTGAGCTCAATCGCATCCGATTGAGCAGCAATTCTCTTCGCAAGAGCTTCCATTTCCGCAGCATAAAACAAACAAACTTTTTTAGCATTTTTCAATCCGGAACTCATTTGCATCGGAGACGAAGCAGTAGATGCCGGCGGTTTCAGTATAATGTGAATCGGATCACTTCCGGTAACGCAATCGACGGTCCAGCGGTGGTGCGCGCCGTTGTCGGAGCTGCTGCTACTGTGTTGTTGACATTTAGTTTGACTTCTGATTTGGCGACGGTAGAAATAGTGGAATGAGGTGGATTTGAGTGTAGGTTTTGTTAGGTGTGGTGGCGATGGCGGTGGTGGAGAAGCTGCCATGTGGCGGTGGTGATATAATGGTTTTCCGGATTTTATGATACTCTTTGAGAATTTTCCGGTTATGGAAGTAGTTAGATAGTAAGACCGGTAATAACGACTTTGTTTCTTTTCAGGTAAACAATTACCGCATCTATTTATATTTGTGTGTTTTATATTATTACTAGCACGGGACCCGCGCGTTGCAGCGGTAGCAAGTATATAGATTTCTATTTTCGACATATTTTTTCGGTTACCCTTTTTATATCAATGTCATTACGGATGACGTAGATTTTTTTATTATAATAAATTTAAAAAATATAATTGCAAAAATGATTATAAGGATATATTAATCGAGTAACATACTTTCGTTCACGCTTAATAAATTCATATATGAGAAAAATATTTTGTAGTTTATATTTTTAATTTCCCACAGAAAGTTTAATACTTTTAATTTAAATAAATGTATTTGGGGTAGCTATGAAAGGAAACAATATTCCAAAAACGAATTTGTATTTATATAATATTCATGGGTCGTAAATTCAAATACTTTTAGTTATAAAACAAGGAATAATTAAGTAAATTACTCTTAAAATTCAACATTAGAATTTAATGTACAAATGCTCCATAAATAGTATAGATAATTAGTGTGAAGATGGGTTGACGACGACATTTGTAATACTTTGTAATTTGCTGTGTATTTAACAAAACGGATGTATAGTATATGCATAAGATACATAAGACACAATCTACGAATATATTTATTTGTCCCCCTAAACACATGAGACATGATTTAAATATCATATTCTTTTGATTACTTATCAGTTATGATTAACATATATTATTTGTTACATATTTGAAAATTACAAATTACTTATGCTTATATGAAAACTATAGTATAGTTTAATGGTCACTTAATTATAAACATAAATAAATATATATTTTTATTAAATATAAATAATATGGAAACAACATTAATATATTATGGTGGCATATTCAAATATGTAATTTAATAGAATGATCATGGCATATTATTAATTTCTTCTTAAAATTCAACTTTAAGAAAATGAGTCTAAATGTTTTATAGATAGTTAGATTAGAATCTCTTATGCATATATGAAAACTATAGCATAATTAATGATCACTTAATTATAAACATAAATAAATATATTTTTTTTATTAAATATAAATAATATGGAAACATCATTAATTTAATATGGTGGTATATTTAAATATGTAATTTAATAGAATTGATAAGGACATATTAGTAATTTCCTTCTTAAAATTCAATTTTAAGAAAATGGGTCTAAATGCTTTATAGATAGTTAGATTAGATAATAAAAAGTTTGTGTTTATTCCAATGTTATTGTTCTTCTTTTCATTTCAAACTTATTGTTTTCGAATTAATCATAATGTTTTTAATTGATAATGATTTGATTTTATTGGTCGAACGTGTGTTTTCTTTTTTTTTCATTTGTAGATAATGATTTTGATACGGGAGGAGTATTATTTGTAACTTATGTATTTAGATGTATACATTTATTGAAATTTTATTTTCTCAATAGAGGGTGTTTCGGATTTTGTTTCAACGACATATATCTAATTATTACGTTTTAATTTAGATAATTAAATTATAACAATGTTGTTAGATGCTATGTCGATAAACCGATGATTTGTCAATAAGTATGTAACTTATAGGATTTGAACATGCAAATGACCTTTGTTGGGTTTGGCAACGCGTTATTAAGCCTTAAATGCAATATGGTTCAATTGATCGGACAGTCTATACTGATAACAGGGTTGGTGTGACTTTAAAAATCTTGAAAATAGTGTTTGATAAGTGTTATGAATAATGATATGATTATTTAGTTTTATTAGACAGGTAATGTAGTTTTTAAAAACATATTAAGACGTCAATTTTGGTCCGGGTTTGGTCCTTAAAAATCGATTAGTGGTAAATAGTCACTATCAACACCCATTCGAGAATGGCTACTAGGTCATGTCGGGATTTTTTTTATACTTGAAACATGTCAAGTGGGGTAAACTTTCGTGATCTATTTCGGTTTTGCTACTCTATAAAGGACTTTGTGTGACATCTTTATAGTTAAATATCCAACTTGGCTAGAATTTTTTTGAACAATCCAACTTGACTATATAGTATATTATTTCGTCTAGTCATTGTCCATAAAAAAATATTCACATTAACATTAAAAAGATTTGATGAATCAATTAGTGGACAAAATGACACTGTTTGTAAACTAAAATACTAATCATCAATTATTGGATAATTAGATATGTTACATCACATCATAATTATATATAAAATACGCAATAAATATAATGATCGTGACAAATAAAAAAAATTATAAATTGAAAGACACGAGGTTTATTGTTTCTTGTCATTATATCGCAGGACAAGATGTGCGGGTGAAAAGGGGTAGTTTTTTTTGACGAGGTTGAACCAAAATATTATTTATCTAAATTTTGCCTTTAACTTGTCAAATATGATTTAGAAATAGCTAGTGTGTCTAAAAGTGTAAACTTTTTTTATATGAATGGAACGGGTCGGGTCGGGTTAACCCGGAACACTTTTGTCCCCATTTTTTAAAGAATTAATTAGTAAAATATGATTAAAACGGGTTGGGCAACATTGACCCGAAACAATTTTCTTGTTCATTTTAATCAAATAATTCGTGTGTCAAAAGTGATTACAAAAATCGAATTATCTCAATAACAATCTAATTTTATTAGTAAACGATTTCGCAGTTTTTATGTAATAAAAAATACTTTTGGTGGCTTTCAACTCGTTAGAGCTAAAATGTGACCTGACTCGACCCATTCATTAGTAAATGGGTCGAAATTGCCACCTCTAAATCAACATTTTCGGGGTTTTTTTTTTCCTATTGGTGTTTTTTAACTTTTTGATTAGACGAAAAATATCTTGAAGATGGCATTGGTTGAAGGTCCTTCACTAAAACATTTCAGAGATGAAGATCTTAAAGCGATCACTACAAACGAAATGCCATTTTGTGACTAAACTTTTTTCCCACTAAAAACTTATTTAGTAGGTATAGCTAAAGTCTAATAATAAGAAAAAAAATATCTAAATCGCCAGTTCACTTTTTCCAAACACTTCTCCCACACACACACATACACTCTCTCTCAACCCTAGATCCGAAGAACAGCATTCTCGCATTCATCCGTCGGAGCTCAATCTCCGGCTAATTTGTCGGCGAATCCGTCTAGGCCGATGCCGATTCATCTGCGGGAGGTCAATTTTTGACTTCATAACCGACGAATCCTCCGTCCGATTTCCGTTTCGGCTTCTTCTCCGATGAATCCGCCTCTGAGTCTCCATTCACGATTCATCCGCCGAAGGTCAATAGTTCAACGTCTTATTTATTCGGCTTCTTTGCTGATGAATTATTGCGGCGAGGTTCGTGTGATACTCTGTTTGGTTCAGCGGCAGTGATTTTTTCATTGCGAACGAGGTATTCCGATAATGAAGTAATATATAATATTATTGCTTTCTGATTTGTACAATATGCATTGTGATTGTAAATTTACTTAAGCAATTTTGAATTTAATATTTTCCTTGTTGTAATTTGATTTGTTGAGTAAGTTAGATGATTCATGAAACTGCTTGAATACTTAGTATAATGTTGTTAATTTCTGAATTATTTAGGGGAAAACGTACTGAAATTATAGAAACATACTGACATTCGACAACAAAGGAGAATTATAGAGTATTATACGTTTACATTTACTTGAAAACGATTATAATTTCTATTTACGTTTTTGATTTGTATAATAATTTGAAATGATTCCTACAGGTTTGTTGGTGAGAGTTTACAAAAGAGGATGTTGCTCAGTGTCATCGAGATATAAGATTTATGTTATCATTAAGTCAAATTTTCAAGGTATATTATTAATTCAGAACATTTACTTTGCGTTAGCGGTTTTAATTTTTTGCTTGGATAGTCTTCCAACAACTTGGTTAACATGTTAGTGATAGAAGTTTAGGTCGTAGGCTACTATATGTTTATTGTTTTCATAATTAGTCTTATTACCTTTGTTTAGGGCATTCCATTTATAATTTGGTACGGATAACGGTAAAAACTAAACAAACAGCAAGTTTGAATAATTATTTCATTTATAGGTACTTAGAATCATAAGGACCAATAAATTTAGCATCATGTAAACTTTAGCTTCATTAACTACTAGTTTACTAAGCTATCTCAAATATTTGTAAGAGGGATTATTTCATAAATCTTTTGATTGTATTGCAGGGATCCATATGAGTATATGCTACACATGACATCGTTTTTCGGAGTTGCAGTCTTGGTCTATTGATATGGATCCTAACTTTTGGAGGTATGCCTTTTTTTTCTGACCTTACATTTTTGATATCTTTTCTATCACCCAGTTTTCAGCGGCACATGATTGAAATAAGTGACCATTGAGTGTCAAAATGGATCTAATATTTTGCAGGAAGGTATGAAGGTCCATTTATTTAACTATGCCTATATCTAATTCCTTAAGATAAGAACAAGTCTTGTTGATTATAGTTGGTTTACATCAGATGTAGAGTGTTTTGCTTCCTGAAATCCCATGTTTATTTCTTGTTCATTTATCTAACTCCTTAAGCTAGTAAATCTTAGAGTCTGCACAGTGGACGGTCCATACGGGTCGAGTAACTGTTCAGGATCGAAACAAGTATTATTAAAGAGTCGGTCAAAGTTAGTGGCCTCCTTAAAACATCCTATTATGTTTATCTGTATTATTTTACATTGAAATACATAGTAATTTGTTAACTGATTGTATATACTATTTGTGGATTTTAATGTATCCTTATGTGTAACAGGTTCCTAATGCATTCGCCAATAGTAGCTACGAGGAGCATATAATCTCATTAATGAGGTAGCAACGCCAATGTCTAAAATTTTATTTTCTGCTTTCATCATTTTATATTTAGAGATTGAAGGTTTTTAATTTACGTTTGTTTGTCGTCCTATTTATTTAAAATGGCTCTTATTTGTCCCTCTTAATTGGTTGAAATTCTAGGCCAAGCAGGCACACTTTTATAAGGCTAAGGTCAAGAGGCAAAAAGGATGTTTGGCAATGTTCACTAAAAGTTTGAAACCAGGTAATTTTCTTCATACTACGAAGAGTTTAAGGATTTTGTTATATGGATTAGTTTCAGAATTTAGTATATATGTTATATCTTTTCAGAAGCCTTATGGAGACACTAACTTCAGCAGCCAACTATGACGAAATCGCTATGCACCAAACCTTGCTATTTTCAGATACTCTCAAGGCAATTTATCTTCTTTGTGTTCATTTTCCTAATGGGTGCCCGTTAACAGAATCGCCATGCTTAATTCTATTTCAGGATTTAAAGAATCTGAGAAAACAGCTCTACGCGGCTGCTGAATATTTTGAATTATCTTACACCAATGATGACCAAAAACAATTGTTAGTAAGCTCAAACAAACTAATCATTCATCCAAAATAAACCCGAACAATCCTATGTTAACTTAACTTTTTCTCCTGCTGCTGCAGAGTCGTTGAGACGTTAAAAGATTATGCCATCAAAGCTTTAGTCAACACAGTTGACCATTTGGGCGCTGTGTCGTGTAAAGTTAACGACATATTAGGTGAAAAGGTGAACGAAGTCTCAGAAACAGAGATGCGAGTATCATGTATTCAACAGGTACTTCTAACATTCCGTCATTATTTAAAAGGGTGTTTGGATGTGCGTTTTGAAAGTGATATATATATATATGATATTTGACTGAACTTGGATCTTTGATGTTATGTTTCAGAGACTGAGCGTATGCCAAGGGTGTTTTGATCACGAAGGTCTAGCGCAACAGTCTTCCATGATAGATACTCCCAAGCACCATAAAAGATACATCTTGCCCGGTAATCTAAACTTCACTTTTGTTTAAATAATTTTTAGTATTTGGCTTAATACATATTGTTACGGTTTTAATTGGTACACTGTATTGTCTATAATAATGAGCTCAATTTTCAGTTGGAGAGACGATGCAAGGTGGTATTCGAACTAAATCAAAGTACCAAGGTTGTAATTTAGATGATGAAGATGACTGGCATGAATTCAAGAATGGTAAGAATATTGTAATGGTTTCTCGCCATTAAAAACGTTACATCTTTTTAAAACGTTTATTTTGATTCACAGCTGTTAGGGCGACTATCAGAGAAGAAACCCAACCATCTTCGTTCAAGTAATTTTTTTTATTTTCTCTATATTGATGCATTCGAGATCCATATGTCTAATCTTGAAGATTAAACTGTTAAAAAAATGTAGAAAAGGGCGATCTCCATCTCCTTCTCCACAACCTTCCCAGCAACCTGGATCGTTTGCCTTCACGGGTGCTGTAACCAGAAAAGATTTAGGTATAAACACATTCATTTTACCTTTTTTTCCTTAATAATTTTGTTTACGTACTTATGACAATCTCCATATCTCATGTTTATTTAAAACCTTGTATTAAGTTGAGTCGACATGTTGCTTGATTTCCCTCAAATTCCTTCAACTCTTCAGGTAATTTTCTTCATACTTGTTTGTTTTTCAACAATGTGAGTGGCCACGATGCTTGCTTGATCCGGATTGAACGAGATTTAGACAATGAATCATTTAGGTCCTACTGAAGTAAACGAGAGGTCATATTTATTTGTTGTTTTCTTGTAGTTTACTTTAGAATGATTGAATTACTTTACTTTGTAACTGAGTACAATTTTAAATATTATTATGCTTTTATTTTTTCAGTTTTTTTATGTGATTTGTAATTGTTTTTAAAGATTATTGCAATTAAATAATTACAAAAAGGAACCCAGATTTTTTTTTAATAATATGAAGACTTTTAGTGACTGAAACTTCAGTAAATAAAGGGTGGAAACAAAATTTTTTGAGCACCCAATAATGACTGAAACATTAGTCACTAATCCTCCATGGGCATTTCTGACTTAAATATTGAGTCAAAATAGACCTTTAGTGATGGCTGCAACAGTGACTGATGTTTCTTCAGTGGGAGTAGCCCAAAAGGCCTTTAGTGACTGAAAATTGGTTTTTTCTGACTGTTTTTTTCAGTCAGTAAAAGTAATTTATGTTGTAGTGGATACTAGATGTAGTTACCATTTCCATTCAAATAAGGTGTAAAGATAACGTTAGCATGCAAGAATTCTGTGCAATGTTGGAAAGCAAACTCGATACCACAGACTCATCAAAGCTCAAGGAGTCATCGTTAGCATGAGTTGAGCTGGCCGTTTCATCTTGACCCGACCCGCAAAATCTAACATATACTGCACATTCTACTGATCATATTTACCCTTTTATTATCACTGGATTAAAGAATCTTGCTTTTTTCGAACCAGTTTAGGTGTTTTTTTTTTACATGAATGGTTTTATTCAATTTCCAATCCCTATTTTCTTGGTTCAGCAAATTGTTTTTCGTTTTATCACGCTATTTATATGGCGTTATCAATCTTGAGCTAACAACTGATATGGCATCTTAGTTATCCATTCGATGCTCAAAACGGCACCTTTGCATTTGACTGGAGTATACGCCAGTCTCTATTGTTACGATGCTCAAAACCATATTAAGAGCTTCAAATAGTAATGGTTTATTCATGGTGTTTCTGGTTAGACAGCTTTAAAGGGTCGTTATACACCTAATGAAAAACAAAAAATGAAAAAGAAATTTGCAGACAAAAACATGATTGTTGTCGCGGTGCAAATAATTTTGGGGTGCAGAAACATCAATTGTTGTTCTCTTTCCCGCGTTATGTTTGAAATTGAAAATGTGAAATATTAAAAATAGTGTTGAAAGCTAGATGTTATAAGTACGTGCAACCATCGGGTCAGGTTTTAGGCGGGTTTTTTTTTAAGATAAGAAATAGGAGTAAAGGGTTATTTTATTAGAAAAATATATACTTTAACAAACTTTTAGGTTGACGGGTCAACCCATTTATCCAAATGACGAACCCAAACTTAAAAATTTTGGGTTAGCAAATTGGCGGGTCAAGATGTCACAATCTAACCGATCTATATTTTTAGCAAGTGATACAATAAAACAACGAGAAATATATATATATATATATATATATATATATATATATATATATATATATATATATATATATATATATATATATATATATATATATATATAATTTAAAAACAATCGGGTTGACGGGTCAACCCATTTATCCAAATGGCGAACCCAAACTTAACCTGCAAATTTTTGGGTTAGCAAGTTGACGGGTTGAGATGTCACAATCTAACCAATCTGTACTTTAGCAAGTGATTCAATAAAACGACTTTTTATGACATACACCAATTCATATCATATATAACTAGTGCAATACCCGAGCCGTTGCCCGGGACAGTTGATTGGGTTATTTAATTTTAGAATAATATAAGTAATAACAGATAATTATTGTTATTGTGACAATTAAATACATGTTAGTCTAGATGTTTAAAGCCTTAAGCTATTATTTCTTTCCTTTTTATTAAATTTATACAATTAGAATTTTATTAACTAACATTAATTGTAATAAGATATTTTAAATAATGATATATAGTGAGAGGTATAAAAAATATATATAAGTAATTTTAATTACTAAAAATCTAAAAGATTAAGAGTTTGAAGGAAATTTTATTATAATATAATAAAGATTTGGATTTTGGATATATAGTTATGCGGCTTTAAACAAGAATACTTCAAAACCAAAATAAAATCAATTAAAAAATATGGTTTTATTTAATTATGAATTATATACCCTTAAACATTAACCAAATGATTATATAGTATCTTTTAAATTTTCAGACAAATAATACACACATTTACCATATCCTATCTTTTAAATTTATAATTCTTTTTTAATCTTGATGGAAATAACAAACAATATTTCATTTTTCTTGTTTTGAGGAAATGATTCGAGTAAATTTGTTTTATAATTACAAAATATTAAAAATAAAAGATTTACTTCCATACATATTATATTTTTTTACTTATATATACATACCAACATCTATCTCTATATCCTATTAACCAATAACGGAAAACAGCTTCAATGGCATTCGGAAGTAAACGTTCATCCAAGAGCAAACATGCATCCGAGACCAAACCCGATGCTTTCACGGTTACGTACAAAACGCCAACTCGAAATATCTAACTTTGTGTTTTTATAATAATATCTTGTATTTTACTTAAATTTTTTTCTTTTTGGTATTGTAGAATTTCACGGTGAAGGTTGATGTTAATAGTACATGGCAAAAAACAGTGAAAAAAGTAATGAAAGGTGTTAAAGGTATGTTTCAATCATTTGTTTAACTTTTTTGTTTTCGTAAGATGATACGTGTAACTAGCAACACGAATATTGTTAGCACTCAAGAATTGTGTTGCTAGCACGAGATGTGCTAGATGGACATAAGATCTGTGATTTTAGTGCATGTAAGATCCGTGTTGTTACCTGCACGTATCATTTCTGTTTTTTGCGATGTATTCTTAACCGATTATTGTCAACATTGGTATTCAATACTATAAAACTTGACATTTCCCTCTTTTCCCCGTGTGATTTAGTTATAACCCAATTTAATTTGACTTTTTGGTGAAATGAAGGTGTAACTAATTTCCGAATGAAGGACAATGGGATGATAAATGTTTCGGGTTACATCGATCCAAAAACACATCTAAGTAGTCTAAGCAAAGCAGGAAAAGAAGCTAAAATCGTGCATTGGCAATATGGAGAATGTTCGAGCAACTTATATGATTTAAGCAACTTTACACCCTTTGGAAATGACAGATCAAGTGGCCATTACTCATATCCAAACTATCAAAGCAATAACGATTATTTCCATGGTCGCTGCTACTCGTATCCAAACTATCAAAGCAGTAACGGTTCTGACTATGGTTATTCAAACTATGGTTATATCAACAATCGTCCTTTCTGGTAGTTCGCGATACATTTATAAGTTTGGACTCACAAACTATGTTTTGATTTTATGTTAGTACTCGTTATTAATGGATTTTTGGGGATATTTTTTCGTTCCCTATATTTTCCATTTTAGATGATATACGAAGAACATTATCTGTTAATGATATTTGCTTTAAGAATATATTACGTTGGTATTTTTGTTAATTTTTCTTCCTTTTAATGATATATCGTTATGGGTCTTATGAATATCATGTTACGATTGGATAATTTTTACATATGTTTGTTTACATTTTTGTGATATTTTCTTAATTTATGAGTTAATTCTCATAAACGGTAAATTTAGAGTAAATTTTATATCAAATTACCTATTTTGTTATTAAGTTCAACAAGGTGCATCGGTGGTTAGTTATAGTAACTACTTACATATAAGTCACTAAAATAAAGATATGGTTTACAAATCGCTTATATCTAATTTGAAATGGAAACTATCCACCTAAACCAACGATAACCTAACCGGAAATAACACAAAAGTCGGTATAGTTAGTCGGTTTTCGGTTTCATAACTTTTTTGAACTTTTTGAACACTCTCCTTAATGAAGTAGAATGTCAATATAGATGAATTTACATCTTATACATGTCAACTATTCTATGTAATGCCTTAAGGAACAAAACATAAGTGAAAACTTTTATCTCATTTTTTTGCAATCCGATTGTTCGATAAAAAAAAAATTCAATGAACAAAGCAAACATATAGAAGAATCTTTTTTTTTTTCTTAATGGATGGGTCAGGTTGGTTGGTTACGGGTCAAAACCGTTAAATTTGTCATTTTAAATAGTCTAGAAGACATGACACCGTGCATCTGATTTTGGAATACACATGCATCTGAATTAACAATGATCCTAACTACGTTTGGTTCGAGTAACTTTTTTGGATTGTGTTTTGTGATTGTGATCCGGATCGATCAATTCTTTTTGTTAATTGGGGTAGTCACCTCCAATCAGTCCTTAACTAGGAATTATATGTCTTAACATGTTGGGTCAGAATGGGTCAACCCGTAAACATCTTTTTGTCACTTTTCTTCAAATAATTCTATATATTTTAATTAAATGATTTAAGCCAATTAAAATATATGGTTCTCTTCAAATAAATTAAAATATATGGTATTTAATTATGAATAATTTACACTTATATATTAACCAAATGAATTTACCATATCTTTTAAATTTGAATACTTTTTTATGTTTTGTTTAAAATAACACACAATATTCATTTTCATTGTTTTGAAGGAAATGATTTGAGCAAATCTGTTTTATAATTACAAAATATTAAAACTAAATAGTAGCCCAGATTTATTGCCAAATATATTATATTTATTAGATATATATATACCAACATATAATCTTTTAACCAATAACTGTAAACAGCTTCAATGGCATCCAAGAGCAAAAATGATGCATTCACGGTTGTGTACAAAACTCCAACTGTAACTACTTATTTTTGTGTAATAATAATTATTTCGTTGTATTTAAAATGGGTTTTTGTTGTTGTTAGAATTTTACGATCAAGGTTGATGTTGATGGTACGTGGCAAAAAACAGTGGAAAAAGTATTGAAAAGCGTTAAGGGTATGTTTTAATCATTTATTTTTATATTTTGTTTTTAGGGGAAAACGATATGTACAATTGGTAACGCAGATTTTGTTGCTTGTAATATTCGTGTTGATGCCTATATATGTTACGAGCTACACATAAGGCATCCTATAGATGCACACAAGATCTCTAAGAAGATGCATAGATAATTTCCCATTTATTTTTAATGTCAACAAACTTCATAATTATTCAATCTAGCATTTTTATAGATTATTTACCGTTTTATTGTTTTTGAACAGGAAATTTTGCTTTTGCTTCTTGCTTTGTTATTTAAATAAAAAAACCCTCTTTGAACTCGAAGATTAATTACTTTGATTTCGACTTTAGTTTTTTTTTTTTATTGTACACGAGTAGAAGTTTAAATAGGATAGTAAATTTTACATACCTCATGTTCTCAAAATTGGTATTTTATGCTACCCGTTTTGTAGACATTTTCCACTATGATTAATTATTATTTTTGTCGAATTAAGGTGTAACTAAATTCCGAATGAAGGACAATGGGATGATAAATATTTCTGGATACATCGAACCAAACGTACTTCTAAAATGTCTAAGCAAAGCAGGAAAAGAAGCACAAATCGTTCATTGGCAATACGGGGAATGTTCAAGCAACTTATATGAGACACCCTATGGAAACAACGGATCCAGTGGCTATTACTCGTATCCAAACTATCAAAGCAATAATGGTTATTTAGACTATGACTATACCAACTATGCTTCTGGTAGTTCGATATATCAGATCGAAAAGCCGAGAAATTCAAATTCTACTTGCAATATAACGTGATAAGTTTAGTATCTATTAACTATGTTTTGATGAAGGATTTATGTTGGTAACTGTTATTATCTCTATATGACATTTGCTTTACGAATATATTGTTAATTTCGTTGGTATTTTAGTTATTTTTATTTTAAAAATATGTCATTTTAATGACTATTATGTTAATACTAGATCAACTTTTACCTATGGTTACATTTTTGTGATTTATTCCATATGGTTTAGATATATTGTCATTTGAAGATACAATTTTTTCCTGGTTATAGGTTTTTGTACTAAATGTTATATTTTCGGATATTTTGATTAAACATTGTCTATGAATTAGCGTTAACCAGTTGATCCTTAAAAAGAGTCGACTTAAAATAAGGCGACCAAATTCACGGTGATGATGATGTTGAAAAACCTGAAGATTCGGAATTTTTACTATTATCAACATTCAGAGTTGGATCAATATCGCGATTCGTATGAATATGGTATCAAGATTTGAAATATGGTCAATATGATGATTCGAAAAAAGTTCAAATCTAAGCTCATATCTTCCAATAGTATTCAAACGTTTTGGGGAAATGCTAATGGTTTGAATTTTCACAGAAGCAGTGAACAAATGTCCGTTGTCAGTAACATCAGTGCCAGTGGTGATGTATATGCTAGACATTATAAATCACTGAAGGGCAGGCTGCGGAAAGTCGTCTTCGACAACTATGTTTGAAGCCGCTTAGGTCGACCAAGAAGAGATTAAGCTTGTGCATCCATACTAGAAGAATTCAAAATCAAACATAAGAAATCATTATATGTTTTAAACATCAACCTTCAAGTTGTTTCATTTTCAAATTTCGGTTTGAATTCAGATTTATTTGTATGTCATCCCATTTATATTTGGATAATGCGTATATGTTCTTTATGTTACTTGATATATTAACTCCTGTGTAATATATGTTTAATTGATATTCGGCACTCTCTAACCTCATTTTCTAGCTTTCTCGACATGTTACCCGTTCTGAAAGTTTCCACTTGTTGGACGTCGTGTGTTTTGGACCACATGCCGTTCAAAGCCTCCTTTGTAACTGCACTCTGTTGTAATGGTAGTACTTATAAATGCTTCCGCGATAAACTATTAAACCAATCTCGTCCTAAAATCATTTTTAAGAACCAAGTATGTATTCAGTTTCAATTTTAAGGACATAATATATAATTTATGAAAAAAGATAAAAGTTCATCTTAGAAACTAAAGTGTACTGAATTTTATAAACCGGACAATCGGTAAAAAAAAATCCTAACTTGAAAACAGAATATGTAATTTGATACAAAAATTATAAACATCATTTATATAATGAGATTTGATAGTGACAACCTTATGAATTATTTATAAAATAAAAATTATTACACGTTGTATTTTATTGTAAATTTTCAAAACTCAACCGCTACATTTTTGGAATCATTTTCCATTTAATAACAGTACAACCAAATTATGCACAGTTGCACACCATTATTTCTTGATAACAATTTAGCATCAAATAATATACGTGTTTCTATCATCACATAACTTATGTGATGCCAATGCATTACATATTATATCCATCACCTTATTTACACGCACACTTATAGTCCCTTGTTTACCTTTGGTAGCATGTACACGGATAATTTTCCCTATATAATTAATTTCAGAAAATGATAATTTGACACGTGTTTTTTGGGCTAATATCGCCTGGTCCAATGATGCCCAGACTCTCCACTTATATGTGTGATAATAGGCCATTTTAAGCCCATATAGTTGTCTTATTGTAGCTAAAAGATGATTGTTCAAATTACATATGACATCTTTGGTAGTGTTAATAGTACATGACAATATTAATTAATTTAAGATTAATAACTCGACTCGTTTTAATTAAGACGTACAAGTCATGCTTATCGAATAATTTCAACGAATTTAGATTCATAACCTTTTACCTTTAAAATCTATAAGTTTTAGAAACAAAACAAACCAATTTAGACACATTGACTCTTCATAATCCGATCAGTCGGTTCAAAAATATTCTAAACCGTTAGATACAGTTTGATTTGCGGTTTCCATCCAAATATTGACACATATTTGTCCAATTCCTTGACATTATTGGATTGGATTGGATTGAAATGGAATGTAAAGCCAATGTTAAATGAATATGAACCACACTAGTATCACTCATCTATTTATCCCCAAAATAATAATAAAAATAAAAAAAAATTCGCCATAAAAGAAAAAAAATATAATCTACATTTCAGTGGTTGTCAGTGTTTCCTTTTACAATATTTTGTGACACCCTCACATTTGCCACCTTACTTACTTACTCCATTTGTTTTTATATACTTACACACAGTGATTCTCACACACACACACACATAGCCAATTTAGAACCCTAGCTCTTCATAAAAGGTACAATTGATCTTCAGTTAGTATTATTGATCGATTACAATTCGGTTGCGTTAATTTTGAGTTTGATCGTTAATCGTTGCTTAAAAGTTGAAATTATTTTCTGGTTGTTTGGAATTTGAATGTGAGCTAAATTATACTTTAAAATGAGCTAAATCAGCCTTTTGATTTGATTAGTATTTTGTTGCGAATTTAGGACTGCTAATTTGATATGGTTAGTTATTATTAGTCAAATTGTGTTTATCTCTATGTGTAAAGTCAAAGATGATAGTTATGAATTATGATGTGTTGCTATGTAGCGTGGACACTTCGTCTGGCATCTTAATCCGCGTTTAAGAAATCTAGACATCTATTTGATACTTGTCAGCTGCGTAAATTCGTTATAGCATAAAATTTTAATATTAATGATGATGATATTAAAGAGTACTCGTGTTTGTTAAATGTCTAATGTTGATATAAGACTGAACACTTATTCTCAACACAGTTGCAATTACTGATTGGTTTTATAGTTTTATGAATTAATATTTATTAGTTAAATATCTAAAAACCTTAGAATAGGCTCTCCTTATTGATCAGTTTGCAGATCAAAATGGACGTTATCAGTGTCTTGTAATGACTACTATTTGACAAAGTGATTAGGTTTCAGATGTTTACCCAACATACAAGAGTTCTATGCGGTTTTTGACATTCTATTTAACTTTTTTATATAACATTTGCTCTCAGCTGCTAATTGTGTTAATGTGATTTTTCCCAATTTCAGGCTAACAACTGATTTATATCGCTGGTGTTTGAACCAGAAATCATGTCTCGCACAGCAATGGACTATGACTCAATTAATGAAAATGTGAAGAAAGCGCAGTATGCTGTTAGGGGTGAGCTGTATCTTCGTGCTTCAGAGCTGCAAAAAGAAGGCAAGAAGGTACTCGTAGTCACCCCACCCACCCTAAAATAAATTAAATATTATCATTGATTTCATTCTCTATTTTCCACTGTTGAATTTTTGTTGGTGAATGATATCTATATGTATCTATATTAGGCTAGCTATACTTTGATTTAACACGTAGTGATTATTTTATCAACATTAGAACTCAACTATATTAATAGCTTAACTGGATCTCGATCACATCACATGTGAGTCTATATCAGAATAATAATTGGATCTTAGTGAGATTGACATTAACATTTATGTTGATTAAATTTTTTGTTGTGGCTCACCCAGTTTAACTACTCCGTTGCAGATTATCTTCACAAATGTGGGTAATCCTCATGCTCTTGGACAGAAACCCCTGACATTCTCTCGTCAGGTTCGTTCTAATTAATGACATTTTTTTGAATATCTTTATGTTGCTAATTGAAGTAATTTGTTTTTTTTTTTGACATAAATGACGTATATCTAACAAACCAATCATGTATATTTGTTACAGGTGGTTGCTCTTTGTCAGGCTCCATTTCTTCTCGATGATCCAAATGTTGGACTTATATTTCCCGCTGATGCAATTGCAAAAGCTAAACTGTACCTTTCTTATACATCAGGGGGTCTAGGTATTCTTTATAGAAAATCGTTAATAATTTTATAATATTTTCTGAATTTCTTAAAACAAAAATTGAAGTAACGATTTCTTTTTGATCCTTTAGGTGCTTATAGTGATTCACGTGGTCTTCCTGGAATAAGGAAGGAAGTTGCCGAGTTCATTGAAAGACGTGATGGGTATCCAAGGTGAAAAGCATTTGATTATTAGTTTGCACTTATTAAATTATAAAATTGTATTTTGCATTTATTGGTACATGAACTAACAATGTTATTATAATTTGTGACAGTGATCCAGAACTCATATATCTCACTGATGGTGCGAGTAAAGGAGTGATGCAGATCTTGCAAACCGTGATCCGAGGTTCAAGTGATGGGGTATGCAGTTTTTTCTCATCAACTACTCTTTGCGTTAAGCGGAAACAAGAAAACCTTTGTTCTTTTTATGCATCAATCAGCACAAGTTTTCGTTAGTCAAAATGTACAATGTGTATACACTTCTATACAAATCGGATATCATTTTACTAAAGATATATTAAATTTACTAAAAGAAGAATGCTTTCTGAAGTTTTTGAAAGAAATAAAGAAAAAAGATTGTAAGTTTCTAAATGGTGGAGAAAACATAGAGGCTCGTAAAATTGGATCGTAGGAGAATGTCTTTTCTTATGCTTCTATATTATTTTGTTTCATTATCTTATATTCATTCTATTCTATAAAAAGTTCCAACTACGGTGTTTGTCATTGAGATAATATTTCTTCGTAAAAATACATTTTTTGTTCACATTGAATAATTTATTTATTTTTTCTCTCTTTAGATTCTGGTTCCAGTCCCTCAGTATCCACTATACTCGGCTGCTATAACTCTGTATGGTGGTACTCTTGTACCGTATTTCCTTGAAGAAACGGCTAATTGGGGTCTAGATATCTACAATCTTCGCCAGTCAGTTGCAGAAGCACGCTCTAAAGGAATTACTGTATGGTTTCCTTGTTTATCTCTTTTTCTCATTTCATTAATGGGCCCCGTATGCCAAACTAAGATTCCTTGGCTAATGAAAAAGTATATGGACTATTATAAAGTAACGGATCAATATAAACTATGCCAAAAAAGTCTCAGTTAGAAGTACCTAGAGGTGGCAAAATGGATGGGTCAGGCAGGTTGGGGCGTTGGGCAACGCGTCAAAATTGGTAAGTTTGAGTAGGGGTTGGGTTGACCCGGAATTCTTTTTTTTTACCCATTTGTAAATCTTTCTAGAATTAGTAACGACTTAAATATGATTGGAAAACTGTATATTACGGTACTAATATATTTATTATAAATTAAGCGCTTCAGGAGGTTGTATGTTTTAAAAATACACATTGATAGCTTTCGACCCGTTTGACCCCTTCAACCCATTTCCTTTTTAGGTGATTTTTTATTTACCCATTCGACTCATTAGATATAAAACATAAACCAAATTGATCCATTTATAAATAAATGGGTTGAAATTTGTCGATATAGACTTATTGGCTATTTGATTGTTGTTCTTAATTATAAGTTTATAATTATGATTAGGTAAGGGCAATGGTGATTATAAATCCCGGAAACCCAACGGGACAATGTCTTAGTGTGGAAAACCTTCAGCAAATACTGAGATTTTGTCACCAAGAGAAATTGGTCTTGCTTGGAGACGAAGTTTATCAGCAGAATGTTTACCAAGATGAACGACCATTTATAAGTTCCAGAAAGGTATTATTCATTCGTTCATGTTATGTTCACTCTTAAGGCAAACAAACTAGTTTTAACTTCAAATTTTAAGTAAATAACTTCAAATCTTCATGAAAACATCGATATACTAGTTGAAACTAAGTTAATTTTGTAAATTTATAAAGTAATAGTTGACCCCGAAAGTCACATCACTTGTTACTATAAATTTATAATGTTGTTTTTGGTTTTAAAGGTATTGTTCGACATGGGCCTACCAATTTCCCGGGAGGTCGAGCTTATTTCTTTCCACACTGTGTCGAAAGGCTTTTTAGGTGAATGTGGACAGCGTGGTGGATACTTTGAGATGACAAACATCCCTCCCCAGGTTTAGTATGCTTCATTTTGTTTGTAGTGATCGAGTTGGGTTGACCCAAAACACATTTTATCCAAAAACAAATTGTGTGTCATATAAATGATCAAAAGTTGTATTGTTTTATAATAATCTAGTTTTTTTTTTTTGTAAATAATGAGGTTTTATACGATAAAAATACTCTTTGGCCGACTTTCGACCTGTTTGACTCGATTCCTTTTTAACTAATGTTTTATTCGACCTGTTAGAGATATAACATAACCGAAATCAACCCATTTAGAAATAAATAGTTCAAATTGCCACCTTAAGTACACCGTATCTTGGTTTTCAATTACTTAACTGGAACACGGTTTCCCCAAAGGGACACAAACGAATTTCATGTCGACTCCGATAGTAACCGAAGTACAAGCTGTTTGATCCATATAAGTTGGATCAAGAAAATAAAAAGAATGTTTATACTTATTACATGTTATAATGGGTGAGTTTCTTTTTAATAAATATTGCATATGATGTTTCAGACTGTTGATGAAATATACAAGGTTGCTTCGATATCACTCAGTCCCAATGTTCCTGGGCAGATATTTGTAAGTTGAAATTAAATTACATATCGATCATGTTTTCAGTATTCTTCACAAATTAATCAATTATGAGCTTTTATTAGATGGGAACTATGGTCAGTCCCCCGAAACCTGGTGATATCTCATACGAGCTGTTTCTTAGAGAAAGGTAAGATGCTCATTTTAATTTGTTGCCTGATCTTATTTTACGAGTCAAAACGGGCGGGTAGGAAACTGGTCAAATTGAGTAATTTGTACAACTCATAGATATAATAACTTGTTTGCTTGTTTTCATAGTTACAAAGTATTTAAGCTATTGTATGTAGTCCACAATATATATATTTTTGTCATTTTGGAGGGATATTTTAGGCATTTTACTGTGCTAAATTAAAACAGGTCAAAACCATAAATATTTGAACGAGTCATAGTTATAATTGCTTGTTTGCCATTTTGGCGGTTTTGATAGTTACTAAGTAGTAAAGCTATTGTATGCGGTCCTCAAGATATGTATTTTGTCGGTGTTGGAACGGTATTTTAACATTTTATTGGACGGGTTAGGTAACATGTCAAAAGTAGTAGTATTTGTCCGGGTTCAAGTTGTTTTCCCGTTGTCATAGTTTCAAAATATTAAAGCTATTGTATGTGGTCTACAAGATATATATTTTTGTCATTGTTGGAAGGGTATTTTAGTCATTTTATTGGTAAATCAATGCAGCAAGGGTATCCTCGAATCACTAAGGAAGAGAGCACACATGATGACAGATGGATTCAACAGTTGCAAAAATGTTGTCTGTAATTTCACAGAAGGTAACACATTTTCCGACAGAACAAATGATCTAATTTTTCTTGAATTATACGTTTTTTAATCTTTTTTTTTCTGCGTAAAATTGGAATCAGGTGCGATGTATTCGTTCCCACAAATAAAATTACCTCCAAAAGCAATCGAAGCTGCAAAAAAAGCTGGAAAAGTCGCTGATGTTTTCTATTGCCTCAAGCTTTTAGAAGCCACTGGCATTTCAACTGTCCCTGGTTCAGGGTTCGGCCAAAAGGAAGGGTAAGTCTCTTTCTCTTTTCGAGTTTATAAATAATTAATGCTTTACAGTAATAATCTAGTTCTAATAAAAGAAAACGATTACGCACGCTGTAAACATCGAAAATGCACTTTTAGAACTTTCAAGTACTAACCTGTTTTGGCATGTTTCCATTTTAACCATTTGACTCGTTAAGGGTAAACCATAACCTAAGTTGACCCATTCATAAGTCAAAACTATATCCGGTTCTAACTTTTAAGCATTTAACTAAACTTTAGACGATTTTCGTTCAAATATCTTTTAAGCTAACGTTTTCTATGTTACCTATATAAATCGGTTAAAATTCTCATATCTAATATTTTCATTTGGGTTCATTCCAAATCAGGGTGTTCCACTTGAGGACAACAATCTTGCCCGCGGAGGAGGACATGCCAGCAATCATGGACAGTTTCAAGAAGTTCAACGATGGATTCATGGACCAATACGAAGACCAAAGAGGGTACTCAAGGATGTAAGTTGTGTTTGTTTTTCCATTATACATACTACTGTATTTGTGTATAGTTCTCCCGATCTGCCTATATCGGGTACTTGTTATTATTCCGCTTTCGTATTTTCTATTGATGTGTACTCACTCAAGTAACTTCATTCACATCATTACTTAACCAAGTTCATTTTCTGTTATTTTATTGAATTTGTTATTTGGAGGTGAATCGGTATCAAATAATAACTCAAATATGAATTAGATCGTTATGGACTATACCCCTCATTTCGGGTACACTTTCTACCCAAATCCCACTTGGTTTGTAGCTTTCTGACATGTTATAATTTCGGTTAAAGTTGTTAAAGAAAAGTTCTAATTAACTTATATGTGTTTTGAAAACCATTTCGAATTGACTCTTGCGAGTAGATTCAAGAGTAATTTTGTTATTTTTATAACTTTTAGATGTGATATAAACTTTAAATATAGGGAAATTTGATCATTTTATAACTTTTCGACAAGTTTTTTTTTTCTGGCTAGAATCGGTTTAACGATACCAAACTATTTGAGTGGCTCATTAAACTGTTAAATCATCAGACATTTCATGTGTCTTATAAACATATTCTTTTTCTATGAAACCCTACTTTTGTTTCTTCAAGGAAATCAATTAGAAAAGGTTGATTTTGAAGAAGTAATTTCGACTTTGTGGTTCCGTCATTAAAAACTAGGCTCCAAACATGTTTATTTTCCAGAATATGAATAGTGCAAAAATATAAAATACTGCCATTTAACAATTTACTTTTTTTTATGAATACAAGAATAAGAATAATATACGTCATGTTGCATACCTTTGTTTCCGTACATATTTTGTTTACCAAAAAGTCCAATTATATTCTAACTAAACCAAACATTAAAAACATATGATTAAGACGTTATACCAACCTTTATATTTATTATTATCATTATCATATTTATTTAGATTAAATAACACAAATGTTTTTTTGGTTATTCGTTTTTGCACGACTCGTACCTTAATAAGTTAACCATATTTTTTAGTCCCTATGGTGCGATTTTTCCAACTTCATGTTCTCAACAGAATTTCAGTTTTCAAATATATAGAGACGTTCCGTGCAAATCAAATATAAATGACTACAATGATGCAGTCGGAAAATATTGAAATGACGAGATATTATCATAAGTTTTGTCCTAACAATCTTTTTTTATATAGGTATACATCTAATTAGATTGTCAAACAACATGTAGCGGAAGCAAGTTAGAATCAAACACATAATCAATATTAACTAAGTTAAGAATTGTACTTTTATTGTTGATTTACCTTGTTTAAGATTTATAATGAAATCCCTCTACAGGCTTGTACACGACACATTCTTTAGCAACAGACTTGTATGCTAGTACACGTTTACAATCACCACAACTCTTGTCTAGCTTGCTTGCTTAAAACGTACTTGAAACTCCCAAACCGAAAACCCGTTTGGGTTTGTAAAATCGATCGGCCAAGGAGAGAAACAAGAATCGATTTCTTGTTCTCCTTAATCGATTATGATTTGATGTTCCTTATATAGTCAAACAATATATTGGAAAACAAGTATTATAATTAGGAAACCTCCATAATCACATAATACATCATCGCATTTATTAATTATTACATAACTCATTTAATTAATAATTAGTAAATAATAAACGTATAGTCGTGTCTAAATATCAATGTGTGCAACCCATAGGCTCAGACATTTACGGACACACATTTGCTAAAACTATTCAAATACTAACATCTTATAAAAATAAAAAAACAAAAAAAAAAACAATTAGATTTTCTTTTTACTTTTTATAAAACATCTGTAACAATCTCAAACATCACGATGCTTACTATCTCATAGCATGAGCCGTCACCACCACCACTATCTACTCTACTGAAGTCGTCTAGTCGACATTGTCGCAACATCGCCTCTAACCTCATCATCTCCTTGACGATTCATGAAAGAGCTCAGACGAAAAGCAAAATATAAGGATATTAGATATCATTATATAAGTTTAGCGAAGATATATGTAATATATGCATACTTTTTTATTTATTTATAGGGTTTTTCTAACGTGTGCCCCGGGGCACACGATAAGTAGAGAATATTCTCCTCGAAAATTGAAAAAGCAGGGAATATTTCATACTTTTTCAATTTTCGAGAAGAATATTTCATATTTTTTCAATTTTCGAGGAGAATATTCTTTAATTATCGTGTGCCTTGGGACACACGTTAGAAAAACCCTTATTTATAATATAAATTATAGAATAGACTTACTTTGACTTTTATTTAGGAATCTTGCATCATTTTAATATACCTTTGCTTTGTACTATTATAAGTTAAACGGTAAGAATATGAAAGAGACATTACTATTATTTAAATTGATTATGATTTAAATAAGAAATTAAACAAAATATACATTGTTTAGGGCTGGTCAATTTTAGATTATCTGACAATTTTTTTTGTCTTATTTTCCAACTTATTAATTTATTACCATTAACATTAATATTAGAGTTTGTTTTAAATTATTAATTATAATAAGATTGACTATATTTAGTGAAAATTGAGAAATGGGAAAAGTTCATTTTCTTTTGTGACTTATAAACTTATTAACTCAAACATATCCTTTAACTTAGTAGTAAGGAGATCATAATCTTAGTGATTGTTTCATGTTTAAATTTGGATACCATTTATATATCTTTATATATCTTGTGATGTATGATTTACTTACCTTATATTGATTGTGGAATAACATATATAATTTAAACAAAATTTATATAAATTCATAAACTATTAAAAGTAATTTAATGAACTATATAAACTTTAAATAAACCCCTAAGACAATATAAAAAACCAAGTAAGATATTTGTCTAACCTTGGTTTATACTTATATTTTACAAATAACTTACGACTTATTATATTTATAAACCTTTATTTATTTTAAAATAGCTTATAAACTTATAACTAGAGAATAATAACAGATAAGTTATTAACTAATATAAAAGTAGTTTGTGCTATAAGAGCACTCGGAGTGATAATGAGTGACAATGAGGTTGTGGTGGGTTGTGGGGAAAAAGGTGATGACGTGGCAGTGAGAATGAGGGTTGTGGGTTGTTATGATAGGGAGGGTTGTGGAGAATGTGAGATTATTTTATTATTTTTTTATTTTTTTATTTTTCTTAAAAGATTTAAATAAAATAAATAATACATTTATTAAAATAAAAATACAATACAATAATTAAAAAAAACACACAATACATTAATTAAAAAAAAATTACAATACAATAATTAAAATAAAAATACAATACAATAATTAAAAAAAAAACACAATACAATAATTAAAAAAAAAATTACAATACAATAATTAAAAAAATCTAACGTCCTCGATAGTTCTCCGGAAGTGTCCAAATGTGGGCTACGAGATCCTCCCGGAGTGCGTGGTGTGTGGGCCTGTCTCTAACCTCTCGGTTAATCCGGATACGTTCGTTGATTCTATCGTTAAAAGTTCTCTGATTGGGTGCCGGAGGAGCATACCATTCATCGGCATCGCATATCGACCGTCCGTTGTCTTCAACGATCATGTTGTGTAATATAATAGCCCCATACATAACTCTTCTAAGTTTGTTCATCTTGTAAAATCTAGCGGCGTGTCTTATAATACCCCAACGACCTTGAAGAACACCGAATGCCCGTTCGATATCCTTTCTCGCACTCTCTTGATAACGTTTGAATTTGCGGCGAGGTTCTTCAAATGGGTGCGAGTACGCTTTAACAAATGTCGACCACTGATATCGCATATTTATATAGATATTTCTATGCGATATTGTGTCGGTTTTCATAGTAAACATGATGGATAGGATAGGTTTTTACATTTAATCGTGTGGAAAAGTGTTTTTATCTATTTTACAGGTTTACATGATCGGAAAGTGGAAAGGAGTGAAGAAATGAGCTTAAATGACGAGATTACGGAGAAGCTAAGGAGGTGCTGCGCACCTAGGGTATAGGTGCTGCGCACCTAGAGGAATTTGAGTTGGTTTTGGACACGGGAAGAGCCCGGTGCTGCGCACCCCCTACCTAGGTGCTGCGCACCTGTCTGGATAAGCACAAGAAATTGGAGTTTGAGTCGAATACGATTTCCACCTTGATTTTGCCTATAAATACAACATTAAAATAGTCCAGAAATTCATTCAGTATTATTCATACGTTCCTGGAGCTGTTATTAAGTTTGGAAGCAAGTTTTCAAGGCAAGGAAGATCATAATTTCGGCAATCGGCGATCACGACACTTTCGGCGATTTATCCGTTTGTTCTTTTCTTTGTTTTCATCATTATTCCAGAATGTTTTCTAACACTTTTATTGCTTTTTCAGACTACGTTATGAGTAGCTAAACACTCTTTACGCTTGTTTGATTAACGGATCCTGTTTGATGTTATTTTAACGTTTTCGGTTGTTTTATGTTTTTGTGTTTAACCGTCGATCCTTATTTGCTTAGATTTTAATATGTTATCATAGTTGTTTATATTTAATTTGTTTAATCAACATTCTAGGTATTCGGAAGGAATCTAGATAGGTTAGATAAGTTTTATGAAATAATCGGTCGGTCTATAATCGATTTAAAATTATTAAGATTCGGAAGGACTTAGTAATAACAACTTAGGTAATTAAATTTAAGTGAGTAGGTCTAAGTATTAAGATTCGGAAGGACTTAATAATTAGAGGAGTTATTCGGAAGGAAACTCTATAAGGTTAAATCACTAAAAACAGGCTTGATTCTTATTGCTTAATTATTAATATTTATTAACTGTATTCGGAAGGAACGGTGTAAGTAGCAATAATTAAAGTTAGTAAAAGATTCGGAAGGACTTTTAGTATATATTAGAAGTTGAAACAATAATCGATCTCGTAAAATTAACGGAAAACAGGTGAAGTGTCAAACAAGTGTAATCTCTCTTTATTTGATTTAAACCATAAATCTTTCGCTCGATTTTAATTAAGCACTTTTTACTCAATTACTTGCAATTTTAGTTACGATAAAAAACCCCCAAATACTCTTAGTATTATATATTCGAACATAAAAACAAATTAGTCCCTGCGAACGAACCTATACTTACTATTAAACTATATTACATACGAATAGGTCCACTGCCTATAAGTGTGTAATTGCGTGAAAAAGTAGGTTTAATTTAAGACTCGATTTTACACATCAAGTTTTTGGCGCCGCTGCCGGGGACTGATTTTTCGTTTTTGTTTCGAATTTGTAATACGATCCTTTTGAGTATTTATTTACTTAGAAGTTACTTTTTATTTGTTATTACACCGGTACGTTTTACGCTTTTCTTGTTTTTGTCTTTTCAGGTATTTCAGGTAGTTGATGAACACAAGGGCTTCGGGATTACCACTCGCGAGTCCAAAATCAAATCCAGGAGTATCAAGGAGACGAGGCAGGAGAAGAGGCAATTTATCACTTCAGACACCACCAAATTTTGATCAAGTTTCACCCGTCAAGTTTGAAGACATTGCGTCGTCAGAAAGCGGAGGAAGCGATTCAGAACCAGAGGTTGAAGAAGTATTTTGTGAAGACAAACCGGAACCGCAACCAGCTATGGATCCTTTGGACACACCAATGAACCGACGGGCCGCAGCTGTAGCAGTGCCACCCACCCGCGGGTCGGCAATTACCACCCCGGAATTGGGTGATGACTTTGTTGTCAAGGGTCACCATCTCAAGATGATCCAAGACAACACATTCGATGGGCGTTACAATTCAGATCCACATAAACACATAGCAAAATTCAACGAACTATGTGAGATGTTCAAATATGGCCAAGGCAAGGGCGATCCTGTCAAACTGAGGTTATTCCCTTCGTCTCTCACCGGAGATGCGAAGGTTTGGTTCGAGGAGCTTAACGAAAATTCAATAACCACATGGACGCAAATGCGCGAGGCTTTCATCAAGAGATTTTTCCCACCCGCCTTGGGTAGGAAATTACTCAGAGATATCAGAGGATTCCGACAGGAAGATGGAGAGACTTCCACTGAAGCATGGGCTAGACTTAAGGAGTTGTTGCGAAGTTGTTATGGTCACGGACTGGGCAAGGACCATATCATTGAAATTTTCTTCTACGGATTAACCAAGGAGTCGCAAAACGAATTGGATCTAGCTGGAGGAGGAGATTTCATGTACAAAACCACCAACGAAGCATACAACCTAATGGAAGACAAGCTGGTCATTAGCCTATCAAGGGAGTATCGGGATGATGGTCGAGGCCGAAGAAACAGGGGACAAGTTGCTCAAGCTGAGAGTAGCCATGAAATATCCTCGGTAGTTCAAGAGGTCAAGACACTAGCGGATAAAATTGATAAACGCATGGGACGAATGGAGAAGGACATGCACTTGGTGAAGAATGGGTGTGAAGGATGCGGAGGACCTCACTATGCTAGTGAGTGTAATCAAGTGGAGGATGCAAGCTACGCACAGTATGGTTATCCTAATCGAGGGTCAAACTGGCAAAACCGCGGAGGTAACTACAACCGCGGTGACAATCGAGACAACGGATGGCAAAGAAACAACACTCGCTCCCCACCACGACAAAGATACGACGAAGATGAAGATCCAAGCATGAAAGATCTTTTGAAATCGTTCATCAACACCCAGAAATCAACCAATGACGATACCCGGAAACAATTTAAAACTTTGACTGAACAAATCGAACAAGGACTGAGAAATCAGCAGGCAGCACATCAAGATTTAGAGAGAAGGTTCGACAGGATGAACGAACGGAACTCAAATCGACCACCGGGCCAAATACCAAGCAATACTCAACCGAATCCACGCCCACAGAACCAAGGAAACACTTCAAATAATCAAGCACCAAAATATCAACATCCCGGAACACGAGACGGAATGCCACCCTGTCCAAAACACCGAGATGAACATGTAAATGCAATCAATACACGCTCGGGACGTACTTACGGGGGAGATCAAGCCGAAAATGGAGCGAAACAGAGCCCAGGTGCGCAGCACCAGTCTGGAGGTGCGCAGCACCTAGGTTCTGCCCACGCAGGTGCGCAGCACCCATCTACAGGTGCGCAGCACCGGGCCCCTGATCACGCCGGTGCGCAGCACCTCCCTAGGGGTGCGCAGCACCTGTCTGCTGAGCCCGTAATTGATGATTTCGAGATCGATGACGATGAGGACGAGGCACCACCAGTTCAGACCAAGACCACGACACCTGAACCAGTAGAGGAAGTTCCAATAAAAGCTTACAAGCCTCATGTTCCATATCCTCAACGATTACGAAAAGCAAGAATGAGGGAGCATTACGGTAAATTTTGTGACATGATCAAATCTGTTAATATTAACGTTCCTCTTGTAGATTTGATTGCAGGTATGCCAAATTACGCTAAATTCATCAAGGAATTGGTCACAAACAAAGGAAAGCCATCGGAGGAGCAAGCCGCATTCCTAAACACAGAATGTTCAGCCTTGGTGAAGAACACGATACCACCCAAGCTGGATGATCCAGGGAGCTTTCTGATTCAGTGCAACTTCAGTAATACCTACAGTTGCAGCGCTTTAGCAGACTTAGGAGCTAGCATAAACCTGATGCCGTATTCACTTTATGCTAAACTCGCCATTGGAGTGTTAAAACCAACCAGGATGAGCATTCGACTAGCAGACAGATCATTTCAGTACCCATTAGGAATTGCTGAGAACATGCTAGTGAACGTGGGAAAATTCACCTTTCCGGTTGATTTCGTGATTTTAGAGATGGATGAGGATGTCTCCGTTCCACTAATCCTTGGACGACCATTCCTAAACACCGCTGACGCAATTATTCGGGTTAAGAATGGGCAAATTTCATTAGGGGTTGGGAATGAAAGAATTGTTTTTAATTTAGATAGAGCTATGACTCATTCCTATTCTACTGATGAAACCTGTTTTCGGATTGATGTGTTTGATGATTTAGATTGGCAGGAAATTCTCGAGATAGAAACTAGCTTGGAGGAGGAGTTGAAAGACGAGAAGATCGATGAAGTAGAGGTTGAAGTTACGGAAGAACTGAAGTTGGACCAAAGCATGAGGATCAAATCCTCAATCGAGTCACCACCAACCGACTTGGAGCTAAAACAATTACCGGTACATTTAGAATACGCTTTTCTTGAAGGTACTAATTTATTACCGGTTGTTATTTCGTCATCACTTTCTGGTGACGAAAAAGCTCGATTATTGACAGTCCTTAAGGGTCATAAAAAGGCCTTTGCTTGGCGCATATCTGACATACCCGGAATTAGCCCCGATTTTTGCAAACATAAAATAAACTTTAATGATAATATAAAACCCGTTGTTCAAAGACAACGGCGGCTAAATCCGAATATGACAGATGTCGTTAAAAAGGAAGTTGTGAAGTTGTTGGATGCAGGTATTATCTACCCTATTTCGGATAGCCCATGGGTTAGCCCCATTCACTGTGTGCCGAAAAAGGGAGGTATGACCGTGGTGATGAACGAGAAGAACGAGCTCGTGCCAACAAGGACAGTTACCGGATGGAGAGTTTGCATCGACTACCGCAAGCTGAACGAGGCCACCAGGAAGGACCATTTTCCACTACCATTCATGGACCAAATGATCGAGAGACTAGCAGGAAATGAGTTCTACTGCTTCTTGGATGGATTCTCAGGATACTTTCAGATTCCCATCGATCCCGAAGATCAAGAAAAGACCACATTCACATGCCCGTTCGGAACTTACGCATATCGGAGGATGCCATTTGGTCTATGCAACGCACCCGCCACTTTTCAACGGTGTATGCTAGCCATTTTTCAGGATATGGTGGAAAAGACAATGGAAGTGTTTATGGACGATTTCTCAGTTTTCGGAGATTCTTTCGACAATTGTTTGAAGAATTTAGATCAGATGTTGGGAAGATGCGAGGAAGCACACTTGGTCCTCAACTGGGAGAAATGCCACTTCATGGTTCGAGAGGGAATCGTATTGGGACACAAGATCTCAAAAGCTGGGATAGAGGTAGACAAAGCGAAGATCGAGGTCATTGCCAAACTACCACCATCGACAAACGAGAAAGCAATTCGGAGTTTTTTGGGACATGCCGGATTCTACCGAAGATTTATCAAGGATTTCTCCAAGATTACTCGTCCTATGACGAAACTCTTAGAGAAGGAGGTAGCTTTCAACTTTTCGGAGGACTGTTTACAAGCTTTCGAGATACTCAAAGACCGGATCACCAATACACCTATTTTGGTAGCACCGGATTGGTCTCAACCTTTCGAGCTAATGTGTGACGCCAGTAATTTCGCAGTAGGAGCTGTTTTGGGGCAACGGATCGATAAACATTTTCGACCTATCTACTTCGCCAGTAAAACACTGAACGAAGCCCAACAGAATTATACCACTACGGAAAAGGAGCTTTTGGCTGTAGTTTTTGCCTTCGATAAATTCCGCTCATATTTAGTGATGAGCAAGACAATTGTTTTCACGGATCACTCTGCGCTAAAATTCTTATTTGCTAAATTAGATGCTAAACCTAGATTAATTCGTTGGATTTATTGTTGCAGGAATTTGACATCGAAATCAAGGACAAGAAAGGGGCTGAAAATGTCGCTGCGGACCATTTGAGCCGATTGGAGAACCCAAGTTTGGGGGAGTTGAAGGAAGAGGACATAGATGACGCTTTTCCGGGGGAAATGCTGGCCTATATCAGTAACACGGACAGCTACATCCCATGGTTCGTGGACATTGCGAACTATATAGTCAGAAAAGTCATCAACAAAGACCTAACCTATCAACAGAGGAAGAAACTTATTTCGGATTCAAAGTACTACTACTGGGACTCGCCATACTTGTTCCGTAGATGTGCTGATGGAATGGTGCGCAGATGTGTACACGGAGAGGAAACTCGCAAAATTTTGAACGAATGCCATCATGGACCCACCGGAGGACATTACGGACCAACGGTAACTGGGAAAAAGGTCTATGATGCAGGATTCTATTGGCCAACGATTTTCAAGGAGGCCTATACTCTCGTAACACTTGTGACGCATGCCAACGCCAAGGGAATATCACGAAGCGGGACGAAATGCCACAGCAAGGGATCCAAGTTTGTGAAGTTTTCGATATCTGGGGAATCGACTTATGGGCCCTTTCAAACCCTCAAATAGAAATATTTACATTCTAGTTGCCGTAGATTATGTTTCTAAATGGGTTGAAGCTAAAGCATTACCGACTAACAACGCTAACGTGGTTGTTGATTTTCTTAAAAGTTTATTTTGCAGGTTTGGAGTGCCAAAGGCATTAATCAGTGATCGAGGAAGCCACTTCGCCAACGCTCAGCTTGCAAAAGCTTTGAAAAGATATGGAGTAAATCACCGATTTGCAACTTCATATCATCCTCAAACTAGCGGGCAGGTGGAAAATACAAACCGTGCAATCAAGAGAATTTTGGAAAAGACGGTCAACAATAATCCCAATATATGGTCAAGGAAGCTGGAGGACGCATTGTGGGCATTCAGAACGGCGTATAAAACACCAATTGGAACCACCCCGTATCGACTACTCTACGGGAAAACATGTCATCTTCCGGTGGAAATCGAACATAAGGCGTACTGGGCATTGAAGCTCTGCGATATTGACATAGATTTAGCAAAAGACTTACGGTTCTTACAACTTCACGAGATGGATGAATTACGGTTGCAGGCCTACGAAAGTTCCTGCCTTTACAAGGAAAGAACTAAGGAATTCCACGACCGCAAAATTCGTCGTAAAGAATTCAAGGAGGGCGATAAAGTACTTTTATTTCAATCAAAGTACAAATTCAAGGCTCCTAAATTACGCTCGAAGTGGACAGGACCGTACACCGTTAAACAGGCTTATGCTTCCGGATATGTCGAGTTGTGGAAAGAAGGCGGTCAACCATTCATCGTTTCTGGGCAACGAGTCAAATTATATCACGAGGAAGATAATGAAAACGGGCTGATGATTGAGGATGGATTCTATTCCATCAACGCCTAATAAAGAGGCATCTCGAGTCAAGCTAACGACTCGGTCGAAAAATTAGCGCTTCTCGGGAGGCAACCCGAGTTTGTTTCTTTCCTTTTCTTAGTTTTATTTTTATTTTTTTTTATTTTTTTAGAACTCTTTAACGTTTTTCTTTTGCAGTTTATTTAGTTAGGTACCGAGAAAACACCAGAAAATACAAAAAAAATCCAAAAACGAAAAAAATCAAAAAAACAGGGGTTCGGTGCGCAGCACCCCCCCCCCCCCCCCCCCTTGGTGCTGCGCACCGCAGGTCTGTCCAAGTTTATATTGTTTTGTTCTTTCACTTTTCACTGCACACACACACACATTTTAAAACAGCAACAGCGACCGAAGAACACACACACATAAAACCCTCGATTGTTCATCGTTTTTACTCGTTTAATTTACTAACATGTCGAGACGGGTATGTAATTCTCCCTATACTCTTTCATTCTTACAGATTTCGAGTTTATTTAGGTTAAATTGATTTGGGGAAAATTCTAGGGTTTTCTTAATTCGTCCTAAAAACATGAAATTGATTGCATAATAGGGTTAGGATTGTTGAATTAACGAGGTTTGAGGTGTTCTTTGTGGATTACGACCAGTTTTGGCCGGAGTTTTGGCCGGAAACAGCCGCCGGTGCGCAGCACCTCCACCTAGGTGCGCGGCCCGGCCTGTTTTCCGGCTTCTGGTCGTTTCTTTCGGGTTTCTCACGCGTTACTTGCTGTTTGTTTTGTTGACTTTGTGTTGTGCAGGGAAAAAGGGCAGCAGTCCAAGAGGAAGGAGAGGGTAGCCGTAGAGCTCGGCCACAATCTCACGCTTCCCTAAATGCGGCGATTATGGCGCCCGAGCGCCACCCATGGTTACTTTGGCCGGGATGCTCAGCTGACAGAAGGATAAAACTCAACAACAAACTGGCGTCATTACGAGGTCGTTCAGTGGCTGCACCTCGCACCGTGGATTGGAATTTCTTGCGAGAAATTCCCGTGGATTTGAGAGAGTATATGACTACACACAGCCGCACGGCCCAGCGTCACATTCCGATTTGGGGTCGGGCCTGGAAGACCGAGGAGCCCGTGTTCAGAGAATGGGTACTCGAGTTCTATTGTTCACTTGAGATCTCGAAGGAATTCACCGACGAGACCTTTCTGACCGCGCCTCTGATTTCCTTCCGCTTAGGCGGAGAGGAACACCAGGTATCGGTAATTGATTTTGGTCGACTAACAGGTTTGTTGACTCCCAGTGAGGCAGGTAACGAGGCGTTGATGGTAGCCTATTTCTCGGATGCGGAGCGAGATATTCTGGGTTTTGATGCCGATGCGGCATGGTTAGCTTTATCGGGGTTGGAGGGATATCACCCCAGATCCAGCCGCGCTAAGGATGTTCGGGACCCCATACTACGGCTTCTGCATAAGATGATTTCTTACTCTTTCTTCCACCGTGACACACACCACGATAAGTGTTACAGGGAGGATTTGTGGGTTTTACATGCTTTCAGTGCTAGAGATCCCACCCGGTTTGTTAACGTCCCATGGGCGTTAGCAAAGTATATGGCAGAAAAGGGGGAGGGCCAGACGGATTCCAGCAAGATGCTTTGCGGGCATTTCATTACCCGCATTGCACGAGAGTTAGGGGTGGCCACAGCGGCCAACATCCAGATGTGCTCACCAGCGGTTCCCTGCAAGGTTTACGGGCAGGCGGATATGCTCCGAGTTGGGATTCTTCACCCATCCGGCAAGCGTTTGGCTGCTTTTGGTCGAGTTGATGATGTTCTAGCTCCAGCTGCAGCCCCGAGGCGACGGGCTCTATCACAGGTGGACTTTCAGGATCAGGTTTTGGCCGGGTTGCACAGACTTCAGTTCGACAACGCTCAGTCGGACCGAAGATGGGATCACTACCAGCAGCGGGAGCAGTACTTTCAGGATCGATACCAGCCATCCTTGGAGTATATATATCAGCAGCAGCATCCAGCCCCATACCCTCCGTTTGCTCCGCCCGCCTACTACTATCCGGAGCCATATCCCGGGTACCATCCAGCACCACCACAGGAGGATCAGCCAGACAGTGACGATGAGTGATGTGTATTCTCTTTATGTACTGTGATGTTATGAACTTATTATGTACCGTATACTATTTCTTATTAGAAGAAATAGTAAGACATATTTTATATTCGTCGTAACTAGTATGCTTATTATTTTCTTTTTATTTATTTTTCTAACATGTGTGGTTGATTTTTTTTAGTTTTTTTTCTAAGACTGGCAGTAAGTTCAGCACCCGCTCATAAGCCTGGCATTCAGTTCAGCAAACCGCATTCCACCGCCATATTTCCACTTTACACCAACGGGTTCTATACTTTCTATCTTTCTTTATTTTTGTATTATTTTTATTTTTATTTTTTAGGATAGTTTTTTGTACATTTTCCCTTATTTTAAGTTTGGGGGGGGTCATCGGGAAATTTTACCTTTTATTTTTCGACCCTTAGCTTAGTTTCCATCGTGTTGAAATGTGTTGTTGTTGTACATGTTTGAGTCAGAAAAAAACAGAAAATTAAAACAAAAATTGAAAAATTGAAAAAACCAAAAAAATATAACGTGTCTAGTCGGTAAATACCTTAAACTGTAAGCATAACCAGACGCATTTTTACCCCACTCAGAAAAATAGTGAGATCTTTGAGCCTTTGAAAGCATTCATTTTTAATGCTACTTTTTCGTTTCTTTGAGTGTGCCGATGGTTGATGACTTTAGAACTTGACATTGTTATACATTTCGAGACCACATATGAGCAATTACATTAGGGTAACTTAGTGTGATTTTGGTACAACTTAGGGGCAAATTAGGATTAACCCATTTGATTAGCCTTTTCGTTTCTTTTTATATTTTTATATATTTTCCGTCTAACCCTTGTAACACTTATTTTTAGTGTTAGAAACTCTAGTAAACCAATTTGCGCCTAAACCGTTTCGTTTCTAAACACTACTATATTATTTTGTACACTCGCCTTAATTTCGTTTCTTTTTAGATTAGTTCCGAACTAAGTTATTTGATTGCTATATATGAAGTTAAGTTGAAGTTTATTAAGGCATGAAAGAAAAGTCGATTATTATTGCCTTGTATTATTATTATATTTGGAGAAATAGTAGAAAAAAATATATATATAGTTGATTACTAGCCTTTTGAGCATGTGAACTTACTACGAGAAAAGATTATTTTGTAAGGCATGTACTAGGCTGAAAAAAAAAAAAAAAAAAAAAAAAAAAAAAAAAAAAAAAAAAAAAAGAAAAAAATCGGAAAAACAGAAAAGCGAAAAAATTAGTTGTAGATTTTAAGCGAAGTAGTGTATTATGAGTCATGTATTAATTTACGATACATGTATATTTGGAGGAAAAGAAGAAAAAAGTATAAGTTGAAGAAATTAAGCAATCCCGTACGTTAGAGATTTTATTTAGTTCGGACTTAATCTAAGTTTGTATTATTTTATTTAACCCGTTTACACTCCAGTATATATTTATTCACATGCCTTTACCTGTATATTACAACCCGAATAAAAGTCCCCGTTTAGTTGTACCTAGACTCTAGTGGTGGAGAAGTGATACATTATCAAGCCTATGATAGAATATTCACCATGACTGAGCAATTGAGCGATTCTACAGAATACGTTACACACCCTTTTAGATTAGTTTGAGAGTTTGTGTGATTTTACTTCCAATAAAAATCGTGAGGAGTTTGGTTATGTTTATTTTTGGCTTTGATAAATTAATTTGAAAACAGTTTTTGCTTGAGGGCAAGCAAAAAGGCAAGTTTTGGGGGATTTGATATCGCATATTTATATAGATATTTCTATGCGATATTGTGTCGGTTTTCATAGTAAACATGATGGATAGGATAGGTTTTTACATTTAATCGTGTGGAAAAGTGTTTTTATCTATTTTACAGGTTTACATGATCGGAAAGTGGAAAGGAGTGAAGAAATGAGCTTAAATGACGAGATTACGGAGAAGCTAAGGAGGTGCTGCGCACCTAGAGGAATTTGAGTTGGTTTTGGACACGGGAAGAGCCCGGTGCTGCGCACCCCCTACCTAGGTGCTGCGCACCTGTCTGGATAAGCTCAAGAAATTGGAGTTTGAGTCGAATACGATTTCCACCTTGATTTTGCCTATAAATACAACATTAAAATAGTCCAGAAATTCATTCAGTATTATTCATACGTTCCTGGAGCTGTTATTAAGTTTGGAAGCAAGTTTTCAAGGCAAGGAAGATCATAATTTCGGCAATCGGCGATCACGACACTTTCGGCGATTTATCCGTTTGTTCTTTTCTTTGTTTTCATTATTATTCCAGAATGTTTTCTAACACTTTTATTGCTTTTTCAGACTACGTTATGAGTAGCTAAACACTCTTTACGCTTGTTTGATTAACGGATCCTGTTTGATGTTATTTTAACGTTTTCGATTGTTTTATGTTTTTGTGTTTAACCGTCGATCCTTATTTGCTTAGATTTTAATATGTTATCATAGTTGTTTATATTTAATTTGTTTAATCAACATTCTAGGTATTCGGAAGGAATCTAGATAGGTTAGATAAGTTTTATGAAATAATCGGTCGGTCTATAATCGATTTAAAATTATTAAGATTCGGAAGGACTTAGTAATAACAACTTAGGTAATTAAATTTAAGTGAGTAGGTCTAAGTATTAAGATTCGGAAGGACTTAATAATTAGAGGAGTTATTCGGAAGGAAACTCTATAAGGTTAAATCACTAAAAACAGGCTTGATTCTTATTGCTTAATTATTAATATTTATTAACTGTATTCGGAAGGAACGGTGTAAGTAGCAATAATTAAAGTTAGTAAAAGATTCGGAAGGACTTTTAGTATATATTAGAAGTTGAAACAATAATCGATCTCGTAAAATTAACGGAAAACAGGTGAAGTGTCAAACAAGTGTAATCTCTCTTTATTTGATTTAAACCATAAATCTTTCGCTCGATTTTAATTAAGCACTTTTTACTCAATTACTTGCAATTTTAGTTACGATAAAAAACCCCCAAATACTCTTAGTATTATTTATTCGAACATAAAAACAAATTAGTCCCTGCGAACGAACCTATACTTACTATTAAACTATATTACATACGAATAGGTCCACTGCCTATAAGTGTGTAATTGCGTGAAAAAGTAGGTTTAATTTAAGACTCGATTTTACACATCAACCACTCCGGATATATACCGTCTGCAAGGTAGTATCCTTTATTGTACTGGTTGCCGTTGACGGTGAATGTGTAGTCCGGGGATGAGTCGTTGAGCATATCATGAAACAACGGCGATTGTTTAAGCACGTTGATGTCGTTGTTCGACCCGGCGACACCGAAGTAAGCATGCCATATCCATAGATCGTACGAGGCAACGGCTTCCAACATAACCGTTGGATAACCATGGTCACCTCGTGTGTATTGCCCCTTGTATGCATTTGGACATTGATCCCATTTCCAATGCATACAGTCTATGCTACCAAGCATACCCGGAAAACCGTGAACCTCAACGTGTTTTTGATATAAACGATTAACATCGTCTTGTGTGGGGGCTCTTAGATAAACGTTTGTGTATAGATGGATTACACATTTTAAAAAATTATCTAAGGATTCGGTTGAAGTTCTTTCAGACATTTGTAAATATTCGTCGAAGGTGTCTGGAGAAATCCCGTACGCCATCATACGAATAGCCGACGTGCATTTATGCAAACAACTAAAACCCATTTTACCCGTTGCATCGGGGCGTTGTGTGAAATATTTAAAATAGTCGGGTATAGGTTCTACAGAGTAATTAGAAATACCTTCGACTATTCGGAGGAAAAGAGGCCTTCTCATACGAAACCGTCTACGGAAATATTCGTCCGGGTATACGCTTTCGCCGGAGAAGTAATGTCGTACCACGTTTTCGTTAGCTTCGGCGCGATCGCGGTTGATATATCGCCTTTTCTTTTTCACCCTTCGCCGAGAACTTGTAGCCTCGTTTTCTTCCATCTCCAACATTTGTACCGACATGGCTAGAACTTGTAACAACTCGGAGTCGGAAGATGATGACGAATCCGCAACATCGTGCTCGGTTGAAGAATTCGAACTCATAGTTTGTAATATGGTTTAAAGGATGAATATCGAGAAAGAAAGAGATTGAGAATTGGTGTGAATTTTGGGTTAGATTATGGGGGTATTTATAGGTGAATTTGGAAAAAAAATAAAAAAAAAATAATATATATATAATTATAACGGTTATATAACCGTTACAATTAATAAAAAAAAAAAAAAATACAAATACTCGAGAATTGCCCGTTGTGGGCACAACGAGCAGGTGAGAACGAGGAGAGAACGAGGACCATCGGTGTCATAACGAGCACCATGGCTCGTTGTGAGTCGGATAACGAGCCACAACGGAGACCACTCCGTGTGCTCTAAGCAAAACAAACACCCTTAAATCCTTAAAATAAGCCTGAAAAAAGAACGGACACTTTATTTGTGTGACATTTTACACCACCACCGTATACGGTGCCCCTCAGCCTTACCTACCATTTCCGCGTCTATTCCGTGGCTCCCAACCACCGTCTCACACCACCATAAATTAGGTTTCCGCCATAATTCCAAACCTCAAACTAACCATGAACAACAACGAACACACATGGCCCCACCACTCCTCAACTCCACACTTCTCCACTTTACAATTCCCAATCAAAACCCTAACTCCACTCCGATCCAATCAATCCCGTCATTTCCGATCACCGTCGTCAAATTCACGCAATTCCGACCACCACCGTGACTTCACGGCGTTACCTAACGACATACTGACGAAAATCGCGGCGAATTTTAGTTTACCTAATTTACAAACGGCGTCGTTAGTGTGTAAGGCGTGGAGAGATGGATTACGGCCGTTGAGAGAAGCTATGGTGTTTTTACGGTGGGGGAAACGGTTTAAGCATGGACGAGGTGGAGTGAAAGTGAACGTGGAGAAGGCGTTGGAGTCGTTTTTGAAAGGCGCGGCACGTGGCTCGACGCTGGCGATGGTGGATGCTGGATTGGTGTATTGGGAGATTGGGAAGAAGGAGGAAGGGTTGGAGTTGTATAGGAGAGCGGCTGAGCTTGGTGATCCTGCTGGGCAGTGTAATTTGGGGATTTCGTATCTTCAAGGTGATTGTGGTACTTTGTTTGTTGCGTTTTTTAGATACCGTAAAATTTGTGATTATGATGCTGATGAGTTATGATGTGTAGAGGTGTTTGCAGAACATAGATAATTAGAAAATATTGTTTATATTTACGAGAAAACGTAGTTTTAAGAAAGCAGGTTAGGATATGAGTTTTCAAAATTCCGTTTTGTAAGAGTTATGAGTTATGGTGTTTGCAGAACGCAGATAATTAGAAAACAGAGTTAATAACGAGAAAACACAGTTTTAAGAAAGAAGATCTGGACATGCTTTTTTTAAACGTTGTTTTGTAAACACATAATCTATTTTGGAAACTAAATTTGAGGCATTTCTTTATTTAATGGTTTGATTGTTTTTGTATATTTGTTTATGTGATGCTTTTGATTAGAATTATGTTTAATTGTTATCGAGTACCTAAAAGTTTGTGCCTATAAGGCTTAATTCATGGTTTGATTGCTATAATTAGCAACTGTGAGAATTGGGTGGTTTGAAGTCGCTATGAAATTAGGATCTTTCTTGTATAGTAATTGCAGAGAAGTTTTATGTGCTGGTTTTTGGTTTGCCAATTATCTTATCTTGATTGAAGAATATTTCAGATGTATAATTAACAACCTTTTATATTTGATAAATGCAGTTGATCCGCCTAATGTAAAGGAAGCTGTTAAATGGTTATATCAAGCTGCTATTGCTGGTTATGTTCGTGGGCAATACCAACTCGCTCTTTGTTTGCATCGGGGTATTGGTACAGACCAGAGTTTATCAGAAGCGGTAAGCTGCTAGATCTTTAAACTTTTTAATTTGCATATTTCCTGAATCACGTCTTTGTTTATGATACTTTGTTCATTTTTTGCTAACTGCAGTATTAATTTTTCTTGTGTTTTTTTGCAAAATTCAATCATTCTTATTATTTTTCGTCAGAAGGTGAAATTAATGATTTTTTCATAACATTATAACAGGCGAGATGGTATTTACGAGCTGCAGAAGGTGGATATGTGCGTGCTATGTATAATGTGGCATTGTGTTACTCTTTAGGCAGGGGGTTTCTCCAAAACCATAAACAATCAAGGAAATGGATGAAACTCGCTGCTGATCACGGACATCGAAAAGCTCAATTTGAGCATGGACTCTCTCTGTTTTCGGTAACTACTACTTCAAAAACAGTTTACTTATTAATTATTACTTGGAAAAAGTCAACATTTGACTTCTAAGTATTACGTTGCTATACTTCCTCTTATGCAATGAAGCTAAAGCAAAAAAAAATTGTGATAAACGTTTCTGCTGTTAGAAAGTTTATAGGCCAGATACTTGGACTACTTATTTACCATTGTCAAATGTCAAAATAAATTGTTGATAATATTGAAGTTTCTTGTGGAAAAGGGATATTTATGACATTTGACAATTTACAAGGGGAAATTGCAGAAATTGTAATGATGATAAGGCGGCTACATTTCAGTAACTTTGACCGTGTTTATCTTTTTCGGGTGGTTGTGCAGACGAACGCTGAAAAACCAGTTAACTTACTTGATTGGAAATTACCAGTAACCAAATATTTTGGAAAGTTTGATCGTTTTGTGGATGCTAAGTTTTTTATTACCTTTTTATGCAAATTTGCGCTTTTTAAAACATGAAATCTTTTGCTCTTTTGCTGAGCATAATCCGTGTTTGAGCCTGATATTGAAATTCTCATGGGATGGAGAGAGTGCTGTTTATTGGCTTTATTTTCAGTTTATGACAGTCTAATGTTTTTTGGAGCTGTTTTTTCAGGCTAATAACAAGACTGTTGTAATTGATTAACAGGAAGGCCAAATGATGAAGGCGGTAGTTTACCTGGAACTGGCAGGACGTGGTGGTGAGACGGCGGCAGTTCATGTAAAGAATGTTATACTTCAGCAACTCTCTCCGCCTTCTCGAGAACGTGCCCTCTCTCTTGCTGACAACTGGCGTGCTCTTCCATCATCCCGTTGAAAGTGACCTCCTTCCATTGTATGTGTGCTTGAACAGTTGAACCTTTTCGATGCAAAAATCCCTACTTTTTTTAAATAAAATGTTTCCGTGTTCTTAAACTTCGTGAACATAAGGAGACTACAATTGAAGATTCGCCGATCAACTATATGGTATTTTAAGAGGCGTTTCACTATATGGTACATTAAGATGTAATGTGTAAATGTTATTATATGAGTAAACAGTCAATCATAGGGGGGTGAGATTCAATCAATTTATATTTGGGTTTTTTCAATCTTAAGGAATGTATATTTTTTTTATTCTGTTGTAATCCTTGCAACTCGAGCGTGAAACATAAAATACAAATTCACCTTCAATACCAGGGTTACCGGGGTCAACTCCGAGTCCAATATCCTGTTCTTGTGTAGATAGGTTTACAAGCATTAATACATACAGTTTGAAAGTGGGTTACATAGGCAAACATTTGATTTAACAATATTGTGGTTTTGAAATGTTCTCTCTTTTTTAATCTCAAATTCCAATCATGAGTATTGCGTTCTTTTTAGTGACTGGCATAGCGGATAACACGTTGCCTACTTGAAATGACATCGTTTTGAACTATATTCAGTTTACATTATTATTCTTTCAACTTCTTATATATCAATAGACAGGTCTTAAACCAATATATAACAATTGACGAAAAGTTAAACAAATACAAGAATAATTACATATTTTCAATTCTTCATAATTACATATAATTACCATACTAAAGATGTATATTTAACAACAAAATGCACATTGAATTCGCGAATATATACCTGCAAACTCCGTGCCAAAGATCCTAGTTCATTATTGGAGATAAAGGGCAGCTCCAACCACTGCAACCCAAAGTAATAAAGCTGCCCAAAATGTCTGGTTTTTAGCCAAGTCACCTGGCGGCCGCCATACCAGAAAGTCACCAAGGTAGTCTCTTCCCGACGAGACCTGATTGGTTGTCGATCGGTTGATTCTATCATCTCTGTCCTTGTTTTTATCACTCCAAGTTCCTGCGTAGCTGCATTTATAGATGTTGCCGTTAGAGGTTGCAAGAGGGACTTGGTCAGGCAGGTTGTCTAACGGGTAGATAATAAACACTCACCTATCGTAGCTGGAACCGATAAGTGGAATAGTGACCATCTCTTCTTGCGATATCTTAAGCTTGGGAGCTTGCAAGATATATCGGAGGTCTTTAGCCTGCCGTCTAATACTGAAACTAGGATGACCCATTTCTAACTTCCGGTAAAGATCAATACAATCTTTATGACGGTTATTAGCTTCATAAGCCATAGCAAGCCATATTTGTATCTGAAAATACCAAACCACCAACAAAATTCAGAAGAATTGGGACTTTTTGCATTAAATAGCAAAACATACCATGCTCCAATTTCTATATCTAGCAATCACGTACTAAAATTCTCGGTAATAAAAACTAACTACCATTTTTTGAAATTCTAGCAACTTTTAATTTGTGTTCTCAAAAGTTTTCGCGATTGGTTACTAGAATTAGGAATGAGACTATAGTATCATACTAATTGATGCAAAAATTCCTAAGGTTTATAAATTAAACCAACGAACCAACCTCGCCACCAAACAAAGTGGGCCTTGGTATGATTGTGAGAGCACCTTCTAAGAACTCGATAGAGCGCCCATACATTCCCTTTCCATAAGCCTTTTGGCCCAAATCAAACATCAATTCAGCCATTTTCCTCCTTTCCGCTTGTTCCTTAGCAACCTACCAACAGAACAAGTACTACGGTGTTATTGGAATACAGCAACATATTTTGGTGTATAGAGACTTAACCTATAACTTTGAAATTCTTCGGAAACCATTCACCTTTCTAAGTTCTAACTCAGCCGCCAAATTCTCAATGTATCAGACTACAATTAAATACGAATATTAGAAACAAGGTTCAAAGATCCATCTGGATCACAGTTGACATTCGTCTTTCGTTTTTACTAGTAGATCCTTGTTTACTAATAACTATTAATAAATCTTCTACTGTACTTTTCAAATCGCTTGACTGCTGCATTTATGCATATGTATTTTATACTTTGGGGAAGCAAATAACTAGGTTGTAAAGTTATACGTTAACAAGGCTGTAGTTAAGCTTCATAGCAGTTATAAAGTTATTATATCATTTTGACATTTTCAATATCATTTCAGTTATTTCTTTGCAGAGTTACCGCAACGGAATTCTACAAGTATCAATGGAGACAAACTTTGCAATCACACATTTCAAAATTCCTCTTATTTCTATAATTAACCTCAACACGAAAATAATACACTGATTTAGAATGTAGTCAAAAAATCGTTTTTTTAAAATCAGAAAGCGAACAAATGCCAGAATTCAAACAAATTAAGCTCAATTCACAGGCAAAAACTATAAGAAAATTCTACTAAAACACTAATCTTAAGCGTATGCACTAGAATTTGCTCGCTTTAAAATCACAATCTAAACTAACACAAATCACAATTCAAACAAAATTACGCTTTTAAATAGTTTTAATGACATAATTTTGAGATCGAAAGAAAGCTCACCTTCTCGAGCTCTTTTCGAACTCTCATCCTCTTCTGTTCCTCATCCTCTTCCACTCCTTCACCATCTTCATCACCATCACCTCCATTCTCTCCGTCATCGCCTTCACCGTCTCTACTCGTCAACTCCTCCGCTTTCTTCTCCAGCTCTCTCATATCTTCAACCTCCTTAACTCTCAACCTCATCTCCTTCTCCCAATCCAATCTCTTCTTATTCCTCCTCTCAACCTCACTCATCTCCTCATCATCACCGTATCCATTTCCGTTCTCTTCGTCACTCGAACTCTCGTAATCGACTTCATTAAACTTCGAATTCGCCTTCCGTCCACGCCTCGTTGAATTCTCCTTATCGAATTCGATTCCGCCTTTCGAATGCAAACTAGCGTATACGTTAGCGTTAGATGTAACTGCTGATGTTATGGAGTCCTTTTTGAATAAGTGTAGGAAAATATCGGAAGGAAGAAGTAGATGACGTGGCTTGTTGTTGTTGTTACGGTCGGTTACGGTGGTGGTTCGTGGTGAGGTTACGTCGAGTAGTAAAGCTAGGTTTCCGAGAACCGCCATGCCCGGTGACGATGATTGGAAGGTTTGAGTGTAAAGAGAGATTGATTCAGTTGAGTGCACGGTGGAGTGATGATATTTTCTGTTATTTTAATGACGTTTTTGCCCTTGGATGTTTGTTGTGTATACGTTTGAAGGGCTTTGAGAAGTGGAGTGAAGCAATAGAAGTCCTTTATGTTTTTACTACTTTCTTCTATTTACCCTTTAGGTTGGAGGAGGACGAGTCCATATATAAGCGGTCGAAACGTGGTATTCCGTTTCTGAAACTTTTTCAAATCACCTCAGGATGTTAACTAGAAATATTCGAACTAAACCTTTTGTGACAATCATCTTAGTAATAATTGTTTTTTACACTTTGAATATATATTCCCTTCATGAAAACAATTTATTTAGCTAAAATTAAAAATACCCTTTATATATTAAGTTTTAGATTGAGAGCTTAGTAGCAACCAAGGGAAACTACGGGAAAAGTCATAAGAATACCTCTATTACTTCGAGTATAGCTTTTAATGATTTGCTCTTCTTCAATAACAAGCATATGAAAAACCTTACATGCTTTAATAGATTACAACTAATTCATACTAGTAACCAAAGGGGTTTTGCCCTAGCGGTACCACTCTCCTACCGTAAATGTCTTGCGGGACTAATGGTGGAGAACTTTTGTAAGAATGGGTCACAAGTTAGATTCCACTCTCATTCCCAGTTGATTTCTAGAGGACAAATGATCATCGATCATTGCCTCAAGGCCGATCCTTGAAAAAGGGTTGATTAGATTCAAATGGATCACGGAGTCATGATTATTCTATAAAAAAAATAACCTTTTCGTAGAGTGTATGAGAATAAAGCTCTTCATTTTACCAATACTCAAATCTTGAGGGACTTAGTTACAAAGTTACAAAAAGAGCAAACATACACGTACTCAAAGGGCAATAAAGTCACAACCAAAAGTAAGTGGTTAGTATCCATTTCACGCAAAATCATTCACATTCCCAAAACGACACCGTTTCTCTCCATCCAAACACGCCACAATTTACGTTCACAAAACGTCACCGATCGGTTCTCCCAACCAAATTCCACGTCACCACCAGCATAACCTCTCCCCAACGATAACATACGCCACCTTTTCTCGGCAAAAAATCGTTAACTTTCCGTAAAATGTAACAAACAATGTCGTTAATTCTTAACAATCATCATTATCATAATAATCCTAATTTCATTTACGCAAATTTTTCCAAAAAAATCAATTTTACTTCAAATTTTAGTCCTCGATTAACTTACCGGAGAGTTAATGTTAATAAACGATTAGTTAACTTTACTCCGGTTAATTCGGCGACAGTTAACGGTTATACTGGACGGAATTGTGACGGAGAGAATGTGGTTGGAGTAACAGTGACGGAAAGGTTGTTGAGATTTATAAAATTAATTCCGTTAGTGTATCCTGGTGGAAAATGGTGGAGGTTTTCTGATGACGTGGAAATTGCTGGAGTTGCGAAACCGGTTACGTTAGTGTTGGCACTTAAAAGGATGTGGAGGTTGATTGAACATGATCGTTGGGTTATCGTTGCTGCGTTTTCTGCCCTAATTTTAACCGCGGTAATGCTCTCGTGTTAACTTATTTGAAATGTATCAAACTTTACTTAAAATTACTATTGTATGATGAATAGGTTACTAGATAGATACAATAGCAAAAAATTGAAAGTTTCGTAATAGGAACTTTTGAAGTACGATACATACAATAGTACTTTACGTATAGTTAGATACGTTTTCAATACGTTAACCGTAGTGTGCTTTATAGTATTCAGCTGCTCGGATTAATATATATTTATGTGGAACTAACTTTGAGTTTGTTCTTATTGTTCAGCTTACAGAGATCTCGATTCCTCATTTCCTTACAGCGTCCATATTTTCAGCTCAAAGTGGAAACACGGTTGTTTTTATGGAAATGTGAAGCTATTGATTTTCCTATGTGTCACTTCCGGAATTTGCAGGTTAAAACCTTGTTGAGTTTTGCACATACAAAAATAGCGAAATCTTGTGCAACCTTGACCATGTCCATTAAGCAGGTTGGGGACATTTACGTAACTTAAATAGGCCAACGACTTGTTAAATGGAACGAATTTGTTGAAATGCAAATCGGTTGGGGATCAAGAGAAAATAAATAAAACCAATCTAAATGGATCGACATATAAAGATCTTAAGCTTTGTCACTTGAAGTTCCATACTCAAATATCAAAAACACGACAAGATCTAGAAGGCCACAAACACCAAAAAAACGATCAGATCTGATTGGGGGGTAGAAATGAATCAATCATAGTAAATACCGAAAATTAAACATGGAAAATTAATGTCCAGATTCAACTCCGTATCATATTCCCCAGTATTTCAGTTGCATCGAGTGCTAAAACAATTAACATTTTACTGTTCAACAACTTGGCAAAAAATCCCGATAACCTTGTGACAGTACCAGAAAGTCTGTAAATAACAAAAAAAAACAATAACACAGAAAGATGGGAAGATTAGGGTTCTTCATCTATTTGCTTGTCCCACTTCGTATCTTTGCTACCTGCATACAGAAATAACGAGCGATCAACTTTTCGGACCAACAAACTGGGTTTACAATTAATTGCAAACAAGTAGAGCTGGCAATTTCAACCCACTTACATGTGAATGGGTCAAGTTTGGGTTGCGTTTAACATATCAAATCCAAAAATTTGGCTAAAAGGGATATGGGTCAAATGGTTAAAAGGCATCCAAGGTATTTTTCTTGGTTGAGTTAATTGATTATTTAGTAACACATCAATCATAGGAAAACTTGTAAATGGACAATGAAGTGTTTGCGGATCAACCAAGCCCGACACGGCCTGTTTCTACCAGTAGTAAAAAAATGCCCTGTTTCAAGCCACCTTGCCAATTTTTCTTGGGAAGAAGCAAAAAGAAAAAAGAAATACCAAAAAGGACTCGCGGTATTTTTTCATGAAAATTTTTACATTCAATGAATAGCTTTACCTAGAACTTTCGCATTATACATTAAGTATGTACACTCCAGTGGCCAAACAATATTTCAAATCATAGTAAGAACCCCAAACACTGATATCCCTCTTAATTCAATCACAACATCGTTGATAAAAAAGAATGAATATCAATAATCCACAGAAAAAAAAAATGATCAAATATACAGCTACTGAATGCAAGCTCATTCAAAACCGAAAATGATCAAATTGTAATAAATAGCAGAGGGCAATTACCAGAGTCAGCCAGCCAGCAGGTTCCAATACTTGTTCTATTCTTATCTCCAAATCTTCAAGCTAAATCTAAAAAGAAACATCAATAAGAAAACAAATTAAAAAATCAACAAACAAATTCAGAAAACAATAAAACCCCACGCCTTTACCATATCAACACTACACGTGACCACATATCACATACTTAATTCTGACAACAATATCAATAAGATGATATAACTGACAAAGATTTGTGATTTAAGTATGTGGTTGATAAACTTCATATACAAACGGAAAGAAAAAAAAAAGTGAATACTATCAAAGCCCAACATACTTTTAGCATATTTGTTTTTTTAGCAAGTTTGTTTTGTCCACATTAGCGTTATTTACGTCTTGTATAGCCTTAGCCGGTTTCACAACTTGTAGCTCAAAAGCATACTTGCTTGAAAGAGAGAAAAAACTGTATACAGAGAGAATCGAGATGAAAGAGTTGACTATAACAAGGATATGGGGCAAGTACGTTGAGTTTTGATGGCATAAACATTAAAAGAACACAAAGTTTGGTGATAGCTTTATTTATTTTGACATCTAAACTAAGGGTACCGATAAAATATTTAGAAAAGAAAAGAAACAAAAAGTACATACCTTCCTTGGCCAAGAAAATAGAGGTAGGAGATCCTGGTGATGGTGGAGTTTGCTTTAACAATGAAGCATGGCGACCAGCTTTAACGACATCATCTGGATTACTAGCTGACAAAATTTCCACATGTTCAAGCCCAATCTGTCTTGTTATCAACTCTGCGTTCTCTTGAAGAACCGCCATCTCACCAAATGGCAGCTTTAGATCCAACGCTTGAACACCAAGTGCCCTCACCTCTTCTTTCTTAAACTTCAAAAACGGCATGCATAGCTTCTGTGTCTGCTTGAAGTTTCCTTCCTGGCCCACTGGACTCTGCTGCAGAGCTTTTAATATTTCCTGGTCTGCTGCAAATTCACGGCTTTCACTATTGAATTTATCTCGTAAAATGTTCAAACATTCTTTTTTCCACCCATCGTATTGCTCGTTCACAAATATTAAACCGTGGGTTGGTTTGCTCTGGATAGTTGCTTTATTGCTACCTTTCTTTGAACCACCGGAAGCCTGCTTAGCAAGAAGCTTCCTGAAAGTAGATATCAGCAAAAATGAGTTTTGGATTTATTATCGTCAATCAACAGATTAACAAAAAGTTTAGAGATTTATGAACCGGTTCATCGTGTGATGATCTCAAATAAATAAAAACGCTAAAGAGGTAATGGGTCAACCCGCTCAAAAGTTGCCATAGTGTATTTTCTGAAAAACTAACTTGTTGGACAAAAGATGTATATCATTGATCCATCCCATACATTTTTAATCTGTCACCCAATCTGACTAACCCGCCCATTTTGCCACCCCTACTCTTTAAACATTAAATACCTGCTAGTGATTTTCCCTAAAAGATAAACATATTACATACTATCAAAAAAATTATTTCAAAATTTGCCAACAAATTCTTTTTGGGATTTGCTTAACTCGTCAGATTTCTGGACAAGAAGTTTACACGCATCATGACTTAAGAAAATGGTCCAATGTGTCTTTTAGTAATCAACCCTGTATAGCACTGTTCTGTGAATAGTGACAGATACAGGAACATAACACATAGACACTACCAAAATAACAAATACATTAGATTGTAACGAACCTGAAATTGATTATAGACTCCTGCAAGTATTTGTTAGCCATTTGAAGGGTTAGATCGGGGTTTTGAGCCTCGGGCCAACCAGCTTTAATAACAAACCCTTCTTTGTTCAAAAGCTTTCTCCAAACATATTCGGAATAATGTGGACATATAGGAGCAATAAGCCTTGTTTGAACATCCATAAACCGCCACAAAAGATCACGATTCATGCCACTCGACCCACAAGATAACCTATATTCATCCCTAGCAGCTTGGAGATCATAGAACCCTGTTTTCAAAGCTTCACGAAACATGTATTCCTTGTAGTTCTTCTCTGTCATTTTGATTGCAAAGTTCATTTCATTGGCAAATACATGATCGGCATAAATAGAGGGTGGGCCCACTCTTAAAGTTGACTCAGCAGCAAGAACGTCCTCGCACCATGCTCTCTCCTTAGTGAGCTTTAAAATCGCAGCATTTGCCGTATCAAAAACAAAATTTGCATCATCCATCCCATCACCGGCATCAGCAAGAGACATTCTAGTGGCATCAGCTGAGAATTCCTCAATAGCCTGTTTCAAAGTCCTAAAATTCCCGGTTGACTTCGACATTTTTTCAGAGTTCAACATAATGTGGCCATTACATCTAAACCCACGAGGCCAGTGCTCTTTAGGAAATATCGCCGTGTGGTTATAGATACAAAACGTAAGGTGATTCTGTATGAGATCTTTACCAGAAACACGAAGATCAACTGGGTACCAATATTCAAACTCCTGCCTCATCTTTTTAAGAAGAGTCAAAGGGATATCTGAAGATTTAGGTTCCGGGCCAGAAAGAAATAAATAATCCCAAACATCATCAGTAAGCTGATCAGGTTTTACAGTAGACGTGTCTGCACCAAATAATTCCCCTTTCTGTAAAATATGACAGACAGTATAGTAAGCCATGTAGATAGTGGAATCAGATAGGGATTCCACTAGAAACTCTTCATCCCAAGGTATACGGGTCCCCAGGCCAAAACTTCTAGAACACGCCCATTGGTTAAGCCAGCTCAATGTGTGCTCGAACCCATGTCGCGTTTCATCAGAATAAAGGTTCATGTTGGCTAAGCACTCTTCTGCGGCTTTTCTCCAACTAGACTCACCATACGTGAGATACCACTGGTCGGTCAAGGCAACCACACATTCATCGCCCGATCGGGACATGACTTTCTTCTCAGGTTCACTGTACACAACAGCTTGGTTAAGTTCAAGAATTTTGCTTCTGATTAAGCTTTTAGCTTCCTGAACACGCATCCCAGCATATTCCCCAGCAACCATGGTTCCTTCATAGAAACCGCCTTTGTAAATGACCTTCTTAGCAGCTTCAAGCTTGTCTCTCTCGTTTTGGCTCTTAATCTTCATGTCGATGCATATCTTTTCAGCAGATTTATCACCAAATTCTGGATGGCTGATGATTGGGATGACCTCGAAAGGTAATACCCATTCGTCTTTTACACCAAATTTAGCTCTAAAAGGAGCCTTTGCTTTCAAATCCTGCAATATTATTGTGTTATTAGAATAAAACTTAAGTAAATATAAATCAGCTGTAATTTTTAATGGAAACTATGAAAAGTCACAATAATAGAGGGCATTAAAATCGAAATTTCAAGCTCATAGAAGATTGAACTGGACAATCTGATACCCAAAGACCCGTATAGTTTAGTCACCTAAACACCAAACCGCAAAGGATAACATGGATTCTTGCTACTATTAGCAAATAAGTTATATCCTCGTTGGAAAATAAGAGCCATGTTTTCTCTTTCACTAGGTTAAAAACTCTAAATAATTGGCCAACGTGTGCATAAATAGATGATTCGGTAAAACAAATTGTTACTACTTGCACCCGACCAGTTATATAATTTACATCAGGTACAACTTTTGACACTCAATTTGAAGCCGCGGTGATACTTTTTCTCCAAACAAATCAATGAGAAGTATAATTAATTGAATAAAGGCACCAATATGAGTAAACATAGAGGAAATATTACCTGCAATGCCATGAAATCATCAGGGGAATCACTGGGAACGCTGGTAACTATCCCAGTACCCTTATCCGTGAGGACCGAAAGCATTGGAAGAGCGTAAATAATTTCATTAAACGAAAGCGGAGATTTTAGGGGTAACCCGATAAGATCTTGACCCGTCAACTCAACAAGGCATGTTGGCTTTTCAGGAACACGTGACAATCTCTGATAAGCCAAATTACGAGCCGCACGCTCAGTTACTATAAAGATCTCAGAATCATTAATCTCAAAGGCCCCATACTTGCCGTCGGGTAAAACCCATGCATTGGTTTGACCGTACATAGTTTCTGGCCGGAGGGTGGCAGCAGCAAGGAACACTTTCTTCCCTTCTAAGAATGCAAATTTAGCAGGAAACGGTGGGACCACCTCCATCTTAATAAGTGTATACTCCTGTGCAATCACTCCTTCCCCAGATGCACGATCATGATCCGCACAAGGCTGCCCATCCAACGGTGAATAAATCGTGTATCTTAAATCTTTAACAATCTTGCCATATTTCTTCAACTTTCTCATCTGCCACCTCACAAACTTGTCAAAATACGGGTTGATGTCGGTTGTGATAAACGACCTTCTCCAATCGGCCCCAAGTCCAAAAGCTTTAAGATCCTCAACAGCCAATGGAGGAAAAAACCGAAGCCACTGAACAGGATCTTGAAAAGTAGCAATCTCGGCATCAGATAACCCGTAACCACGCATAATCTCCCAAGTGTAAGTCTCCCTACCAATTTTTGATGCTGCCTTTGATTTCTTTCGTACAAAACTTGTGGGGTTGCTGGCTACTTCATTAGGTACTACTGGTTGAGCAACTTCAGCCTCGATAACGGGTTCAGGGAAAACCGGGGGATTTCCAAATTTTTCAATCTCTCTCCTGAGCTTATCAGCTGAAGCTTTAATCGGCATTCCAGTGCAATGAAAGCCAAATGGTAACAAAACATTAGCTCCCCTCAATCTATGGTAAGCAGCCGCAAACTCCAACTTAGATAACGAAAACGCATGACCAAGATGAAGGTAACCATTCATATACGGGAACGGAAAACTACCAAAAAACTTCTCCGACAATTCATGAGATTTGCCGTCATTAGCTTCGGCATTGAAAACATGAGACTCGTCCCACCATTTTCTTACTTCCTGTTCCATATCTAAAAGCTGGTCTCGCCTTTTAAAGCTTCTCCCGCTCTCAGTCTCCGCCATTGAGTTACACAAACTGTACAATCACAGATAATATTTTAATTAATTGAAATTTCATATAAAACTTGAAGATCGAAATACCTTCTAGTGGTGCTCCTGTGTGTGAAAAGGATTGTTGATTGAAGATTGTGGATAACGCGAATTGGTTGCAGGACAAAACGGTGTATCAGCGCCACAATTGTCTTCTAGATTTAGGGTTTTTAACACTGCGTTATAAAAGTAAAAGATGGTATAGTTTATATATTTTATTTAATAAAATAATCTGGTTACATTTGAAGTAATCGTAAATTAAAATAAAAAAAAATTTTACTTTATTTTTTTTTTTATGTCTTTTTTTCTTTTTAATTTTAGACTCGAAAACAGAGCGTAAGTGTTTTTACAAAGCCACCCTATTTACGGTTTACGAATTACTGTTTTATTATAGTTTATGTTTCAAATAATGTATGGGTTGGCCCAAATTTGTTACCTTGTACATAGGCTCAAGAGAAATACCTCAAAATTTGACTAAAGTTAGCCCAAGCTTATAATCAATAAGCCCAAATGAGGTTTTTCTTTTTAGAGTTAATTACATGGTTCGTCCCTATGGTTTGCACCATTTTCACCCGTCCTTCCTAATAGTTTTTTATTACACCACTGGTACCTAAGTTTGAAATTCGTTGCCTCCAGAGTCCCTAAAATGGACGTGACGTTAAAAAGGCCGTTAAGTGTCCTCACGTGTGTCACACGTGAGGGGTAATTTCGTCAATTCAACGTGTTCATCCCCAAAATCCAGAAAACCCTAAATTAATTTCTCCAAAATTCATACAAATCAACACAAACACACTTCACCTTTATCAAATCAACATCAAAAACCTAAATTTATCAAATCAAATCAAAAGCCTAAATTTATCAAATTCAAAACCAAAATCCATATATTATAATCTTTACCATTATTCAAATCCAAAACCAAAATTTATTTCCAGATTATAATATATGGATTTGACTTCTTGCAATTTCGGAGTAGTCACACAATCTGAATTTGACTTTGAATTTTCCACGTCCTTCTGTTCCAGCATCTCGTCTAGATCCTGAACAGCTAGAATCAATTCTGCGTTTGATTCTTGCGTTTTCTGAAGCTGTAACCGAAGATTGGAATTCAAATCCTTTTCATAATTCAGTTCTTGTCTAAGTTCATCGACAATAGCCCACGGATCCCCTCCCTCCAGTCTCTCGTTCGAGTTGATTTTCGCTTTGACTTTCATCTTTTCACACTCGACCTTCAATTCATCTCTCGCTTCTTTTAAAGCAGCTACTTCTTTCGAAAGAAGAATCTTAATCTTCTGTAGTGAAATCGGTAAAGTGTCTATATGAATCTGGAAATAAATTTTGGTTTTGGATTTGAATAATGGTAAAGATTATAATATATGGATTTTGGTTTTGAATTTGATAAATTTAGGCTTTTGATTTGATTTGATAAATTTAGGTTTTTGATGTTGATTTGATAAAGGTGAAGTGTGTTTGTGTTGATTTGTATGAATTTTGGAGAAATTAATTTAGGGTTTTCTGGATTTTGGGGATGAACACGTTGAATTGACGAAATTACCCCTCACGTGTGACACACGTGAGGACACTTAACGGCCTTTTTAACGTCACGTCCATTTTAGGGACTCTGGAGGCAACGAATTTCAAACTTAGGTACCAGTGGTGTAATAAAAAACTATTAGGGAGGACGGGTGAAAATGGTGCAAACCATAGGGACGAACCATGTAATTAACTCTTCTTTTTAAGTTTAACAATAATTATTTTTGGTGCTTTTGTTTATGGTTTAGTACTTAGGATATATATTGAGGTTATTTTTAAATATAAAAAAATATGTTTAAGGAAGAAGAAAACAAATCATAATTACTCTCAAAAATATTATTTTATAAGATATGCTATAAATTTTAATTTTATAAAATTAGTTTAGTATTATAATAAAACAGTAATTCGTGACCCGTAAATAGGCTGGCTTTGTAAAAACCCTAAATTTAGAAGACAATTGTGACGCTGATACACCGTTTTCTCCTGCAACCAATTCGCGTTATCCACGATCTTCAATCAACAATCCTTTTCACACACAGGAGCACCAATAGAAGGTATTACTTACAAGATGCTGTATCTATCTATCTCAACCAAACTCTATAATTGTCTAATAATATGTGCTAACTTTATAATACATATATTTCCACTTTTTATATGTGTTGTATCTATCTATTAGGTTCAAACGAGAACTATTAAATATTTAGATAAATGGAGGAGGTTTTTATCCGATTATGTTTATCAGGGAGTGCAAGTCAATTTCATTCAAATATAAACGGCCTAACCGTGATTTTCCGTTTCCAAAATTATTTTCTAACCACCTCAACATATCATCTAGATAGGTTTAAATCAAAACTTTTATAAGAATGACGCAAAGGCCAACCGAGGGGGGAGAACGAATGGCTCAAGAATCGATTGGTTACGAGCAGACTCGTGGAGCTGCAGTTTGGATTATCGTAGAAAGAATCAAAGAATAAGAGGAGCCGTCTTAGGAAATGACTTAATTTAAAAGACAGATGACGTCCCGCCGCCTTATCATTAAATCATCTTGATAATAATTGTTTTTTTTTTTAAATTAAACATTTCTTTTTTCTTAAAAATAGTTTATTTATCTAAGATTGAAAATACATATGGATAAACAACTTAGTGGCGGCTATGGAAAAAGTACGAGAAGGTTATTAGAATAAAACTTTTTGTTTTAACAATACTCATACCTCGAGGGACTTCTTAGCAAATTTATAGAAAAAGGAAACGTACACCTAGCAAAGGGTAATTTAGTCACAACGAAAAGTAAGTGGTTAGTATCCATTTCACCAAAATCATTCACATTCCCAAACGACACCGTTTCTCTCCATCCAAACACGCCACAATTTACGTTCCCAAAACGTCACCGTATCGTTTCTCCCAACCAAATTCCACGTCACCACCAGCATAACCTCTCCCCAACGATAACATACGCCACTTTTTCTCGGCAAAAAATCCGTTAACTTTCCGGCCGTTAAATGTAACAAACAATGTCGTTAATTCTCAACAATCATCATTATCATAATAATCCTAATTTCATTTACGCAAATTTTTCCAAAAAAATCAATTTTACTTCCAATTTTAGTCCTCGATTAACTTACCGGAGAGTTAACGTTAATAAACGATTAGTTAACTTTACTCCGGTTAATTCGGCGTCAGTTAACGGTTATACTGGACGGAATTATGACGGAGAGAATGTGGTTGGAGTAAAAGTGACGGAAAGGTTGTTGAGATTTATAAAATTAATTCCGTTAGTGTTTCCTGGTGGAAAATGGTGGAGGTTTTCTGATGACGTGGAAATTGCTGGAGTTGCGAAACCGGTTACGTTAGTGTTGGCACTTAAAAGGATGTGGAGGTTGATTGAACATGATCGTTGGGTTATCGTTGCTGCGTTTTCTGCCCTAATTTTAACCGCGGTAATGCTCTCGTGTTAACTTATTTGAAATGTATCAAGTTTTACTTAAAATTACTATTGTATGTATAGTACTTTAAAAGTTTTTATTGTGTTTATTGAACTTTCAATCCGTTACTATTGTATGTATCTGATGTCCTATAAAACATGTAGCTAGTTAGTGATGGCTGACGTGGCTTGTTACCTGATGAATAGGTTACTAGATAGATACAATAGCAATGAATTGAAAGTTTCGTACATAGAATAGGAACTTTGAAGTACGACACATACAATAGTACTTTACGTATAGTTGGATACGTTTTCAATAAGTTAGCCGTAGTGTGCATTATAGTATTCAGCTGCTCGGATTTATATATATTTATGTGGAAGTAACTTTGAGTTTGTTCTTATTGTTCAGCTTACAGAGATCTCGATTCCTCATTTCCTGACAGCGTCTATATTTTCAGCTCAAAGTGGAAACACGGCTGTGTTTTATGGAAATGTGAAGCTATTGATTTTCCTATGTGTCACTTCCGGAATTTGCAGGTTAAAACCTTGTATGGTCAGATCTTCCTCTTCTTAAAGCAAAAAAAGTAGCATATTAATGTTGTTATCGTTACCGTCTCGATCTTATGATTTATTTTTGTTTGTAGTTGTATTTCTAGAAGCCAGTAGCTTGTTTAGTTCCGTGACTATCAAATAGTGTTTACTCTCGTTAAAAGCCCTTTAAATATAGTGAAAAGTATCTGACATGGAATTGTTTATTATGAATTTTCAGTGGTCTAAGAGGTTGCTGGTTTGGCATTGCGAATATGATTCTGGTAAGTTCATATTTTATGTGTATTTTCTTAGATTACTAAAAGTATTTTATATACTCTCTGACATATGTAGTACGTAATTTCAGTGTTCAACTCGACACTAAACTTAGTAAAAAAGTTGACTATTGGTCAAACATTTAAAATAACACCAATTGTAACACCACGGGGACCAAAACTTATATCTTAATGAAATTGTAACGATGACAATGGCCAAATATGATTTTAGCTTCTATTATATAAAAGAATAAAATGCTGTATTTAACTTGCTCTGTATAATTTACAGGTAAAACGAATGAGGGAAACGTTATACTCCATCCTTCTTGTCCAGGTTTTGTAAAGATACGATCATTATTTACATTTTTCAGTAAATGAAAATGAGTCAATGATTATACACAACTTCAATATTTTTTGCAGGATATAAACTTTTTTGACAATGAAAGTATTGGCGATTTAACTAGTCGGCTAGGTTCAGATTGTCAGCAAGTGTCCCGGGTCATTGGGAATGATCTTAACTTAATATTACGGAATCTTCTTCAGGTGCGTCAATATAAATAAAAAAGGTCTTTCACATCACCTCAAGTTACAGATTTACAGAATAAAAATTTAGTATTTTGTTTCAGGCAACGGGGGCTTTGATCTACTTGTTGGTCTTGTCATGGCAACTTGGATTATGCACGTTGGCCATATGTAGTACTCTATCATTAATTATGTTACGATATGGACAGTAAGATCTCGTATCTGCCTAAAATCTTCCAGTTAGATTTGCCTCTGACATTAAGTCTATATTTTGAATAATAAAATATATCCATTTTGAGTCCCTAAGTTCTAGATCACTACCTCTTTTTACTCTTAGAGTTATTGTCAAGAGAGAGTCTTGAATCCTGACTGCTTTCCGTAAAGGTACCAGAAGAAAGCTGCCAAGTTAACACAAGAGTACACTGCATCTGCAAATGAGGTACTAACTACAAACAGATTTAATAATGTTCCCAAAGATTTTCTCCTTTATTTTAACTATCTAAATGGTTTTTTTTTAATTATCGTATAGGTTGCACAAGAGACAATTTCTTTAATGAGAACAGTTCGAGTATATGGAACTGAGCATAAAGAACTTGGAAGGTATACATTTTGGTTGTATTTTCATTAAAACATGGAAGTGAAGTTTTCACCCCTTATAGGTCTTTATGATAATTTATTTGAACAAAGAAGAAGAGGCAAATTTCGACCCATTCATATTTGGATTTTCTTTTTTCTTCGATGGGTCGAACGGGTAAAAATATTAGCTTAAATGGAAGAGTCAAATGGGTTGAACGGGTCAAACATGTTGAAATTTGCCGAAAGCGTATTTTTTTATGCTTAAAGCCTCCTAAATTTTTTGTTTTCAGAAAGATTATTTATTATAGAAATAATATGATTTTGAAAATCATATTTGACACACTAATTATCTCTACATTTTTTTTAATTTATTTTATCAATAAAATAGGTATAACAAGTGGCTGGAAAAACTAGCTGATATAAGCTTCCGAACAAGTGCTGCATATGGAATTTGGAATTTTAGTTTCAACACTCTTTACCATTCTACACAGGTTATGCTCTTTCTAAACTTGCTAAGATCATAACACTGCTCTGGATTATATTCTGCCCAAAATCGTTTCATGAAATAATCATTTCTATGCAAGATCTAGATTTTACTTTTTCTTAAACGTCTAATTTTATAGGTTATTGCTGTGCTAATAGGAGGGATGTCTATTATGGCTGGTAAAATTACAGCAGAGCAACTTACAAAGTTCGTATTGTACAGTGAATGGCTGATTTACTCAACATGGTTTGTGGGTGACAATTTGTCGTCATTAATGCAATCTGTTGGGGCAAGTGAAAAAGTATTCCAAATGATGGATCTTGCGCCTAGTCACCAGTTCACTTCTAAAGGCAAGCAATTAGTTTACCGTCTCAAAATTCAACTTATATATGACTGATCGTGCACACTGACTTTTTCCAGGGTCAAAGTTGCCGAACTTAAAGGGCCGTATCGATTTTGTGAATGTATCATTTAGATATTCATCAAGGGAAACGGTATGCTTCCTTCTGTCTCATATCACAAGCATTGACTCCTCTCCCTCCCTAGAGAAATAGTAGAGGTGGCAAAATGGGCGGGGCAAACGGGTTGGGATAGGACAATATGGATAATCTTATGTGCGGATCTAAATAGGCTGAATCAGGACCTAACACTTGTAAAAAGAAAAGAAATAAGACTTGTAACATTTCAACAGGTACATGTATTGCAAGATATCAGCATTTCCGTGAATCCTTATGAAGTAGTTGCGCTGGTAAGTAAGCTTACAATTCTAGATTCCTAGTTTTGTTTCTTAAAAAACCACTTCAACAGTTTAAATGTGTTGTAATGATGTTCAATAGGTTGGTCTGAGTGGTAGTGGGAAAAGCACAATAGTGAATCTTCTGCTTCGTCTCTATGAACCAACAAATGGCCAGGTTACTCTCTTCTCCCTAAGATGATAGTGTCGTTACAACTTCAGAGCAAATGATATATCATTTATACTTTCTGTATTGTCTTGCAACATTAACCTTACATTAAAGTATTTTAGTTGCTCATGTAGATTTTGATTGACGGGACTCCTCTAAAAGATTTGGACATCACGTGGCTTAGAGAAAGAATCGGATATGTTGGACAGGTTTCTTCCGTGGACATTACACATGAAATGACTTAATGATCAGAAAAGGGTTTATTGCATAAAAAAAAAAAAAAAAACTTTGGTCTGATTTCTGTTTTGGGTAACAATCTTTATTTTTACCTTTAAAAGGCAACTAACTTCTAAAAATTTGATTCAAGATTATTCGTACAATGTTATGAGGTCAAAAAGTTAGACATGTCAAATGACGTATTGGTAAGTTCGATTATGCTAGACAATACCGCCAGTTTGCCTTCACTATAAATCAAACCAAAGTTGGTTACCATTTTATGCAATAAACACAAGAGAAAAACCCTTTTATTCTAAATACCGTATTTGGAACAGGAACCTCGACTTTTCCGAATGGATGTAAGCTCAAATATAGCATATGGATGTACAAGAGATGTTACTCAAGAGGATATTGAATTGGCAGCTAAGCAAGCTTATGCTCATGACTTCATTTCCTCATTGCCGGATGGCTATAAAACAATCGTCGATGATGATTTGCTTAGTGGAGGACAAAAACAGCGAATTGCAATTGCCCGAGCTTTGCTTAGGGATCCATCCATTTTAATTCTTGATGAAGCTACTAGTGCTTTGGATGCAGAGAGTGAATACAACATCAAGGTATCTATGATTTTATTTTCTAGTAAAGGTGGAAAATGGGGGGTTGTTGCCTTGTTTGGCAACGGGTCAAAACAGGTAGGATTGCTGACCCCCTAGCGTATTTTCATCCCTTTTTTGGTATTATATATAATTAATGTGCTTATGGTATTTCCTTATCATGTAGGGTGTACTTAGTGCTGCTGGAGATAACCATAAGAGGACTATCATAATAATAGCACACAGGTAGGTTCCTTCGGTTGAGAGGATAAATAGAAAGGTCGTGCTTCTTGATTTATGGTTCAAAAGGCTGATTAACTATTTTCTACAGACTTTCTACTGTACAAGCAGCAGATAGAATAATCGTCTTGGATCGTGGCCATATCATTGAGGTAAACTCTCCAACCATCATTACTTTAGCATTTTAGCCCATGAAAGTTGCAAAACATTTGCCTCGATTATATGTCAAATATCTAAAACACCCTTTAATAAAGGCTTAACAATAGAATGTACTGTGGCGGAATCAATGGGCATTAATGTCTTTATATTACGAGACATCCAAAAACGAAAGTGTAGATGCTTGTCATAGAGGTGGAAAAATGGACAGGTTGGCTGGTTGGTTATCCGTTAACAGGTCAAAACAATTCATTTCGTTGAATATTGAAGTTTTTCAATAAATATGATATTAAAGAAATACTCCGTATTATCTTAAAATAATAAAATAATTTCTATTGATAAAACTATATAGACGTAAGCATTTAAATACACTTTGGAGTTTGGACAACCTTTGGCCACCCGTTTCATTTGTCGCTACTTATGAATGGGCAATAACAAAGAACTTCTTGTAAATTTATTCAGACGGGCAATCACAAGGAACTACTCCAAAAAGACGGGTTGTATGCACGGTTAACCAGACGACAAGTTGATTCTGTGGGATGACAGCTTAATATATCAATTCTGGTTGAAATTTTTGGAACGTATAATCAAACAACAATATGTAACAACAATATGTAACCTTGTAAACAAGAGCCGACCTGTTATCATGGAATAGAAAGCAATGCAGATGCAAATATCTCGAATGATAGAAATTCAACAGAGATACCTTTTGAAGCTTCGTCGCACATACGAGAATGAATGTAATTTTTAATGGTGGAATCGTAGTTTTAAAGATTCATCATTATAAAATGTTGTAATTGTTATTGTATAATGTATTCTTTGACCAGACTGTAATTGGTCTTCTCATTGCAACTTATCATATCAAAATGTTGTTATTTATGTTCTATTAATAAAATTCACCGATTCATAAGTAGATATAGTTCGTTTATCAATACATATGTTCTATTTATGGTCGTCCCCTCGACTTGGTCAAAGACGACTTTTGTATAAATAGGCAGTATGTTTGAATCTAAGCCTACTCCTTCGTAGATGTTGTTGTGACAGGAGAACATTACATGCGCTATAAAACCTTTTATGAAATATTAAAAGCAAAGATTAAACCGTCAAAATGTTTAAACAACAGATAAGATTAAGTATACTACACGAACTATTGATTTAAAACGAAGAAGTTAAAGGGTAAAAATTAATATTAAAAAACATTCAAGTTAAAAGGGAGTAAGGGGTCTTTTGTTTTTTCTGAATACTTAAGTCTGAAATCTGAAAACCAGTTCTGAATGATAAGAGACAGTGTCTGAAACCTGAAAGCATAATCAATAAGACTGTTTGAAAAATAGTCTGAACATTTTTATTTTTTATTTTTTATTTTTTTCTTTTCTCTTTTGGTTCCTCTTATCATTTTTAATGATATTAAACTAGCTAAATGGCATAAAAACAATAACAAATAATTAAATGTAATATTTATCAAAAAAATATCTCCATATTACAAAACAAGTGCTTTCAACAATAATACCGAATATTAATAAAATGTTAGTGAAAATATTATAACAAGCAAAGTACGATAAAAGGGGGAAATGTAGTACTTTTTTCTTCGTAAACTAACATGATAAAAAAATTTCTATCAATTATTTTTCATTTTCATAATTTATCCAGTTATTTTTCACGTAAATTAATCATAACTATTCAAACCATTGATTTTTTTTACCCTTTTAAATCAATGTAAATAATTAAATATATATATATATATATATATAACGTATGTAACACTTATTAAAAAAATCATAAATTAGTTTACACTTAAAATAACGAGATTTTAAATTAAAATATATATATATATAATAGTAACCGACTCAAATTTTTTTCAATAAAAACTAGATAAATATAAAACCTAAGTAACAATTAATTTTTTTGATTGAAATACCAGTTTTAAACAAATACACTAACAAAGACGTGGCCTTAGTTTAATAAGAGGGATTCAGACTTAAAATTTGGCTTATCGAATAAGAGGAAAATAAGTGATAATAAGATCTTAATCAAATAAAAATTCAAAACATCTTATTTGATTTTTCTCTTATCGAATAATACAAATAGACCATTTTAAGATCTTAATTGAAAAAACAAACGAGGCCTAAGTGTAATATATCATATAACTACACACTTCCACTGCTCAATTTCTCGTTTCCCGTTTTCTCAATCACCGCCGTTCGCCGCCGCAGCTCTCACCGGAGCTTTCCCTTCTCCGTCACCGCCGTTTCATCTCCGTCACAACCTCCGTCAATCTCCGTCATAAATCACCACCACAAGAATCCCTAATCTATTACTAAATGGACTACCGTTACGCGCCACCGCAACCGCCACCACCACCACCGTCATCAGATCCTCACCGACCACCCCAACAACCTCCAGGAGCTTATTACTCCGGTCAATTCCAATATCCATCACCATCACCTCCACCACAACAGTGGGGTCCACCTCCACCTCATCCGCCACATCACTACACTCCCGGTCCACCTCAGCCGAATCATTACTCCTCTCTTCCACCTAGACCTCATTATCCACTTGTCAATCAAGTAAACCCTAATTAATATCATATTGTTTCAATTACCTAATATATTAACTGTTAAGTATTCCTATAATGTTTATTTATTGTTTTTAATAGGAATGGAGTAATACAAGCTACGGACATCCAGGTTTCGATTATTCAGGTTTGAATTTATATCGACTTATCGTGTTGCCTGCATTGTTTTCATATCCTCTACAAATGTTTACGAGTTTAGATAATTGTGTGATATTAACATGATAATACGAACGTAAATGAAAATTCGAGAAAGAGAAACTCGCGTTGACATTATATATATTACAGTAGCAAATGTGTGCTAAGTGATGTCTTATTGCATTTCTGATACATACTTTTTCATGTTACCTGTACTATTTTTAACATCTCGAGATATTTTACGAGTCTAGATAATTGTGTGATATTAACATAATAAACGGAAATTTAATCATTATTTTCGCACTGGTTGATATATTGTTATTCATACTTTTTCATGATACCCGCATTACTTTCATATCATCTCGAGATATTTTACGACTCTAGATATTTGTGTGATATTATATTCTATGCGTAGACGTTAATTCATGATGTGAACAATGTAGATACTCGTATAAGATATTTTAGGGTAGCAAATGTGAGGTAATTGATGTTTTAATGTTTTTTTTATTGTAGCGCAAAATAAAAATGAAGGTGATTTGGAAGCCAGGGCTAAAGCATGGGCAGCTTCAAAGATGGTAACGGATGATCAGCATCACCATTCACAGTTACCGCGACCAGAAGAACTGAACTATCAGGAACAGTATTCACAGAATGTGGAACAACCTCCTTACCAAGAGTTTCAGCAACATTCATTACCTCCGTCAAACTATCAACAGTATTCGGCTTTTGCACCGCAAGCTAGGCCACCTGCAAATCATATGCAGGAGCCGTCGTCTTTTAGTTCTGGATATGGATCGGATGGACAGTTTTCGTATACTGCTAGAGATGGAAATTTTCGGGATCCAGCTGTGGGTTATCCTCATCAAGAAGCTATACCTACAAGTTTATCAGTTCATCAGCAGGAGGTACCTTCTAGTTATTCTTCTGTTGCAGGTAATGAGTTAACGATGTATTTGATTTTACTCGAGAAGCTTGTTCGAAGAACTGCTTCCGCATTAGATAATTATTTCTCTTACATCAGATAATATGCTTGTTGATTCAGCAATTTCCTTTTTTATCGTAAGTGATGAATAGTATATAAGAACAGTCTCGTTTTAACTTTCAACTCAATTGGCAAATTAGGTCAGAATAACTAAGAGTAACATGTAACCTAGGAAGCTAGAGCCCTATAAACGTTAACATGATGTTAGTATATCTGCTGGACAAAGTATTATGTGAATACTTATTAATTTAATTCCATTTAGTAATTGTGCGTAAAGTAGCATGCTAAAGAAGACATGCGAGGCTAGTAGACTTTTTGGCCTTTCAGTAAATCTTTCTTTATTAATTGCGTGGTTCCCAAAATTAATGTATTGTTATAAAGGTCCAGGTATAGCCTTCTTATGAAATTGGCTGTGTGTTTCAAACTTAGTTGCCTTCGACGTTATATTGTGATTCTTAACCACAATTGAAAGTTCCTGATAATAAGATTACCCGTATCTGACTCACTGACTTGGTAGCTGTAATTTTCTTTGCCTTGGAGGAGGCTGAGGAGCTAGCTTCAGCTGCAATGAAGATCAGTTTAACTGACAAGAAGTTCATAATGCATCGTGATGAAATGAGTGACCTTGTAATTTACTTTTGTTGTTGTACTTGATATGTCCATTGAACGATTATTATTGAATTAAAGAAATTTTGTCAGAAATGTCTTGTCAAATTTGTTTTTTTTTTTGTTTTCGCGGCTTATAAATCTCAGAGTCTAACTAATTAAGAAGCTTGCTCGTTATGTTTGTTTAGTTTGTTGCTCTAATAAGCCCCCCATTGGCTTTAACCGAACAAGATTGGATGAATTACAGAGTAGTAATATCTGAATGGGCTTGTACGAATTAACGTCTCTTAATGTACCACATATAGTGAAATTACAGATCCTTTATGATCCGGTTTTGTGCTATTTATATATCATTTTTTTCAATTCTTTGGGTATGGCATACAAAATCATTTTTTTCCTATCACTTTTTATAGCTGTCTTACTTGAAGATGGGTATAGCTATATAGGATTCTTGAATGATGGGTATAGCTGTATAGGATTCTTGAATGATGGGTTTTGCAGGAAAAAATTGTTGGAAGAAACTGAAGGAAGAAAAGTCGTAAAAATTGGGAATTGTTTTTTTTTCTTCGCATTATTATCGGGAACTGAACTAACCTGAATAAGTGCTAAATGTTACTTCTTATATACAAATAGCTAAAAGAAAATCAATTGTTATAAGAAATTAGGGGAATTCTTGTTTTGGAAAGTGAGAATGCGTATATTGTAACTTCTCAACCATTTTCCAATACAAAACTGCAACAGTCAACACTTGGGATGACTTTTTCTTTAAATGTCAGGTAATGACGGTTCAAGAGATATGAACGGAAATTTTTATCAACAGGCTCATACACCGTATGCTTCAGCTCCACAACACCAAGTCCAACCATCACTATCTTCCAATGATAGACCATATACCATTGAACAACAACCTCAGTATGCATATAACAACTCATCAGTTGAGCCACCAACTGATCTTAGCAATCAGCCTTTAGATTTTGGGCCGAGATACAATCATGACTACGGCCAATTTGGACAATCTGGTCCACCTGGAATGCCGTTTTCTTCTATGCCACCTGTCCACCCTACAGGGCAACAGGTTTTGATTTTGATTTTGAGTATTCTTGCAGCTTTCTGGTGTTATGTACATGCACCCTAAATTTGTTTTGCTTTTACAGGCTGATCCTTCGGTGGGTGTTCCTTCTCCAGCTTCTATGCACTCGACACCTTTATTTGGGGGCATATCAAACACATCCTTTCCCGTTGGGACATCAAATGCATTTCACGGTGATACATATGGGATTCCTGGGTATCTTGATCGTCCTAAAAAGGTATTGACAGAGATGACAATTTCAACTCTTTTTATACAAATGGGTTAATTTGGTTTACTACTAGTAGAATGACAAAAATACACAGTTTAAACTAGTAATTAGTGCAACTTACTATTAGTAGAATGACAGTTTTACGCCCTTACTTATATTATTAAATGCTTGCTTAGAGCTTTCTGATGACAAATTTAGTCAGGACAATTATTTTGGGAGAAATTAAAATAGTAAGGTGGAAAATAATATAGGGGCGAAGGGAGTAAAGTATATTAATTAAAACAGAATCGTGTTGACCTCTTGAGTGGGTTAATCGGGTTGAACGTTATCCAAAATGTATTCAAATGCATACATTCGTTTAAATCTATTTGCATACATCCATCTAAATCGATATATCAAAAAGTTCAGTTCATTATTGAAACAATATAGTTTTGTAATCAAATTTAACACATTATTTATATATGAAAATTTAAATAGGAATAGAAGGTGTTTTAGGGCCAGCTTAACCTGAACCGCCCTAAAAATTATCCGTTTTGACCCGTGTATTGGAGCAGACCAATATTTTTCTGTTTGTTTGGGTACTCTATTCGTTTTTAAAACTGGAAGACTTTTCAGGCTTCAGTGCCGAACTGGCTCAGAGAGGAAATAATTAAGAAGAAATCAGTCATTGGAAGTTCGGTTCAAGAGCTTTCTAGGCATGACAACGAATTTGATGAAGATGAAGAAGTCATGGACCGATCTTTTGGGAAAGGAGATCAGAGGGATGGAAAGAGCATGGAGTCAACTGGGTCAAAGGAAGAAGACAATGATGATGATGAGGTTCTATTTTCATATACGTGGTTATTTTTTGTTTTATAGAACTTGTAATTATTGTATTTAGTATAATTATATGCATTCATGTTTTCTGCAGGATGATGTTGAATCAGCTAGAACTGCTGCAATGAACGCGGAAATTAAGCGCCTCTTAACTGACGTTCTCTTGAAGGTTACAGATGAACTTTTTGATGAAATTGCTACGAAAGTTTTAGATGAAGATGATCTTAACGTGGAAGGTGATTCACATTATCTGTTACTTTTTTTTCTTTCACTTTTGTGATTTTATATGAGTAATGATGTATTTTGGTTTGCAGTTGAGCGCAAGGCTATTACTTCAAGTGATACATTATCAGCCATAATAACTCCCAAGTCATTGGCAAAGGTTTTAATTCCAGACGAAACCAAAGGAATTGATTCACCTGGAGATGTTCTCGGACTTGGTAATTACGCTTCGGATGATGACGATGAAGATGAAAAAGAAGTTCAAAATTCATCTATTCAATCTTCCAATAGTAGTAAACCATCTGTCCACCAGGGAGAAAACGGTAGTTCACAAAAGAACCTTCTAGAGGAAGAACGTGATTCCCGTGTAGTAAGCCCAAAAAGATCTATGGGTAATGATAATTCTGGTGAGGAGAAAGTCAACCCAGGTAGTGTTGACCTTTCTATGTCAAAGCAGCGTGTAACTGTCAAAGATGCATTACCAGATGATTCTCAAGTTGAGTTTCCTAGAAATGGACAGGATAAGATAAATATGAAGGTTGATGAGAAGAGTAGGGTCCACGATGAGAAATACGCTAAGAGGGCAAAAAAGGATGATCAAAATGGTTCCAAAGAGAAAATAAATGAACGAGATTCAGGAAAACATGTCAGCAAGGCTGAGGTTAAGGATGATAAAAAGGATATAGACAGAGATAGAAGATCCCGTGAGAAAGACGATAGCCGAAAACGAGAAAGAGGAAAAGATGACAAAAATGAACGGTCAAAGCATAAACCCGCTGGTGATTCAAGCAAGCACAAGAGGCGACATCGTTCTCCGTCACCTGGCGGCAGGGGGAGGAGTAGCAAGGACCGCCATGCTCATCGCTCTAGTGATAGTTCTTCTAGTGACTCCAGGAGGTACTTTATCAATAACCCCACTACAATAAACTGGGGTCGGTGGGCTGGGCAACGGTTCAGGTTGAAGCTGGTCATCTTTTCAGTACAGTTTGAAATTGGGTCAAGTCAGATTGGGTTGACCACTAACACCCTTTTTATAAATAAGTATGCGTTTATTATGATTACAACAAATAGTATTACAATAATACTATGAATCTTAAAATCAAATGATCTTGGAGATGGAATGTTTTGGGTGACTTTAAACTCGTTTAACCCGTCCAACCCATTCATTTTCGCTATTTTTTATTCGACTCGCTTGAGATAATTTGCAACCCAAATTGACCCATTCATAAGTATATGAATCGAAATTGCAACCTTTTCCATCAACTCTGGTTTGCGTTGCATATTAAGTTTCTCATTTGAATTTGCTTCTTACAGGAAGGTGCGTTCTAGAAGACGTGATTCCTCGCCGTCGCCTGTCAGGTCAAGAAGGTATTTAATTTTGCTATATTTTTCTGTTTATATTAGTATATCCATTATGTTCATAAAATTAATATCGTAATCAGTAAGAGTATTTACTAAGATATTGAACTACTACTTGAACAAATCATTTCTAACTTCAGTTGGATAGTGGCCACGGTAGATATGGGTCATTATTTTAAATAACCCGTTCCTACTTGACATAATACTCTTTTTAGTTTGTTTTAGTTTGTTTTGTAGGTTTATAATATATTATGAACGGTACGGTATTATTTTGATAGAAGTTTGCTTTAATATGATTAATCATTAGATATGTTTATACCATTCAAAATGGTTTATTTGAGTCTTATTCTATGTACGAGATCATCACAGAGTATTCCAATATATTTAATGTCTAGGAGTCGGGTTTTTTATTTCAATTTTTATGAGTGTATAAATAGATGAGATTATATTTGTAAAATGGGTAAAAACAGAAGCTTAAAGGGCAGTTTGATCATATTAACTTACTGTTTTCTAGACAAGTGTCAAGGTCTCGTTCTCCACCTAGCAAGCATTCTCATCGCAGGCATTCTAACTATTCTTCTCTTGAAACCACCAGGTATGTCAATTTCCCGTTCTTTTGATGATTATAGGATCATAAATTAACATCACAAAAAGAAGCACATGATCAAACGTGTTGACTTTACAGTCTCTCTTACTTACATAATGCCCCTTTGTTTATGTAGGGAAAGGAAGAGATCTAGATCCAGGTCCCGAAGAGGATAGTATCCAAGCTGATTGTATCTTTGATGGCTATAAATTGTGGAACATTTATGTGTTGTTTATTTCTCGAGGATTATGTTTAGCTTAGTGGTGGAGGATATGTAGTACAAAACTGAGGTTAATGATCTAAAGTTCAAAACTTTGTCAAGATCTCACGAAGCATGTGTCAATATTGACGTATCAATGGCCAAAAAACACAATGTTATTGTTGTTTGCTGTTTGAAACACCGTGTGAAGAAGCTAATGGTCAACCTTAAACTCTCTTACAAGATTTTGAAGTTAAATCAGTTGATGTACTCCGTAATGTACATGTTTAAGTACTTGTGTTCGAAATGAATGACATCAAACTTTTACAGAGTATCGTTGAAACATATTTTGTAATTGTTCTTTACTTCTTTATGTATTTTATAAGCATCTGGATACGTCGCAAGTATATTTAAAGACAAAAGGTAAAACAATGTTCTATAGGAACAAATAAATAAGCACTTTGACGAAAACCTTGAACAGAAGTATAGAAGCTGTAAATATGTAGATCGTTACTTAGGGTTTTGATATGAATTATCTTAATCATCGATGTTAATAAGTTGTAGTTATCAGTTTTGAAGTAAAGTAAGTTTAAATAAGTGGTGATCTCACTTGATAAAAACTTCATCTCGGTCGATTGAAGCAAGTCTCGTTGTTGAGATTTGTTTGAGTGAATTCCGTCATTTCATTTGAACAGGTGATTGTTTTAGATAATCATAAAACAACTAAAAAAATCATTTTTTCAAATGAAATAGAAAATTCCGTGAATGTTATGTATCTTGTGTATGAATTAGGAAAAATAAACAAGTATAAAGTCGTCTTCCATACCATATAACGCGAAATATAACTTGTAACACACCTAAACCTGATCTATATGTTACTAATATAAATACAAGAGTTTGGTATTATAACAAGTTAATTACTTAAGGGATTAAATAATTAATTGTTTAACGTTCTAATCTTCTTTGACGTTTTGTTGCATGCAGCCATGGAAAAACTTCAAAATCAACCTCAAATTTCCATGAAACAAATCGAAGAAGAAGACAGAATCAACCGGACTCCTTACTTGTTGAAATCCTTTCTCGCGTAGGTTTAGTATGTATTAAATACGTCGTTATAACAAGTGCACTTTCTAAACGATGGCAATATCTTTGGACTTTTCTTCCTTATCTCATTTTCCATGAAGGCTCATCGGATTTTTATTCATATGTGGACAAAACTTTAACCCAATGTAGTCGCGAGTTGAAGCTCAACAAGTTTGGAGCGCATATGGGTGACCCAATCGGATGTGAATTACTAGTCAAAAATGGATCGAGTATGCTATTCATCGTAATGTGGAACATCTTTCTGTATCGTGTGAAACGAAGTTTCTACCAAATCAGTCTTTTTACATACATTCATGTTATACTAGTATCGCATTGAAACATTGTATATTAAATTACACTAGGCCGATTGGATGGAAAAACCTTAAGAGTTTGTATTTTGAAGAAACGAAAGTAGACGAAGATTTGATTGAAAACATATTATCTTGAAGTCCTCTTTTGGAAACTTTGCACTTGAACCCGTTGTTATGGTTAGAGGCGGCTCAATATTACTTCAAAGAGTGTTAAACACTTGCTCGGCTATGGATTTTGGTATCGTCCTTATGAGAAAATTTGGTCGGAATAGACGTTGGTGTCGCCGGCGGATTAGCAAAAGTGGACGACGCCGAATTTTTTTTTGAAAAATGGTATAGCCGACGTTGACAACGCCGGCTTATGCCCAGGGGCGGAGCTACTATGCGATGAGAGGGTTCAATTGAACCCACTCAAAGTTCAATTTTTCTTGAAGATAGCTGTAAATTTCTGAAAAATTGGTTAGTTGAACCCTCTGATTTTGTTTGATTGAACCCTCTGATTTCATTTGATTGAACCCTCTCAATTCCTTTTCAATTCCCGCTGCTTAGAGGAATTAATTATTAGGTAAATTAATTTTGCCCTAAATCCCTAATTTAAAAAGAAAGAAAAACGGGGCTTGCTTGCTTACTAGTCGCTACACCAGAACCATATGATGGTCGATGTTTGAATTTCAATCAGTATCCGAATCTCATATAACCAGGTTTAATTCCTTTTAGTTACCTGATTGATTTTTTGAATAACACGTGGTCGACATTAAAAAGGTTGTTGCTTTTTGTATAGAGTTTAGTATTTTAATTTATTAAAATTGGAACATTTTTGTTGTTGTTAGAATTAGGAATACTTTTTTGACAATTAGTTAGTTAAACTTCTGATTTCAGTTGAATTTAGTATCTTGAATTGTCACCAAACATAGGTAGTTATTCTTATAATCAATAACATTTTGGGTGGTTGTTGTACAAGAGATGGTTAAGACTCATTCTGAAATAAGTTAGAACTTGTAGGAAATGAAATTAACGAGTCGTAAGGGTGAAGACTTATGGATATAAGGCAGTTTATCCAAATCTTTTTGCAAAGATGAGATGAACAAAGTAATTATAGAACTCGTTTGCGTCCCTCCCTAGATTGCATTGAGTTCCTTTTAAGGCAAGGATTAGCGTTTTTAGGTCATGTTGAATATGAAGTTTCAACAAACCAAGTTAACTTTCTCGAGCTTCTACATTTTTTAGCTGCTCACAATCAGTCCATTACCCGGGTCACGTTACGAACTTAAACAACTAATATTATTGTCAGTGATTTAGGAGATGATTTATTTTTAGTTTTGATAGACGAGTCTTGTGACATATCTTTTAAAAATGGCGGAGGTGTTACGTTATGGGATTATAGAGGGAAATGTGATTGAACATTTTTTTGGTATGGTGAATGCTGCAAATACTAGTCCTTTGTCTTTGAGTAAAAGAGCTTTAAGTACTTTTTTCGGTTCATAGTCTGAGTTTGTTAAGTCTGAGTAGCCAAGGATATGACTCGGTAAGTGAGGGGAATTTAATGGTCTAAAAAGCTTGATTTTAAAACATAATAGTTCAACATATTATATGAGATGTTTTGCCTAACAACTTCAACTTACTTTAATAGATGTTGCAAAAAGCGATATATCAGTTGGTTCATTGTATATATGTTGTCACTTGTCACACTTTGATTTATTAATGTTGTTGGAGCATCATGGAAACGCTGAGATTACCTTTGTGAAAATCAAGACAAAAAGTTGTTTACTTAAAAGTGGCCGAGGTATGAATAGAGAAAGGGTCTCCAACTACCAACGACCGACAGACACGAGATGGAACTCTCGCTTAGTTACTTATATCGAAAAAGGATGTATTTATTAGTTTATGTAAATGGAGTGATTATGCGCCGGTTTCAATCTGACAAAAATCGTTATAGAGAATTATAATTATGAATGCATTATTACATTTAATATTTGTTTGTGTATCATTTGAACCCAGTGACGAAAATTCCTGGCTCCGCCCCTGCTTATGCCTAGTGTACTGCCAGCTCGTTTTCCACTACCCTTATCCTCGTGAATTCCAATAACATAACCTATGATGGTTGTGATACTAATCTAAATACTTGTATTATACTATGCATATTGCACAATTGTCCTACTTCTTATCTTATTACTAGGAGTGGCAAGATGAACGGGTCGGGTCGGGTTGAATAATGGGTCAAAACGGGTTAGGGTTAGAATGGGTTAGGGTCAAAAAGGGTCATAATGTGAAAAGGGTCAAATGGGTCACGGGTCAAACGGGTCACGTAGGGTCGGGTCGGGTTGACCCTTTAAAAAAAAAAGAAAAATGAAACTGCTTTTTCTTCCGTATTATTGCATTCGTGTGAAGCTTTTTATTATATAACAAGTGTATTCTAACAACAATTCTTATTGAAAATTTATAACTTATTACTTTAGTTATTTATGAAAGTAAATTGACGATTAAATTTTAAATTAAAGAAAAACTTACATCACTGTTTTAAATATTTAATAAATCTATATAAATTTTACAAATAGGTATTAAAGAAAGAGAAATGATGAAGACCTAAGTAAATAAAAATATTATAATATTATAAATTTATAATATTATTTTAATATTTAATATAAACCAAAAAAGTACGCTTAGTAAAAGACAATATTATAATATTACTTTAATATAATAATAAAATTTAAGTTAAAAAGAAAAAGCTTATTAAAAGTCACACCTGCATCTTGCAAGTCTGCAACTCCTCTTCTCTCTTTCTCTCTCTTTTTCCGACGATGACGGTGGTTACTATTTCTTTTTTACCTTAGAGAAAACAACCCTTTCTTCACCCTTTCTTGACCCGTTTGACCCGTATAACATTTATCTAGGCATTCTAAACTGACCTATTCAACCCGAATTTTCATTTATTATTCACCCAAACTCACCCAAAGTTAATATATTTTGACCCAAGCTGACCCTATTTTAATGAAAAGGGTTGAATTTGCCAGTGCTACTTATTACTTATACAAGTTGTATAAATAATCTTTTTAATGAATAACTTTTAAATATTTTAAAACGGTTAGTATTACTTTGACTTTATTCATTTTGCGAATGATTTATAATTATGATATTTCATTATACTATGACAATTTTCAAGATATCAAGATATTTTGTCTGCTTATCACCATTTTATTATCGGGTTACTTAATACTTTTTTGAACTGAAACATTCACATTGTATTGACATTATCTTCAGTTTTTCAACTATTTTTCACCAAACTATTTTACACTATTTAAACCGAGTCTTTTACTCCAATTCAAAACCCGCGAAAACTCACCAACTATTTTTAGTTGACTTTTTTCATGCTTTTTAAGGTATCTTGCATGTTTATGTAGACTGCTTATCAGATTGTTTAGCTGCTACTTGAAGAACTTGTTTATTTAAAACTTGTATTTCATTGTGTTCCATTGTATTAGTTTGTAATAGTATTCTCTTATAACTTTAACTCTTGATCACATTTGGTGTACACCTCGTGTTTCCGCTTTAACATAGTGTTACAGTGCCGATACATAGGACACACGAGTTTGGAGCTTGCTTTACATGGACACGTGTGGTTAACATGATAACACTCATAAAATCGGAAATGATTCGGTGGGTGTTGGATTTTTGTAGCGATTTCGTTTAAGGAAGAGAGTTGTAGGGAAATATTTGATTTGATTTTATTTTGATTTTGAATTATTTAGGTTTAATATTGTTTATTTTGGTTTGGAGAAGATGATGGTAGATGAGATAAAAAAGATGTAACTGAAAATAAATATTAAATAAACAAAATTAAATAAACAAAAAGAGGTGGAAAACCTCACATATCTTTAATCTTTAATATATAATAAAAGATGGGCATTAAATGTCACATGACGAAGAAATGTCAATTGGATAGGTTCACTCTTTTGATGTCAGCCTTTAGATCAGATTGATGATGTCATCAACGATTATTTTCATTTTACACCCTCTTACAATACATAACTACATTATCTCTTTTCATTCCATCTCCACTAAAATAAAAAATATCTCTTTTCATTACATCTCCACTAAAATAAAAAACATAATACTAATATATTTATAAAATCGTTCAATTTGGAGTGTGATACTAATATATTATTATTCTAAAATCTGCTAATACAAAACATCAAACCCTGAAATGCACATATTATTATAACTATAAACATAAGTATAACATTATTTTCTCATAATAACTTAAAATTTACGTAAACATAAAATTTACGATTTTATTTTTATTTTTTCTGCGTTATCGCGGGAAATTAATCTATAAGGGTATTTAACGAATAAAATTAATAAAAGTTTGACGAATATAAAAATGAAAATTAAGTGAAGAAAAAAGTTTAATTGGAAAGTCAAAATTATTGAAAATTGACTTTCACTGAACGTGAAGTCTCACATGTCTCATGCTTCTCCTTTTCCGGCGACTATGGTGGTGGTGGATTTCCCACCAAAAAAGCTTCATTTTTCAGTTAAAGTTTCACTTTTTATTTTATTTTTTGCATTTTTAAATCCTTTTTCTTTTCTAAAAATCAAACGTTTATTTATACCACAAAAAACTTATTTCAGTTCATTCTTTTCTTCAATTCTTGATTTTTATGAGAAAATTTTGGTTTTTTGATTAAACCCATTCTGAATCTTGCTTTTTTCAATTTTTTTTTTTTTTGATTTAATGGGTGTTTTTAATTAAACCCATAAAGAATTTGAGATTAATTTAGTTCAAATCTTGAAATAATTTCATGCTTTTTTTTTTTTTTTTTTTTTTTTTTTATCAAAGATTTGATTTTTAATAAAACCCATCAAGAACTTAAGCTTAATTCATCTCATTTTTGTCTCAAAAATGGTATTTTTAATTTAAATTTTCTGGATTTTTTTTTAGTTTTACTATATGGGATTTATCTTAATTTCATCTTTTTAATAAACCCATCAAGAATTTAATCTCAAAAATGGTTCATTTTCATATAAGAAACCCACTAAAACTAGGATTAATATTAATTTGGGTATATGGATTAATCTTAATATTAATCTCTTTTTATGCCACTACTCAAATTTCTTCCATGAAAGAAAAAATCAAGAATCTTAGTAATTCAGTGGGACCCACTGTTACAATATTTGCAGCTGCAAATCCTTTTATTGGTTCATTTGGGAGTAAACAATCTTTAGCTATAAAATCATGGCTTGGTTTGTCACAAAACATTAAAGTTGTTCTTTTTAGTCAACACCCTTCTGTTCTCGCGTTTGCAGATTCTTTTGGTCCTGGTTCTCGGGTTTCAGTTGAACAAGATATCGATTTCACGTAAGCCCTTTCGTTTTACTTAAAGTTTCGGTTTTTATAGGTTTTAACTTAAGTGCATATGTACGCTTGCATTATATGTCTTAGTCTGGAGGGATGTTCAAGATGATTATTACGGTTTAAGGTCGTAATACTTAGTTTTGAGTGTTTTAGGTAAAAGTGATTTTTTGTTTATTGAGATGTAGTAAGAAGTTATTGTTAGGTAACTTATTAAGATATATGGTCACCGACATATGTATTTTGCGTTGAATGATTAAAGTAGAGTACATTGCATATATCGGTATAAAGTGAATACATTGCATATTCTTGTAGTTTGATATTGAATATTGAGTTGCAATTATCAGTTTTAAAACGCACGCCTTAACGCTCCCTTAATCTTGAGTTACATATATAACAAAAGTTAGATGCATGATTCTATGATATAACGAGTACAAGTGTAGTAAAAAAACATCTTCTTGTTTACATGTGTTTAGATTTTTAGGTACTCCATTCTTTCATTCAATGGTTGCAAGAGCACAAACATCAAATTCCGATATATCTGTTTTGATGGATTCCGAAACTATTCTTTTTCCGGACTTTTTTTCAACGTTAACTTATGTTAAAAAACTTGACCATGATTGGCTCCTTATTGCTTCATCAAGAAACGTCTCAGAATTCCCATTTCAGTTGGATGAAGATGGAAAACATTGGCTCGGGGACAACGGTGAAAGGATTGGAATAAAAAAGGTACGAAGATAATAGCAAGAGTGATCGAACAATTTTTTGGTTATATACACATCTTTAAGGAGTATTTGTTTTTGCTTTTTGCACCATATGGAATCTTGTTCCGAAATAGTTGTCCACTTCTATAAAATGTATGTATAATTGATTAAGTTTCCCATTTTACCCCTACTTCAAATTACCATCACGAAGCTCAAAGAAGTATTTTATAATTTGTGAAAGGGTAAAAATGTCATTTTACCAAAAGTAAGTTACAATAATTATGTTTTTCCTAAACTGTGTTTTTGTCTAGTGGACAATTATTTTGGGACGGGAAGAGTATTTATTTATTGTGACTTCAATGCACAATAATCAGTTCATACTAACGGCAACAAAAAAGTAAAGTTACTTATATACCTTACTATATCTATCAGTTACAGGACTTTGTTTCATATGGGAGGTGGGAACATTGTGATGACCAAAAGACGATTATGGCATGGAATAACGGAGATATCCCTTTGCATAACGGAGTCCTTCCCCCATTTTTATATGGGAAAGGCTTACATACCAGCTGGGTCATTAACGAGGCTTTGTCTTCTAATTTTAGGTTCGTATTTGATGCTAGTTGGACCATCTCAAGTTTCTTTAAAAGTAATTTTGACGAAGACATCGCAAGAGATTGGGAAAAAGTAGGAAATTCGCATTTGGGGACATTTTACGGATCGTTATACTTCCATGAAGCCAATTACTCGGACATGATTAAACTGTTCAAATGTAACGGAAACTATCATTTTGGAAGCACTACAAAGAACATTGTTTATCCATTAGGATCCCCTAAACATAAGAAACTTTTGAGTTGTTTTGATAAATTAAAATCCTTCGAGGGAAACATAGGGTGCTCAAAAAACAACCAATTGATGCCATTGGAGCCATTAGTTCTTCCGTTTTCTTTAGACCATTTATTATCCACACGTGCGGATTATAAGAAGACGATTGTGCTAGCAGTTGCGGGATATAGTTATAAAGATATGCTAATGAGTTGGGTATGTAGGCTACACGTTCTTCACATCGGAAACTTTGTAGTCTGTGCTCTTGATGATGAAATATATGACTTCTGTGTCTTGCAGGTGAGTTTTTTAATACACAGTTATTCAAAGTTAAATCTTTAATTTTAAAAGTGGAAATTTCGACCCATTTACTTATGATTAGGGCGATTTAGATTGTATTTTATCTCAAAACGGGGGTGTTGAAAGTTTCCTAAGTCTATATATCACTCAAAAAGTATACAGATTTTTCTTTTTGACAAAAAGTGTGTTAGTCGACGCAACCCTACCCAACCTGTATTACTCTGTATTAAAAAATGGCTCACATTTTGACCTGTTAGTTCGTTACCCAACCCGCATCTTGTCAACTTTAATCTTTATATATTTTTAATTTACATATTATGTAACTCGAGTCCTTGTTCTTTCCTGTAGGGATTGCCTGTTTTTAGGGATAGGTTAGCTCCAAGCAACATCAGCTACAACGACTGCCACTTTGGAACAAATTGCTTTCAAAGGGTGACGAAAGTGAAATCGAGGATAGTTTTGGATATTCTGAAAATGGGCTATAACTTAGTAATGAGTGACGTTGATGTTTATTGGTTCAAGAATCCTTTGCCATTGCTTACTGCTTTTGGTCCTGCAGTTTTCGTGGCTCAATCCGATGAGTACAAACTCACAGGTTAGTATTTTCATCATCTAACGAGTGTAATGATTATACTAATCTACATTAGAAACAATATTATTACAATCATAATACACATTTTTACATAAAGCAATTTGTGTGTAGGTCCGATAAATCTTCCTCGGCGTCTAAACTCGGGCTTTTACTATGCTCATTCCGATAGTTCAACAATTGCTGCTTTAGAAAAGGTAGTAAAACATGCATCTTTATCAAATCTTTCGGAACAACCAAGTTTTTACGATACATTATGTGGGTTGAACGGATCGTACCGTATAGATGATGGCACGTGTTTAGAACCTGAAACAAATCTGACCGTCCATTTCTTGGATCGAAACCTCTTTCCAAACGGGGCATACCGAGACCTATGGGACTCGAGTAACGTATCATCAATGTGCATGGAACTAGGTTGTTTTGTGCTTCATAATAATTGGATTAGTGGGAGACAAAAGAAGCTAGAACGACAGGTGGCATCCGGCCTTTGGGAGTATGATATAAGTACAAGGATGTGCTTGCTGAGCTGGCAAAGATTCGAACCTGTAAGTTATTTTTGAAGAACTATTGTTGACAAATTGATGTTTACGAAGAGACGGTAGATATGCCATTATGCCAAACAACAAGTAGTTGCTAAAAACTTTGGTTTTATCAATCGAGCCGGCCATGAGAAAAAGGGATTGGTTTTCAGGGGATTATATAATGCTTGAAATTTATATCAACGGGACTTTAGTTTCTTGAAATGTTTAAAGGTTGTATAGATTCACTCTTTGGAGTCCGATCATTGGAGCAAATAAAGTCAGGAAACCCGAAAGAGGTTAAAGATGCATCCTTTTCGATTGAAAATAGTTTAAAATCGAGGGAGTTCTGTGTTAGAATTGTTCATGCAGGCGGGAAAGAAGATATGTATCAAAATCCCATTATTGTTTCTCAAATAATGAATAAATATCCGGGAATGTGTTTCACTTGGCCCGAGGTTTTCAAGAATCCTCATGAAGCGGTTTTATCAGCAACGGATTTACTTTTACCTGGACAAAAGTACTACTTAATCCCTATCACAACGTTAAAGAAGTTGAAAAGGAAACACTTGGCGAAAATGAAAAATTCAACAGGAAAAACGGGTCCGGATGAGTCTGATGCTTCGGTTTGTTCCGCTAAAGATTACTATGTTTCGAAAGAAAAGTGGTCGGGATTTTTGGTGAAGAAACATATACGGTCAAACCGCCATGTGCCGCCGGTTGTGAAGTCAAAATCATGGAGGGGATCTGATTGGGAGCCGAGTTTAACTTCCATCCAAGAACTCTCTCCGTGAACGATCGAGAAACAACGTGAAACTGGTATGTAGTTTAATTAAAATATATAAACTGCATAATTTATATTTTGCTTTAGCTTCTTTTGCCATGTAACCGCGTTTTTAAGTTTTATGACATGTTAGTATTTTACATTATCAGAATCTCTTATTGTTCTTGTTTGAACAGTCAAGACTTGGAACAACCGATAATGGTTGTTCCTTTCTTACTGGAAGTTTATTGATTTTGATGGGTTGGGTAACGGGTCAAAACAAGTTTGGTTGAAATGGGTTTTTTATTAGGGTTCGGGACGTGTTGAAACTTAAACTTTTTTATTCACATTTTTTAATAGTTAACGTGTTCAAATATGAGCACAAAAATACACGGGGGAATCCTAATACATTCAACCCATTTCCCTTTTAGCTATTCGACCTACTTGACCAGTAAAAGATAAATCATAACCCAAATCGAATTCCAAAAATAAAGAGATTCAAACTAATCAACAACAGAAACGACCATTTCCATTTTAGGCAATCAAAGATTATATATAACATCTCGAATAAATAATAAGATAAGTAATTAGGATTTATTAGACCCTCCCAATCGATAAAGTTTAAATCTTTTTTGACTAACACTCAAAAAATATGTGGCAAGAACCTGGTAAGAATCCACGTGTAGATAACAGCAAACACTGCACCAACTGGAATAGTGACCACCCAAGAAGTAACAATTTCCCGAACAGTTTCAGCTCTCACACTATTAAGTCCCCGAGCAAACCCTACTCCCATAACCGCGCCTACAAGAGTATGAGTAGCCGAAATAGGAAGTCCAAGTTTTGATGCGAAAAGTACAACCGAAGCAGCAGCAAATTCAGCTGCAAATCCTCTTGTAGGAGTTAATTCGGTAATCTTTTTACCGATAGTAGCAATCACTCTATACCCCCACATCATTAGCCCTGCAACAATCCCAAATCCACCCCATGCAAGTACGTCAAGTGGAATGACGATTTCTCCCCCGGTAGCTCCACCTTGTAGTATAGAAAGTGCTGCAGCTAATGGGCCAATCGCGTTAGAAACGTCATTTCCACCGTGGGCAAATGACATAAAACAAGCAGAGAGAATTTGCATGTAGCCAAACACTCCGTATACAATTTCTAGGTTGGTTCCAGTAGGACCCGCGATATCGGATAGAAACCCTATGTTCTTAGGAGCTGATTCTTCTTCGTGTAAGTCTTGTTGAGTTGACTTTGCCTTTGACTTTGCCTTTGACTTGTCGATGAGGTGGCCGAGCTGTTTACGAATAATGTTGTTGAATAGAAACGCGCCTAATGTACCACATAATAAAGATTGGGCGAATGCTATTGGGAGGCTTTTACTAAGAGGGAAAGCTGCAAAAGTTATAGCTGTTACACCAATGAAAACAGCAATTGGTGCGGCTGCAGCCGCAGCTTGTCCAGGGTTTGGAGCACTGTAAACAAACTAGATATAAAGTATAAATAGGTTAGCAATATATAATAACGCTCATAAAACTTTGGATGATTTAAATCAACCGATCCATGAATAAAATGGCTGGGATTGTCACCTTAGAGGCTTAGATGTCCCAGATTTAGGTATGTGTCAATGTAACGCTTGTAAATTCACGTGAAAGCCTACATATGGGACATCTCGTAGTGAGTGTTTGGATGTGGGTTTTAAGCTCATTTTTGCCGCTTGAAATTATAGTAAGTAGTTTTGAGTGTTCGGGTAAAGGTGATTATAATCTTGATTTTTCTATTACATAGAGTCGATAATCAGACTTGTAAAATTACCTAATTATCCCTAGCTTTAGTCAACTGATTATCTCATTATATGAGTTTGATTCTCCAAGTCACCGATAATCATTTTCAAAACACATCCAAACACCCAATAATACGCAACACGGAAAATGCATTCATGACATGTGTTAGTAAGGTTATACGTACCCTACGGATGCATTTATAGACGAGGAACGAAACTGCTGCACCCATAACAGGGGATATAACCCAAGATGATGTCACCCTCGCCAATGAACTCCAGAAAACCGCACCCGGTCCTCCATACACAAGCCCGAACCCAACCATGGATCCAATAATGCAATGTGTAGTCGAAACAGGTAAGCCATAAAATGATGCAACCTGACCAAAACCCGAAAAGTCAACATTTTTCCTATAAAAAACAGCTCCCTGGTTTAGTTTTAAGGATCTTTTCATTTCTAGGAATAAAGGGTTCATTAGGTCTACCCTAGTTTTTTGTTGGATACAAGATTTTCGACAGGTGTATATACTCTCATAAGATAAAGATCATATTCGATATTTGTTTGACTTTGACTTAGTAGTCGAAGGGACTCGAAAATTAGCGAAAAGATGCAATCTTTACCTGTAACCAAGTACCAGCAGCTGCTAAAGACGATAACAAACCAGCAAAAAGTAAAGAATCCTTCCCTTGAAAAACATTAGCAACAAGAATCCCGTTCTGCATTGTACTAGTGACATGCCTTCCCATCAACAACGCTCCGGAAAACTCCAACACCGCAGCCGTCAAAACCGCCTGGCGGAGCGTCAGAGCACCGGACCCCACTGATGTCCCCATGGCATTCGCCACGTCATTCGCACCAATATTCCAAGCCATAAAAAATCCAAACAAAAGTGTTGCATATGACAGTAACTTGATCTTTAATCCCATTCCTTGAGCTAAGGATTTCATTACAATGGGTAAAGTTAAAGCAGCAACCGCGATACAAATAGATATCGCGGATGCTGTATTTGACGATATATTAAAAGCACTAGCCATTCCAGGCAATTCTTCATCATTTTCTTGTTTTTCATTTGATGATGATGATTCGGATAACGATGCAAAAGGGTGTGAAAATTTATTGTTTTTCGAGTGGGTAAGCGAAAAAGACGATTTGGGTATGTTCAAAATAAAATCTTTTTTAGCTTCTTGAGTAAAAGCAACATGATTTCTATGTTTTGGTAGATAAAGATTTGAATTAAGAAACAAGAAGTTTGAATGTGTGATTGTGTTCCTAGTGGGAGAAAAACAGTATGTAGTCATGGTGTTTTGTTTGGATTGTTTCAAAGAGAATATGCTAATTGCTAATAGGATAACCGTTTATCCGATGGCGGCCGATTGTGATGGTGTAAGGAGGAGTTGTGGTGGTTGTAGGAGGAGCAAGTGATTGTACATGTTTTGTGATATTTTGGTGTTTTTTTTTTCTAAGTTCAAGTTGTGGTGTAGTGTTGTTGATTGTGGATTTTTGTTTGGATTTTGTTGATTTGGCACCTTTTGAATGAGTGGTGGTTATGTAGCTTGAAGTCTTAAAAGGCTAAACCACCCAAAGACACACTCACTTATATTTTCATTTGGATCTTAGCTCCGAGAGTATGTTTAACGTATTCTAACACGTATAATAGTGTTTTGATTGGAGACGATTATCTTAAATATATGGAGAGATTGTTTAAATCTAAAAGTGGTTATTTTTAATATGCAATATATTATACAGTATATTTAAACGTTTCTTGATATATTATACATAGTCCCGGTTTGTTTAGCGTAGAAGAAATAAAAATATTCTTTTACTACATTTGTATTTATACTCTTAAATTTGAATTTATACCCACATGGATGTCTACCTCTTTAGTGCCTACCAAGATGTATGACTTTTCAAAACATCAATTCTTAATGAAAATAGAAAAAATTAATAAGTTCAAAAAAGATATAAAAATTATATAAGATATAAAACTTTTATTAATATCAAGAAAAAGGATACAAAAACTATATCCATACGTTTACAGAATTTGAAGTTGATTACAAATAGGGGCGTGTCATGTGTAGGTTTCATAAGGGTTCAAATTATTGTTATTTTCAAAGTAAGTGAAACACATCTACTTATTCTAATTAAAAGAAATTACGATAACATAGACTATAAGCATGATGCACCATATAATCGTATGCAGATAATTGATGTTGACATTGTAAGTGACAACATTGTTTCTCCTAAATGTAAGATCATGGCATGTGGAAATTTTCAACGTAACTACATATCTCAACATGATAATGCACGAGACAATTCTGGCACATCGAGTTTGAAATTCGTCACAAGTTGTTATGAGAAAAAGGAAAAATATTGTTATAGTAAATATTATTATTTTTTGGTCATTGAATAAAGTTCACGGAAGTTGGTTCACCCCAACGAACTAACGGACCGTCAGTGTGCAAAAATCCTCATAGTTTAGCGTAAGGTATTGGAGTATGACTATGTTGATGGCCTCGAATATACCATAGATATATTGTTTAAAGTAGTATTGGGTAGGGAAACACAATAAGTTTTGTTAAAGCATGTGATAGTACCGATTTTAAATTTATTAATAGCATTTATCTATGTTTGGGTTATCAACACTCTCGGCCTATTTTCTAAAATTTCTAAATAGGTAGGATCGTGCGGCTGCTTTGTTGAGCCGTGCCACGGAATTGAGAACTCCACGTGGGCCATTTTTGGTAAGCAGAATTTGCTATGCAGGATGAATCGGAAGTCGGGTTACGGTGTCAAAATCTCCCCCCCCCCCCACCCCCCCAAAAAAAATTGAGTTGTGCACCAAGTATAAAAGCAATGACAGACCATGGACTTCCTTTGGGGTAGCCAATGTAAGTGGTTCTATATAAAAAAATAATATATTGTTTCGGATATACCTCAATTTGATCTAGGATCCGTCATCGTATAAAAATGTGATACTTTTAGAACAGTGTAAAAATGTGGTAATTTTAGAACACGAAAATGTCACCCTTTCATTTCTTATCACTACTTTTCAATGTTACTACTACCATTGATGGGTTGAAATATTAGTTTTCATTTGATATGAAAACTTACAAAACAAATCGATTATATCAGGGTTTCTTGTGTCAAATTATTCACTTTATGTATTTATATTACTCACATTCCGAAAAGAAGAACTAGGATTCATTTACACAAACGGTTAAGATCGTTTTTATAACAAAAATAACTGATTGATCTAAATATTTTCAGAGAATATTTAATATCTTCTTATGGTATAATGTTATGGAGGACCTTTAGCTTATAAACTCTCTTGTGTATTCTTTTTGGGTTATTGAAAAAATATGGCCTTTATGTATTTTAGACCCAACCCACATTTTAAGCTTAAATATTATTTTATATTCCAATTTTAAATGTTTATTGACTTTCGGTTTAAAGTTCGTCTTTTTATTTATTTTTGAGGGATGTTTGTATAAGTTTATTTGATCGACTTAAACTTATATTTTATAAGTAGTTTATGCTTATAATGTATAAGTTTATAATTTTTTGATAAATATTTTGATTAGCTTATAAACTTATTAGTTATAACAAGGTAAAAAATAAAAAAAATTGGATAAGCTTATAACACACATAAAATGAGTTTATGAAAAACATGTTAGATAAGGATAAGGTTAGCTCACAAGCCAATACATAAGGTATAAACAGACACCCCCTGACTTTAGGCTTATGTTTTGGGGCTAACAACATTGTAAAAATGGAATAAAATCAATAGCATGAACCCGAATAGTGTGTTGCGCATCTGTCTCAAAAGGTTGATTGATACGAAACACCTTCATTTTCAAAATCGTCAAATTTGAGTTCGTAATGTGAGCTAAGTGATCGGTCAAACAAAGGTTTGACCGAACCCTATTCTTGAGTTGACGTTATCTTGGAAAAGATAACGTCACCTCACATAATGTGATCGGTTACGCCATGGTTCACATGTTTTCGGACAATTTTTGCATTTTTGGTTTGTATAAGAAATGAACTTGACGTTATACCCACCTTTTGACATTTTATAAAATTTCATATAAAATATGACATTCTAAAAGATACACTATACAAGACTTGTTAAAAAGTACTTTTCCATAAAATTATAACTTCTGGTGGGATTTGTATTGGGCCAATAGTTCAATGGAAATGGACTTTTAGCTTAAATTTGGATTTCTTTTTTGTCTATATTTCCATGTGTTATGAACTCAAGTTATGATTAAATATCGAAATCATCGTAAGCTCGATTATATGGAGCGTTTTATTAGACAACATAGATCAAAAGTTAAGGTTTGCAAATCTGTTACGAGATTTTACGTTCAACTCGGCGATAAAACGATTCAAGTCAACGAAGAAAGTCATACAAGTCGACATGGATGCATCACAAACATACCACATGCAAATAAACCATTCATTACATAGTTAATTGTTTTATCTTTTTTCTTTATTTACGTACTTTAGAATAGTTCTAAATCTTATTATTCTATCTTATAATAAAATTATGCCTTTTTATATGCCCCAAAGTTGATCATCTCATATTTTGACTAATGTGTTTAATAATTACTAAAAATGTAACTCAACCTTTCTCTCTCTTCAATGGATTCCACTCCGCCACCCAAACACTAACTCCGCCGCCGGCCACAATTCGCCACCATAAACAACCGCCACACTCCTCCACAATGGACGCCACATCACCTTCCATTCACAATTCCGCCGCCGTGAAACAATCGCAGGAAGACGAATTCCTCCCCAATTCTCACTTATCTCGTCAACAAGTGATCCGGCGACGATCACACAACATGAAACAGCTGGCGAATTCTTACCGAGATCATTATTGGGGATTGGTGGAGGAAATTAGGGTTAGGTATAGAGAATATATATGGAAATTTGGGTTGAGTCCTGTTGTAATCGATCGGAATGAAATTGAGATTGAGAAAGGTGAAATTGAGAATGAGAACGTTGAAATTGAACAGGTTAAGGATGAAATTGGTGAGAATAGTGGGAGTAGTGTTTGTGGTTTTCACGGCTGTGATTCGAAAACGATGATTTTAACGAGGTTTTGTCATGTTCATATCTTATCGGATCCGAGACAACAGCTGTATAAGCCGTGCGAGTTCTTTCTTAGAAGGTTTGTGCTTTCGTAATTACATCGTTTTTTTAGATTACGAAGGTTGATTGATTTTTGCATATCGCGACTTTTAGAAATGATATAAATTGTGTGAATTTGACGATTGTTAATGAGTTGGTGAAATGATGCTTAATCTGCATGAATTCGATATAATTGTGGTAGTTTTAATTTTTGTGTATATGATAAGAATGAATTTTGTGGCCTTTAGATTAGTTTTTCCGATGCTTGTTAGATGATGATGAATTGGTAAAATGATACTTAATCTGCATTAAAGCGGTATAACTGCATGTTTCAAATGTTCATGAATGTTCAATTGATTATATAGTCAGTAATATGTGCAGTGCTATTAGTCTTTGATTGGATATAACGTGATTGTTATATGTCGCAGTGAAGTTTTGTTTTGATCCGAATGTTTTCCTTTAGTTACATTAAAAATATTTCCGTTCATTTCTAGTCTTTGTGTATACATGCAACTTTTTCGAACAATATTTTTTTTTTTTTCTGTTTGAAACATTTACCAGATTTTATTTAGTTATTTAACTCATCTAACATTGTTTTACCTTTTTTATTCTTTAAATTAGTGCACATTCTGGACCTGTATCGTGTGGGAAACCAGTTCTACGCTCAGTCGTATCTTCTCTATGCAGCATGCATTTTTTGAAAGCTCGGCAACATGTAGTTCGTGCCTTAAGGAAAGCGGGTCTAAACATTACTTCAACAAACAATTTTGCTCCAAAGTTCCATCTTGTAGTGACGGAATATGTTCAGGAAATTCAGGAGCGACGGAAGAATGCTTTGAGAGAAAATATCAAAAAGATTGTTCCTAAGCTTGAAGTTGATAATTGAGTTCTTATTGTGTGTTTTTGCAATGTACAAAGTTTAATGCGAAAGCGGGATTTTCAATCTCAATTTTTTTTTTTCTTTTACAAAGTTTAGTATAAAGGGCTTAGTTATGGTTAACAGTATCCTGAATTTGTTTCTGTAGAGTATTTTTTTTCCGTTGTATATATAACAGTAATTCTTAGGACATGTTCTTGATAATTGAATTGTATGCAACACGTCAAAATGGAAGAAGCAGATGGAATAGATTCAACCACACATTCAATTCCGTCACTATAATAAGAAAACTAGTACAAGTAGCTATCCGAATGTAGCCCAAGGAAGCACCCCAATTTGGATCCTCTTAGTTTAGTGTAAGGTATTGAAATATGACTTCATCGATGGCCTCAGATATACCATAGACTTCTTTAGGAGTAGCCACAGATACCTCTAAACTTGTTAAACAACATTTTCTATATAAATATGTGGTACTTTTAGAACACGGAACGCATAAATGTCACCCTTTCATTTCTTGTCATTACTTTTTAATGTTACTACGAGTATATTAGGGTTTCTGTGTCAAATTATTTACTATAATCTATTTATATTACTCATATTCCAAAAAGAAAAACTAGGATTCATTTACACAAACGGTTAAGATCGTCTTTATAAGAAAAATAACTAATTGATCTAGATATTTACAAGTAAGTATTTTATATCTTCTTATGATTAAATTTGGAAATGCGAGTAATGGACCTTTAGCTTATAAGTTGTGTATTCTTTTTGGGTTATTGAAAAGCTATGACCTTTATGTATATTAGACCCAATGGCCCACATCTTAGGGTTAAATGTTATTCTATATTTCAATTTGTTTTGATTAAAGGGGTTTTGTTTAAGCTTATTTTTTTTTTAAAAGCTTATCGACTTTCGATTTTTGTTTAGAAAGTTTACTTTTTTCGACTTATTGAGGGGGTGTTTGTATAAGCCCATTTGATTGGCTTGTGCTTATATTTCATACATGATCCCTAATTATGTGTAGTGCATCCATTTCAATAGTTGATTGATTCGAAAGACCTCCATTTTCAAAATCGTCATATTTGAGTTTGTAATGTGATTATGTGAACCATGTGATCGGTCAAACAAAGGTTTGCCCGACATCATAATCAACCCCATGTGTTATGAACTTATGATTAGGCTATCTTACCTCAAAGATCGAACTCATCGTAAGCTCGATTACATGGAGTGTTTTAGTAGACAACATAGATCAAAAGTTAAGGTTTGGAAACCTAATACATGGAGTATTTTTTTAGTCTGAAAAATGTAACTCAACTTTGTAAGTTCATATAACTCTTTAACATTTTAAAGAAATTGTGTTTAATTTCGACAAATAACAATTCTATAAGTGAGTGCAAGGTCGAGGTTTAGCTTGTCGGGAACATAGTGTTTTGAAATGAACCCGACTCTTGTTATATAGGTAACCCGTTCATATTTTTATTTATCACTTGTTGATATTTTTTATTTTATTTTATGTTATTTGGCTAGTTTAAATACGGAAAAATCTATAGTTCATAGATGAATTTTATTCAAGTTTTCATATTTTGACGTTATGTTTAAAACCTTTTTATAAACTTTGGTAAAACAACAAAGCTAACACACTATATTTCTATAAAACTTATTAATTTAAACATGAACAGACGATCTGAATACAAAGTCTGATATACGGTTTTTCATTATTATATATTATCTCTTGTTTCTATGACATGCCAAATAATGGAGCCAAATAATGGAGCCAAATAAACAAACGGGACCACAAAAGGCACATAACATGTTCATATGGGAACCATAATCATATCACGAATAGGAACATAATATCCTCATCGGATTACTCCATTGAAACTTTATTTTCATTTCTTGATAACTTTACGAAAATGACAACACATATCAACTCATTTAGTGAAATTATTGTACTAATGATGCTTTAGAATCAATGTGGGAAGGTAATAAAGTCATTTAGTGTTGGATAAAGGTATGCTCGTTACAAATTTTTGAGCGTTTTAGAGTTTTCGAAATTCTTAGAGGTTGTACTATTTTTTTAACTTTTATTTTTTTCTTTAAAAAGTATAGATATTTATTGAAATTCCAAGTTATGGGGGAAACATAACAAAACTTTCTCCGATAAAGAGTATAACCAAACACTAAGAAACCGATAAAAACACAACAATGAAAGAAAAATCGTGTTAAGAGCACCGACTAGTCATGAGCGAGGTTTTTAAAATTAAGTAGCCAAGTCTTTCAATTTATATATGACCGATTGCAGCAACTTTCCATCTATATTAGTTAAGGAGTTGAATTGTTGGATGCGCGGGTGTCTAACCTAAATTAGCTCTTATTACGGAATATTTTTATTTTAATAGACACAACTTTTGAATGGTAATAATTCAAAATTTAAAGATATACTTAAATTAGTATTTTATTAATTTATTTAAAGTTTCCGTTATTTCAAATTTAATTAGTTTTATCAAACATATCATAAGTTAGCAATTATAACTTTTATTTTAAAATTAAAAAAATCAAAATAAAATAAAAATAACATATTCATGGTGATGGAAATGGGTTTTATGAGTTTATCCCCTAAACCATTAAATTTATTAGGCCGCCCATGGATGTGTCATAATTTATCAAATTCTATCTTATTAGAGTTTATATTAATTTTAAATTACATGATTTGTTTTCTTAATATTAAGATCCATTGGACATTAAAAATAGCAAGATAAGTTTAAGTTTATCAAAACTCCGAGTCATATTATTATCAAGTTTTTCCGTACTTATGTATATGTTGTTATATTTTCTTTGTTATAAATCATATTCTCTAGCTAATTAACTTTTTTTCATCACCCGTGATTTTAATTTATATTTGAGCTCTCAAATCGAATTTGAGCAAGCTTTAGCCTACATTTTGATGATCGATGGAGCTATTGTTCCGTGTTCAAATTTAATTTAACAAATTATAGTCAAACTTGATTTTGGTTTATTGAATAGCATGGCGTATCAAATGATCTTTGCTCCATTGATATCATTGACACTTTAAAAATAATTCCTTAATGAAATACATCATGAAGTGATAGAAAAATAAAACATAAAACAAATATAAGGATTTAATCGAAGTTCAATTTTCTTTAACTTTTTTTCTTATATGATATCGATCTTGAAACCGGCTAATGGCTAATTTGACTTCAAACACGCAAGGTGACCGAGTTAAAAAAAAGAAAATTTAAAGAAAGAAATTGAATAGAAAGAGAAACAAATTATAAGTTATTATCTCTACATATTTAATATTTACCATGTACAACTAAAAATATGTTTAGCAAAATTCAAACTGTGATTAACATTATGAACATAAACCATTTTTTTATTACACTTTTGTGGCTATAAATATTTATTCAAGTTATTGTAAAATTTTGGTTATTATTAAAACTATCACTTTATAAGAGAATAATATATAAAATTATTTTCTTAATTTACAAAATAATATATTTTATAAAAAGTAGTCTTATTTATATGGGAAAAAGACAATGATATCACTAGACCCCATATTTTGTGGAAATAAAAAGTTTCTTAATATGAAATCTATCATATTTGGCCCACACGTATTCGGAATATTAATATTAATATTATCTTGACGTATACCCAACTACCACATTCATTTATGTCGAAATTATTAAGAAAGAAAAACTTAAAAAAAATGAAGTGTAATTTATTTATAAAGTGTTCTACAAGTCATTAAATATGAAAAATAAGACGAGATAAAAACTAAACTTTTTTTTTTTTTATAATAATATTTTAAGTCGGTAAATATCCCAACAAAAATTAAACCTTATACCTAATAAGAATCTTACCAAATTTTATTTTGCAATTAGCTATATAATCCTGATTCTAATATAATTTTATGCCGAATCAATTTTAAAGTTGTACTCAATAATTCAATATTATATTCCGCAATTTCTAATATACACATAACATATGATTAATCCGACCTGATCTGGCATGTTTTATCACGTATTTTGTTTAAACAAAATTTAATTTATTCCACTTGTTAAGGAAAAAAACCTCTATAAATACAACATACATAGAACCATGCTTAGGCTTGAAGAAGCAAACAAACACAAAGCCTCTTCTTCTCCTAAAAACCATCATGACATCGTCTTCACATAATTCCGCCACTACAATCAAATTCTTATGTAGTTACGGAGGCAAAATCCTACCTCGTTATCCCGACGGCAAACTCCGTTACCACGGAGGACAAACTCGTCTTCTCTCCGTTAACAACTCCATTTCTTTCCCCGGTTAGTAACTTCGTTTATTTTCATTTTTGCAATTCGATTATTTGGAACAAACCTCGCTCGTATGTAAATTATGTAATTATATTGTTATTATTAGCAGAATTAGTAGTGAAACTTTGTGAATTATGTGGAAGCTCAAGCAATGTGAGCTTAAGATGTCAATTACCAACCGAAGATTTAGACGCACTCGTTTCAATCAAATCTGATGAAGATCTTATTAACTTACTCGAAGAATATGATAGAGAATCTACTCATCAATCAAAATTGCTCAAAATCAAAGCGTTTCTTTCGTTTCCAAAGAAAATATCTCCTTCTTCATCGTCATCGTCCACTGGATATGGATATGGATATGGATATAGATCGTCATGTTCTGCTAGTACAATCACACATGAAGGAGGATCACCGAAATCTACTCTTTCGTCGGTTGCTAGATTCCCGGTTAGTACGTTGAATAGGTGTATCTATCATGTTGCAAAACCACCAGTTCAGTTTCCGGTTCGATTGAACAAATCAACTGGAAAAGCTCCTTGTTATAGCCGGGTTCATAATGGAAACCATTGGCAATAAGGAGTGATTTCATATGGAAGCAGATGCGAAGCCAGGATTTTATATTGAAAAAGTCTTGGACGGTCCATAATGTACTTTTTCGGTTTGGCAAAAAATATTCCATATGAATTAGACCCTTACGGGGTCTAGCACCCTCTAGCCCCTTGACGATAAATAAAGCGATTAAATTAAATAAAAAGAAATTATTTCTCATTAAACAAATCAATATATGAATCATAAACGATTTAGCCCGTATTTTCAATATCTACCGATTGTCAATGCATTAAATTTCGGTCTAATGTCCGTTGTTGATGCATTCTCGTGTGTTCTATTAGTCATTTTTTACGTCAACCCGTTCACTTTGTTTCCCTTTCGTCTTTGCTCAACCGTTTTAAAACGTCATTGTTTTTGTCTGATTTATCTGTGCATCATTTTTTTATTTTTTATTTTTATGTTTTTTCTGTTAATGTATGGCTAATTGTTTGGTAAATTTATGTTACAGGTATGGAGCTTTGGATTGAAGATATGATTATTGAAAGTGACATGGTGCCATACAATAATTTTGTTGATGACAGTGGTGATTATCATGAGATGTGGGTATGATGGGACTAAAAAGGCAAATGAATTTGAAGATAAGTTATATTATTACATTACATATATCAGGACCGCTCATGAGTATTTGGAAAAGAAATATTGAGACCGGTCATGAGTATTCGAAAAGAAAAATTAATTCGATGAATTATAGTCGACAAGATAATATAATTTTGACACCGAAAATAAAAAAGATTATCCGAAAAATTAAAGAAAGAATTAAAGAAATTGGAGCACTAGTCAGGTTGTTATTTATAGAATTTAGGACATAACACCGAGGTTCACAAGGACGTAAGTGTGGCTTCTAAGTAGGGATGTTTGCTTGGTCGGGTTAAATGGAATTGGAGATATTAAATCTTTCTTAATAAGTAAACCGAATTAGGGTTCTGGTTATTCGGACTCGGACTGATTCAAGTCTAGAATTGATGGTGAGATTGAGTGGAGTAATTATTTAAATATAAAAATAAAAATGAAATTAACAAATCGAATGGTGAAAATGCAAATGTAAGAATCACATAAGATTTTGATCATTTTTTTTTTTAAATATTTAACGATTAATTATATTAACAAGAAATACATTTACAACTATCACACATTCACACTTTGTCATTTAACTTCATACTACAAGCCTTCTTTGTAAGCAAAATTTGGCGTTGATGCATTCTCTATTGTTCGGTAAGCTTCCTCTGATTGCTTATACAACTACACTCATCATCTCTACAACTTAATCCAATTGCCAGTAGTTGTAAATCCATTTTATTTATGATTTTCGATATTAATCCTTACAGATCGTTAGCTTGCTTTATGTGCTCACCGCCGCTAATACCAAAACTTTTACTTATAACTAATTATTTAATAATTTATGTTGCTAGTATGTGGTTCGTTTGAATGAAACTGGTAATCTAAGGTGTTGTTCTTTTGAACCAAAGGTTTTTCCTCTGAATCTGAATACCAGCTCTGAATAATCAGAGGTGGTCCAAAACTCTGAATCTGAATCTGAATCAAAACTCTGAATCCCCGTGAAAATCTTGGACGTCCGAGAAGATTTGATCTCCGGTGGCTGCCACCAACATGGCGAGAAGAAGAGATAAAACACGGAAAGGATGTTAAGGTTGGATTTTTTAGTGGGTGGCTGAAATAAAAATAAAAAAAACCTAACCAGACATGAAAAAGAGATATTTTATGTAGGGTTCTATCAGAGGTAAAAAGAGGTTTTTTGTCTCTGGTTGAAAAAAAAAAAGAACAACAAAATTTTTAAAACCTCTGACCGGGTCAGAGTTCAGAGCCCATTAAGACTTTTTTTTTTTAAAAGAACAACACCTAAGTTGAACGAATTACAAATTTATTTAATTTTATTATGTTTGGGTGGATAGTAGGAATTACAAGAGTCATACAAAGTTTAGAAGTGTTGTTTGGTATGTACAAAAGGCCACTATATTTAAATTTATATTAAGTTGGTGCATAAATACTTAAATGTTCAATAATTAGAAAATTATGCCTTATATAACAAAAATACTTGTTATATATTTAAATAAAAAATTGTTCAGAAATTTATTCAAGACCAAGACATAAACAAGATAAAAAAAAAAGAAAAAAATTATATAATTTAATTACATTTATGGGTACACAATGGTTTCTCTAATTGATTCAACTTGATTTGTAAATTTATTAGTATTATAGCATGTACTTCTAAGATCGCTCCCAGCCAAAGCGTTATCGCGCGTTTTGGCGTAGTTTAACGCCGTTATCGGCTGGGCCAACGGCGTTTAGGCGGTGGTGTCTATGGAGCAACGCGGCATCGTGGTGGTTTTCTTTTTTTTTTCTTTTCTTTTCTTTTCTTCCTCTACATATATTAACATATACACATATATATATATATATATATATATATATATATATATATATATATATATATATATATATATATATATATATATATATATATATATATATATATATATATATATATATCATGAATGAATAGATAAGAAAAAGAGGGTTGCAGAGGTTTGGGAAAAAAAATGGTGGAGGAAGAAGAAAAAGAGGAGTGGATATGTGTTTAGGTTTTATGGTTTCTATGTTTATTTTTGTTTTTTGTAGGCCCAATCCGTTAGCATTTTAACCAAAGGCCCAAAAATGATTTGTTTTTTTATCGTTTGAGTATTTATGTATCGTTTTTTAAGTATTGTTTTTTTATCGTTTAAGTATATATATATATATCATGAATGAATAGATAAGAAAAAGAGGGTTGCAGAGGTTTGGGAAAAAAAATGGTGGAGGAAGAAGAAAAAGAGGAGTGGATATGTGTTTAGGTTTTATGGTTTCTATGTTTATTTTTGTTTTTTGTAGGCCCAATCCGTTAGCATTTTAACCAAAGGCCCAAAAATGATTTGTTTTTTTATCGTTTGAGTATTTATGTATCGTTTTTTAAGTATTGTTTTTTTATCGTTTAAGTATTTATGTATCGTTTTTTAATATTAATCTAAGTTTATTTTTATTATTAATGTATTTTAAATATTTTGAATGTATTAAAAATAATATGAGAAAATGAAAGAAAATGAAAAATAATAAAGTTGGTGGGTCCCAGATTTTGGTGTTATAAATGAGGGGTTTAGTGGTGTTATGTTATGTTGGTGTTATGGTGACGTGACACCCATAACACCGTTTTTTGGTGTTACGAATGGGAGTGGTCTGGTCTAACAATAAGATTATAAAACTTTGAAAAAGTTGAAGAATTGCCAAAGATGAACTTATTTAGTTTGGTCTTTCATGTTTTAAGTGATAACGTCACCTCGTCCATGTCGGATATTACAATAGTTACATAGAAAAAAAAATCATGATCATCGAATGATACCAAAAATCGATCTAGAAGGAATGACAATGATATGAAGAAGCTTAAATATAATAATTTTGTCATTTAGGTTTATGAAGTTAATAGCCTATTCCTTTATTGTAAGAATAAAAGTCGACCAAAAGCAATACTAGCTAAAAGGTCTAGAAAACAAGTAAAGGCATTATCTATTATATTACATTAGGTATTACATATTACATACCATTAACAATTGACAACTTGGATGTTGTTCACAAGCCGATAATTGACAACTTGGGTTCTGTTCACAAGCCGAACTAACCAATCAGGTTGGCCGGCTCGGGTCGGATATAAATAATTTTTTATTTTATTTCAATTGAGTTTTTTTATATTTTGGATTAGACTTTAGTTTTATTAAAAAAAATGTTTTTCTTTGTTTAACTTTTATAACCTTTTTTTGTTTATGTTTTAAGTTTTTTTTTAGCAGTTTTTTTCTTTTATTTTAGAGTATATCTAAATTGAAAAATGAAATTAACAATCTAACTAAGTTAATTTTTTTCTATTCGAATTCAAGTAACTATTATTGTTAAGTTCACTTTGTGTACATTTTTTTAATAAAAACTTAAAGCGTTGGAGTAAAAAGCCTATTGAGTAAGAACAAAAACTTAATTTATCTATATTCATTATTTTCAAGTCTCTTAAGATAATGGAATGAGTTTTCTTTTAAGGTATGAAACACACCTTTCATTCTCAAAAAAATTGGATTTAGAATGGTTTAGGTACCCTTAACAATTGACAACTTGGTACTGTTCACAACCCGGCCCGACCAATCAGGTTGGCCGGCTCGGGTCGGGTCGGGTGATGTGGGTTGGGTTGGGTCTGAATAAAAAATAATTTTTTTTTAGACTTTTTTGATAATTTGGTTTAGACTTTAGTTTTGTTAAAGAGAAAATGTTTTTCTTTGTTTAACTTTTATAACCTTTTTTTTGTTTTTTGTTTACGTTTCAAGTTTTTTTTTAGTTTTAACTTCTTTTTTTAACTTTTCTTTTTTTAGTTTTAACAAGATTATAAAACTTTGCTCTAATGCTGTTATAGGTTTGGGGTGTGAAGTTGGTTTTGGAGAAAATCTTGAAAGCCTGTTCTTCGCCTTAAGAATAATGTCAAGGTGTTTCTAGTTCAGAATAAGTTGCTCCTCCTTGTTTTTGAAGAACTTTCCTTGGGGAATTGGAGATTTATTGCTAGTGGTTTAAATAAACAAATCTATAAATTAAACCCGCCAAAAACAATAGTTTTAAGCTTGTTGAAATTCAAAATATGACATTATTAAGTAATTTGCAGCTTAGAACTGTTTAAAAGTAAGGTTAAGACGGCCAGGTTTGAGCGCGGTTAAAGCTAATAACATCTCAGGAGCTAAATCTGTGATTCTCTTCACCCCATGAAAAAGATGTCGTGACTTTCCACCAAATATCAACACATCACCCGATTCCAACTCAACCTTGTTAGCCTTGGTTACATCACTTGTATGACCATACAAAAATTCCGCAGCATCACCAATGGAGATGGAAACCACAGGCAACAAATAATTAAGTTTAGACCATTTAAACTTCCATTTTTGTCCTGCCTGACCACACTAATTATCATATACACCCAGTATAATTTTTTAATGTGAAACAGAAGTGTAAACGAGTTTTGCACACGAGAAATGAACATGAATTCCGTCATGATTTTCTACTTGCTTGTAAATGAACAAAATTGTTTGACTATAACTAAAGCATCAATATTACTCATTAGTTTGAGAGGAAAACGTAAGTCGTGTATGCAACTATCAGTTGAACAGAAAAAACACAAACTTACAATTAGATAATATTGGCAAGGAATATGCAAGTAAGTAAAAACGAACCTGGTGAAATGAAGGAAGTTGAGAAGTAAGTCGATAAAAATTGACCAAACAAGTATCAGGGGACATTGAAGGAAGTTCATCCTCCGAGTTTACAAGGGCCTGAGCATTTTGAAGGGTGGTTTTCACCAAAGAAATGAACTTATCAGGAATCGGTGGGGCTTCACTGCTGCCAGGGACAATTCTGTATTTTGTTTCCGGGTCCCAAGAATGAGTAACGTATTTTTACAGGAAAGCATTCATTTGGGCTTATGGAAGTACGTGGTCTGAAATAACGCTCAGCATATTCTTGACATATCTCAACGATTTCAACCTAAGAGATTTTAAATCAAAGATGGTATCAAGAATGAGTAACGTATTTGTCCTCGAAAACTAGAATTGCATACCTGGTCAGCAAGGGTAATGTGATTCTTCAAGAGAATCATTCCAGGTCCGAGAATTTCGTGAGAAGTTTCTGTATTGTGCTCCTTCAACTCCTCGTCTGTAGTCAAGCTCTTATTCATGGGGAAATAGATTAAACTAAAAGTTTTTTCTGGTTGCATTTCTGTTTCTGGTTGCATTTCTGTTTTTGGTTGCATTTTTGTTTTTGGTTGTACTTTTGTTTTTTTAAGCAATGCATTACCCACAGCAGCAGAACGAATGTTGCGATATTGATTCCCACTAGGAGGAAATGTTGTTGTGCCCAGGAGAAGCGATTTATTTGATCTTTCATTCGTAGCTTAGCTTTGATATATTTTTAGTTTGACCCACGTTTTAATTTTAACCTTTTAACTTTTATTTGATCTTTTACTATCGGTTACATGTAGCAAAGTGCGGCATATAAAACCTCGTTATATTACATCTTATAGGTCAGATGCCACGTCACCATTTACAAATCAACTTACAATTGAGACAAGAAAAAGATTAAAAACAAAAGATGAAATGTGACATACTTTGACCAGCATCACTTATTCTAAGTTACATTCCGTCATGTAGTGCGGGTACGCTACAAGTATATTATTTATCCTTTTCACAGACCTTAAATCTAGTAACATATATAAGCATGAAAATTGGGTACACAAAATGTGACAAATTTAGACGACAAATATTTACTTGAGTTTGATGGTTGATAATCCTTTGTGTTCCTGGTTGAATTAAAGATTTATTATTATAAAAAAAAAACCGATGCAATTGGGTCATGGATCGATCCATTTATTCGGATATGAAAGCGGGTAATTGACCCGCTTCCATAATGTGTACAATTTAATGAGTCAAGGGATGTCGTAGAAGCAAAGTTAAAGGTCTTTCTTTAACAATCAATTTAATCCTTGTTTTTTACCAACTTATCACACTAAGATAATTTGTTTACATAAAACATAAATTGAGTGGAGGGATGTGTAGAAGCAAAATTAAAGGTATTTAGGGCTATTTGCTACTATTTTGATGTGTTAACAATCCACGTCCTTACGTCATTGTATTAGACCTGTGCCAACAATTCGTCCTCGAGCTTGACGGCACCTCATCGACATATTATTATAATAATTAATAATGAGAGAAAGCGTTATTATTTCTAATAATAATAAATAAAATAAAAACAAGGATTAAAATAAAAATGTAACATGCATTAATAACAACTAGTAGGGACTCGTGATTCGTACGAGTTCGGGGTTTTATGTTTCAGTCTGCACTTTAACCATTAAACAATGTAAATTTACATTCGCAAGCCAAAAAAAAAGCATCGTTTTCGTGAGATTATTTGATTCGCAAACTATATTTTTTATTTCACACTAATCTAAAAAAAAAATAAAAAAAAAATGAAAGCTCAAGATGAAAAAAAAAGCCCAACACCCAACACCTAAGCAAGCCCAACTAAGCAATAGAAAAAAAAAAAAAAAAAAAAAAAGTAACTAGGATTCGAACCGCGGTCTTCCGACTAGGGAGGCCGCGCGCTTACCACTCCAGCAACCAACTCTTTAGTAATAAAAACAATAACAATTGTATTTAAACACAAAAATTTTATTATAATAAATTAAGAGGCACACAATCCTATGTATTGATGAGTTTTAATTAGAGGATGAATTGTACCAAAAACCTATTAAAATTTAATTTAATTAAGTTAATTATTCATATCTTAATTTTATGCATACATTATAGTTGCACCAAGATATCTTACTAAAAAATTTATTTTATAATAATATAAAATATATCATTACAAATATACTACATCTTATAACTTTTCTATGTTAATTATATATTTTGTTATTACTTATTTGATATTAAAATTAGAATATAGAGTTTTTAATATATAATAAAAGAGGGGCCTTAAATGCCACATGGTAAAGTAAGTTCCGTTGGATGGATTAACTTCTTTGATGTCAGCCGTTAGATCAGATTGATTATGTTATCAAAGATTATTTTCATTCTACACCCTTTACAATACATAATACATTCTCTCTTTTATTCAATCTCTAATAAAATAAAAACATAATTATAATCTTTAATATATAATAAAAGAGAGGCCTTAAATGCCACATGGCGAAGTAAGGACCCTTAGATGGGTTAACTTATTTGATTTCAACCGTTAGATCAAATTGATGATGTCATCAAACACTATTTTCATTTTAGTTGTCCCACATCGCTTCAGGTATGAAACTTTTTCATACTTCTAGCCTATATATATCATATGCCTTTAGTTTTTCCTACTTTGTCCCACATCGCTTCATGTATGAAACTCTTTCAGACTTCTAGCTTATATATATCATATGCCTTTGGATTAAAATATAGTTCGACGGTAATTTTCAGGTCAATCGGGTCAAACCCGAAACCCGACAAACTGGAACTATTCTATCCGAAACCCGACCCTATTTATGAATCGGGTGTTGCCTTAAATGTCACATGGCGAAGTAACGACCCTTAGATGGGTTAACTTATTTGATTTCAACCGTTAGATCAAATTGATGATGTCATCAAACACTATTTTCATTTTACACTCTTTTACAAAACATAATTACATTATCTCTTTAATTCCAATCTCTACTTAAATAAAAACAAAATTCCAATTTACTTAAAAAAATTTCACTCAATTTGAACTATGATTTACATAATTTTTATTTAAAATCTCCTAATAAAAAATATTAAAACATGTGTATAAACGTAAAAGTGTTTATGTTATTATAACTAACATGTGTATAAACGTAAAGGTATATATATGTTATTATACGTATAACATTGTCTTTTTATAATAACCTAAAATCTACATAAACATAAAGTTTACAATTCAATTTTTATTTTTTTTCGCGCTATCGCGGGACAATAATCTAGTTTATTTATAGAATCGTTAAATTGGACTATGATTTAACTTATTATTATTCTAAAATCTCCTAATACAAAATATCAGAAAATGTGTATAAAAGTAAATATGTTATATGTTATTATAATTATAATTATAAACAACATGTGTATAAACGTAAAAATATATATTTATTATACGTATAACATTATTTTTTCATAATAAATTAAAATTTATATAAACATAAAATTTACAATTCGGTTTTTATTTTTTCCGCGCTACCGCGGGACAATAATCTAGTAAAGATATATAAGATTAAAAGTTAAAACTAACATGCATGTATTAGTTATGAACCCTATATCTGTTTTTATTTTTTAAAAATTATTTGAATAAAGGATATACTCAAAGTTTTTTTTTTTGATTAGATTATCCCGAGTAATTATAGATATAGATAGGTTTAAAAGTTATTCAAAAAAATTATACCACATCACGTTATATTTGTTTCAATATTTGGATTTACATTTTATATATTTATTTATATTCTCATTTGTCTAACAAATTAGTACTATAAATAACCCATAAATGATTAATAAATAATTAAATCACCTTTATTGAATAATTTTACAATTTTTATGGTCTAAATAATATACAATTTTATTAAATAGTATGACAAGTCATTCTGAAAAAAAATTCTCACAATATGGAAAAATAGTTGTCATAGTTTCCTTATGTTATATAACTTTTCCAAAAAATTCAAGTTATTGATATGAATTAAATTTTATATAATATGTCATTTATTAGAAAGTAAATATTCTAATAAAATTATAAAATGTCAAGATGTAAATAAAATTCACCTATAAAACCCAATCTCTTCTTGAACAATTTTCATATAATTTGAACAAAACTTGCTTTTGTTTATTTAACGTGGTAAGGTAATTGAATATTAGCAGGGTAATGAAGATTGAAATCCCATTTGCTCTTTTCATAGTCACCAATTTGATATGTGGTAAACGTTCTTTTGTTTGTTTTAAGTTTTTATAATTTTTTGGAACGATCGATAGAATGTCAAATTTTATTCATAAAAAGCTTTGTGAATCGAATCCTTGATAATATTGCAGGTGTTAGTTCAACTGTTTTTACAATTAAAAACAATTGTCCTTACAACATTGCCCCAGCAACGTTAACCGGAAGTGGGGCATCAGTATCAACAGGATTTGAACTCGCGCCCCAAGCTTCAAACACTATTGATATTCCAGCAGGGTGGTCTGGGCGAGTTTGGGCTAGGTTCGAATGTTCTAATAATGACGGAAAGTTCAGTTGTAACAGCGGAGATTGTGGTTCTGGTCAAGTGGAATGCAATGGTGCTGGTGCAACTCCACCCGCGACCCTTGTTGAGTTTACTATAGCAGATAAAAATTCAAAAGACTTTTATGATGTTAGTCTGGTTGATGGGTTTAATTTACCGGTTTCCATTGTTCCACAAGGTGGTTGTCCTTCCACCAATTGCCCCGTTGATGTTAACTCTATATGCCCACCTGAGCTTGCTATAAAAGACGCATCTGGTGGTACGATCGGATGTAAAAGTGCATGTTTGGCGTTTAACACACCGGTATATTGTTGCTCTGGTGATCATAATACACCCGCGACTTGCCCACCAACAAATTATTCTACGTTTTTCAAGAACCTTTGTCCCAAAGCATATAGTTATGCTTACGATGACGGCACTAGCCCCTTTACATGTGATACCGGATCTAATTATCTCATTACATTTTGTCCGTAGTTTGTTTAGATAAAATTATAAACATTACCTTGAGTAATAAACGTTTATCTACTTATAATTCTTGTTATCGCTTCAATTTTAGAGAAAATTTGGATATGAATAAATATATGGTTTGAATAATATACCGAGGCTCGTTGGCATTTTATTTTTTGTTGGCAATGTAATTGTGACTTGTTGTTCCTAAAATACGAACCTTCTTGTAATGCAATGAACACAGTTACACAGAAATAACTTGAGCCAAGAATGTGTACATCGTAAAGAAAAGAATATAGATTCAAGCTTTTAAATTTGAAAAGTAAAATCTCTTGCTCGTTTATCAAAATCTCTAATTAATTTACCTAAATCTAACCAAATCCTACCAGAGACATGACATAAACTTCGTTGTGCAAACTTTGGTTCAATTTATGCATGCTCTCATTCAAAAACATTTTAAACTAAACCACAAAGGATAGTCTAGTAGGAAGACATGGTCTCTAGGAACTCGAGCCTGGAGGTGAAGTCCCGTTTTTCATCGATCTCTCTGGAGTAAGAAGAAAAAAAAAAAACCGTATGGCCACGAAGATTCACCCGAGATGACTTTGGCCTTTTTGCATTATATATGCATGTAGTCACACTGAGATTAGTCGACGGGTCGCTTATTCATGTGAATAAAAAAAAACATATTTGCTACATTGATAAATAATGACCAAAGTAACAACTCCTAAAATTTATAGATACGATTTTTTATAAACAAATTAACATATTAAGTTATTAACACATTAACAATTAACAATAGTTGCCGGACTATGGTTACTAAATGCCTAATATATATGTTAACTAGCATATTGACCCGCCTAATACGCGGAGAATTATATCAAAAAATACATAATATAAACAAATAACATATAACTTATATAAAAAGATTAATAGAAAGCTATTAGTCATGTAGACAAAATGATTATGTTAGCAATTGTAAAGTTAAAAAAAAAAATTTACTATGTAATTCGGAAAAAACCTTATTAAAAATAAAATAATTATAATATATAAAAATACTAAAAATATTGCGTAAATAAGACGAAAAAAAAAACATAAGATTTTCTTATATGATATGTTTTCCGTTTATATGCAAAACAATCGTAAAACAATAAAATAATTTTATTTTCTTTTTATAATATAATAAAAAACTAACAATATAGGATAAATAGGACAAAAAAAACAGAATATTTTTTATATTATATGTTTTCCGTTTATATGCATAACATCCGTTTTAAAGTAGAAATGTTAATTAGTTTTATTTAATTATTGCTATTTAAAATAAGGGTTAAATTACTTAAATTAAAGAGGTTAAAATGAAATTATTAATGATGACATCATCACAATGATATAATGGTTCAAGTTAAAGTTGGATTTCATCTAATGGCTATTATTTTGCCAAATGACATTTTAGGCCTCTCTTTTATTATATATTAAGATATGTATTCGAAATTTTGTAAACATATTTGCTACATTGACAATTAACAATAGTCGCCGGACTATGGTTATTAAAACCCTAATATATATGTTAATATGTATTCGAATATTTGTAAACATATTTGGTACATTGATACGAGACCCGGTCTTCATAATTTCAAAACTTCAAATTTTCTTTAACAAAGTTTATCTATTTTCGAGTGTTTGTTCCATCATAAAAACTAGATTTGTAAATTTTTGCATTTTGGCATTGCTCCTTTGTTGTTGGTATCAATGTTATCTGACTTAGTTCGGAGTTTTGGGCTTATATGTCGGCGTTTTGACGAAATTTTGTTATTTTAGAGTTTCTATCAGAATTTTTTGATATTTTTGCATACTTATAATAGATTTCTTATCGACATGACTATTTCACAACTTATAAGAGATTTCTACAAACGTTTGTTACCATCCGAAGACAAAAGTGACTCTCCCGAAAAATACTTTAGTGCCATAAGTACAAAACAAAACTCTTATGTGCCAACATAACATTAACTATAAACTATAGTGCTCATTTTGCAAAACAATAAAACATTTTTTTATTTCAATTTATAATATCAAATATTTAGACAATAAAAAAAAACCTAAAACCCTAACTGGTTTTCCATTCCGTTGCCATCAATCTCTGCCGTCACCGGCACTGGCCGCCGCCGTTCTTCGCCGCCGATATCATAACTGTAAGCTAACAAGAACCCTTAATTTTATTTTTAATCAATTTGTTCACTTTTAATTGAAATTAGGGTTTAACGATTTTATTTATTTAATATAGTTTTAGGTATAATTTTGTATATTATCAAATAGTTATATATTTTCTGTAATTTAAGTTTAATTTTCTAGTTTTTAATTGAATATTTTTTATTTTATTTTTTAATTTTTATTATGTAAATTGTTAAGAAATGTTTATAGGTAATGTGTTTTGAGATTTATTTTATATATGATAAGTCTAAAAATCTCGGCTTTTTCGACAGGTGAAATTTGAACTTAGATCAAAATGCAGAATGATGAGGTTATATGGCAAATTCTCAGGCATAAACATTGCAGTTTTATGACCAAGTAAGTTTCGAGCTATGTTCGCTGAATTCGTTTCATGTAGTTGTAGATTTGTAAGCGAGAATTATAAATTAGTTTTAAAGTGACGAAGAGCTATTTGCGTGTCAAATGTTTGTTTATATGTTGTAATGATGTTTGCTTAACAGAATTACAGCTGGGATTTTTTGTCGGAACCCTTACAATTTGACTGGTGTTTGTAACCGGAGTTCATGTCCACTTGCTAATAGTCGTTACGCTACTATCCGTGATCATGATGGTACTATTCTTAACATAACATTAGACATTTTAGACCCCTGTTTATGCTTAAGGGGTGTTTGTTTTAGCTTATTTTTGAGAATATGAGCTTATATGTGTTCGGATTCTTGTTTATAAGCACGTTTTGTTGGCTTATTTGATGGATTATCATAAGCAGGAAGTATGGGCTTATGTAAGATAAGCCGAAGAAAAATACGCTAAAACCCGATAAAGTATGCTCAAACAAACACCCCGGTAGTTGTATTTGATATCATTTCTTGCGCAACGTTTGTTTTACTTTATATCAGGTGTCTTTTACTTGTATATGAAAACGATAGAGAGGGCTCATATGCCAAACAAGTTATGGGAAAGAGTTAAATTGCCTCGCAATTATGAACAAGCACTTGAAATTATCGACAAAAATTTGGTATACTGTTTTATTAGTATTTTTTCTAATGTGTATGAAGATATTGAATTCCAAATTGTACTTACTTTTTAATATCAATTAATAGATGTACTGGCCCAAGTTTCTCGTGCACAAGGCAAAACAACGTTTGACTAAAATGACCCAAATGCGGATTCGTATGAGAAAGCTTGCTCTTAAGACGAGGTTTGTTGATACCTAATTTGATTTATTTTTAAATTAATGTTGTGTGTCTTATGATTTTGAGTTAAAGTCTTAACATTCGTCTGACATGGTTAAATATGCGTTTTGTATTTGGGACCCGGTCAAATTAGTAATATCTCCGTATTCCTTTCGTTGATGTAAATATGAATTTTTATTCTATTGATTATGTAGGGAGAAGATAATGACTCTTCCTAGAAAAGAAATAAAACGAGAAGCTAGAAGAGAAGAGAAAGCAGAACGGGCTGCTCTTCTGGAAAAGGTTGCGTTTAAAATTTGATTTATATTTTTATAAATCATTTCACAAATCTAACAAACGAATTTTATCGTACAGAATATTGAGAAGGAACTAGTTGAGCGTTTACAAGAAAACTCATTGTATCAGAATGTGTATAATTATCATACAGAAGCATTCACTAATTTCCTCAATAAGATAGAGGAAGAGGAAGTGGAGATCGAGGTTGGTCATACATACGATTTTATATAATATACAAAATTTATTTTTATTTTGTTTAAATATTTTTATATTAAACAGATGGACGACGGAAGAGAATTTGTTGAAGGTGACGGGTTTGAAGAGGACGACGAGATCGAGGATTTTGACAGTCTTCCAACTAACGGATCTGATGACGATGATGGTAAGATTCATTATCGATAAACTTAAAAATTCCGCTAATAATACTCGTATATATACAAATAAAGAATTTTGATAGACGAATATAAATTATAGTATCTTAAACCTGTCTCTAAGTACTAATTACATATTTTTTACTCTCGCTCAAATTAATCAAAATTACGATATCGATTATTCATGTTTTTTTGTTAACAAGTTGTGCTCCGAAAATAGTCTGCATATCGGTCGAACTCCGCAAGATATGGATAAAATTCATTTTAATAGTAATAATCACATAATGGCATTTGACAGGTATGACTGGTGACGAAGATGATGATGAGGATGATGAAGGGGCAGCTGAAGTGGCAGTTAATCGAAAAAGAGGGAAACCAGATTCTAAATACGCTTTAAGGAAGAAGGAAAAAGATGCTAAAAATAAGAAAGGAAAAGTACTTGTTGAGGTAATTGTTAAATGTTTACCGTATTTCCTTGTTTATTAAACTAAAATACTTTTGTTTTCGTTATCTGATAATGTGTTTGATTTTCTTAGGTTGAGGATGAAGGTACGGGTAGAAGACAGAAGACAAGGGCACAAGTTTGAAACCTCAAAAAGGATTTGTTGTATAAGTTTTGATCTCGCCTTTTTATCTGCTAATTTTGTTATTTTTAATATATTAGTACGGATTTCTTGTGGTTTTGATTACGAATCCAGTAAAAGACAGTTTGTTTTGATAGATCAGACTGTGGGGGAAAAATTAAATGGTTAGAACTTAGAAATGTCACTGATTATAGTGAACAAATTGTTTTTGATACAAAAAAGATTTCTTATTTCTTATTTACACTCTATCATACATTCTGCTTATTTCATGGAAAAGTTCTTACGTTCGATTATTGCAGACTAAATTAACATATGAGTCCTGACTCCTGACCTAGAAAGATTTGAACCTAAACCTTTTATGAGAAACTATGACGCTTAAACGAGACCATCTTAGTGATACTTTGTTTTGCTTCGTGTCATCCAGTTAAGTTATCAAATACTCAAATTTGTTACATGTAAGTATCTCAATTACATATGCTTTGCTAAAACTTAAATCTAACTCTTAATAGTTTCATTATTCTAACTAATTTTGTTTTCATATAAAACAATATATATCGTACATATAACTGTACGGAACCAAGAAAAAGATTAAAAACAAAAGATGAAATGTGACATATTCTAAGTTATATGGACTATGAAGACTCATTAAGATCGAACGTGGACTCAGTCACTCAACTAATGAATGGGGAGATTGAGACGGAAACTGAATTTGAGTATGTTTTTGAGACCGAAACAAAGATTAAATTAGTCTGGTGTACGAAACAAAGATTTAATTACTCGTTATCCCTTTCCGCAATATCTTGAAAATAATGACAGGACAAGTAAATTTCGATGTTTTTATGTTTTGTAACTTAACTTGTGTAAAACGATATATTTAGTTGCATAAGAAGCAAAGTCACTTTCATAATCGACACAAACTCATACGTTAAACCTTGTATTAGTAACATCTTCTCGTAAAAGTCATACTATGTTCTAAAAACGGTACCATAATTATGGAACACGTTAATGTGGTAACAAATTAGTCCTTTTACGTAGCAAACTTTTTCTTTTGAACATTTTAGTTAGCTAATTTTGTATTATTTGATGGTTAAATTTGGAAGCAAACGTTTATTTTGGAACATATCAAAATAGAAAAATGGACAATAAAAGAAAAAGGGTGTTACTAAACGTCTAACACCCTTTTGAAATTTGCCTATAAATACAACACAAAAAAAAATTTCAAATTATGTTCTCATGATGGCGTTGTTTAATTTTCTTTTTCTCATACTTGCTACAACATCTTCCATGTATGCACAACTAATCGATGGAGTAAAAGAAACGGAGTATATTCAAGACCGACTTAAAAAGATCAACAGACCTTACTTTAAGTCGTTTCAGCTTGACGGAGACACCATTGATTGTGTATTATTTCATCTACAACCGGCTTTCGATGATCCAAACTTGGATCCTTCTGAAGTAAGTTTATCCAATCTTATACATTAGCCTAGTCGTGTTTTTTTTTCTTATTGCGTATAGAAAATATTAATTTTAGGAGTTGGCAAAGATACGTGAACACGGAAAACCTGAAGAATCAATGTCAAGCTTGTGCTCAACGGATGAATGTGGAGAGGAGGTGGATTGGAGCTCACTTGGTGACAACGAGTGTCCTAAAGGCACGGTTCCTATATTAAGGACCACTAAATACGACCTTATGATGTATGATAAATTCGTGAAACTGAAAAGAGCATCACGTATTAAGCGATTGAGGCGGCGACACAACGTTAAAACTGTGTACTAAATAAGGAATTTATTTCTAGTAGTCTCGTTTTCACATTGCATTTAGTAATGGTACGAGTGATTCTCAGAAGCAATCCTCTAATAATGTCTGTTTAAAATAAGAAATATCAGTGTTTGTTTTATGTTCTGAATTTATTTCTAATTGTCTCGTTTTCACATTGCTATTGACTATTGTGTTGGGGGTTTTCTCTAGTTTGTGTAGACGACAATCTCGAGTTTAATAATAGTACGAGTGATTCTCAGATGCAATCCTCTAATTGTGTTACTTGGTTTGTTCATTCATTTACGTTATGGGGCTTATTTTCTTAAATGGGACCATTTCGTGTACATATACAGAATTTATCGAATCAACCCAAAAACACCAAATTCGAAAATTGATTCGAATTTGTAAAAGAAAAAAAACCTAATTTCAATATATATTTTAACGTATTTATTCAAATTATATATAATTAGTAATGTAAATCCGGGTTTCGGGTCGGGTAACTAAAAAATTCATGAATTCAAAAACCGACTCGAAATTTGAATTCGAAAATCGGTTTGGTTCAAAACCTATTCGAAACTCAAATATTCCATTCTTTTAAAAAAAATCGAATTCAATTGATCAAATTTTAGTTTTTACAAGTTTCATTCATATATCGAACGAACCTCACTAATTATATCAACAACCTTGTTTCCATTTGCGAGCTTAAACAATCACAACATTAAAAATAAAAAAAATCCTGAGTTCGAGCTCATATATTCTCGGGTCAAGTCGAGTTTTCACTAAGTCGAACTTTAATAGCTCACGAGTATCCCGCAAAGTCAAATGTTTGACTGATTCTCCACAAGATTTTGAAAGAACAAAAAGCTCAAAACTTAGATTCTTTCCACAGTTTACTGAAAATATGGAAGAAATTATGAAAATTGACGATAAATCCAATGAAGTCAACGAAGAAATTGTGAGAATTTTACAGAAATCATCAAATGAATTCATTGATAAAATTGATCTTTCTGGCCATCAATTAATCTTTCTTCCTGAAGCATTTGGAAAATTTGTCACTTTAATTCATCTTAATCTCTCCAATAATCACTTGCAGGTTACAGTTTCATCTCTAATTAAGCTGTATTTATATTAATCCATTGATTTCATGATCATATTATGAATCTTTTTCATGCGCACCAAGTGTTTGTTAAAATGTCTAGCTGAAGTTTTTATTACATAAATTAATTTTTTGAAAGTTTTTAATTTTGAATTTGATATTTTTGTGGTTTTTAATATTTGGGTTTATTTAAAATTTTAACTTTTGAAGAAATTTTTATGGGTTAATTTTTTAGGAATTGCGTTTTGATCGAGATTATCTGATTATTAAGTTTGTAAAGTCATAATCGGAAAATAGTGTTTGACAAAACTATATGAAAAAAGTGATTATTTGCGTTTTCTTAAAAAACTCGGTTTTTGAAAAAAGCAGGTTGAGACATGTTTTTTGAAAACACGGCAAAAAGTATTTGCAGATGCAAAATATTTACATGGTTTTTCTTTCTTGTTGTCAAGCAGGTGCTTCCTGATTCAATTGCGGGATTAATAAAACTCGAAGAGCTTGATGTTTCATCTAATCTTTTGGAATCCTTACCAGATTCAATCGGTTTGTTAACCACTCTCAAGATCTTAAATGTGTCAAGCAATAAGCTTAACAGCCTTCCCGAAAGCATCGCCTTTTGCAAGTAATCTTTTCAAATGTCCATTTTTTTGCATTTCCCATTATTTGTTCATATAATCGTTTATGTCTCAACGTATAACTTTTCATCAACAGGTCGTTGGTTGAATTACATGCAAGCTTCAATAACTTAATATTCCTGCCCACAAACTTTGGATATGGACTTGAAAACCTTAAATTCCTCAGTGTTGGTTTAAACGAAATCCGTTTTTTACCAACTACAATTAGTGAGCTTAAATCTGTAACGTATCTAGACGCTCACTTCAATAAGCTTCATGGAATTCCGTCTTCGATTGGGAAGTTAACAAATCTTGAAGTACTAAACTTAAGTAGTAACTTCAGCAATCTAACGGAACTACCCGACACAATCACTGATCTTGCAAGCCTTAAAGATCTCGATCTTAGCAACAACCAAATCCAAATTCTTCCTGAATCATTCGGTCAACTTAAAAGTTTAACCAACTTAAACCTGGATCAGAATCCACTTGTGGTTCCTCCTATGGATGTCGTAATGCAAGGAACTGAAGCCGTTAAACGTTTTATGATCAAATGGCGATTAGCGAATATAGCAGCAGAGGAACAGAAACGTGTGGTTGAAACGAATGATGTGAATCGCGATGGATGGTTGGCTTGGGGAACTAATATGGTTAGTTCTTATATTGGTCAAGGTAAATCTTCTAGTTCTAAAGATTCATATTTGGATCAATTATTGTAATTTTTTAAAGTTATAATTTTGTAATATAACTTATACAGTGCTTAAACAGTATGGGGATTATGTAATATAATGGTCGAAATGAATGTAATATATTAATAAAATTTTGTATTTTACGGCTCTATGAAGGTGACATTTTTAACTGCAAATCATAAGGGAAGTGATTTCTACACGGATGTTTATTGTATTTATAGACCTAAAATGCATTAAACGACCAAATGTATTATAACACTACCTTATAAACTATGAAAAACGTCATCAAAATGTTAGAAAGTAAGTTTAATTGAAAGTCTGCGACTTGATTAAAATGATAAATCATTTTATTTTGATACGATTTGCTTGAGAGACCTCATTTAAATGTTACGTTTTGTCGACAACAAACCAAACGCCACCTGAGGTGACTCGAACCTGACTTTTCGGGTTTGTTTAGATCAAAACGGAATATTTGGTCTAATCTTTCCACAAAACATTTCAAAAAACACATCAAATGTAGTCTACTTTTTATCTTTTAAGAACCTAATTTTAAAGGTTTCCCACCGACCAATCAAACCAAATTTAGATTCTTTCTTTTTCCTTCTTTCTTATGTTAACTGTTACCTTATCTTGAATTCATCTCATTTTCCATTATTTTCTCATGAATTCCCAAATGGGTATCATTACAAAAACCCTAATTTCAATTGGGTATCCATCAAAATCAAACTTTTTCAATAGTAAAGGTATCATCTTTTTTATGCAACTTTTTATACTTTTTTGTCTTCAGTTTTCTATTAAATTAGTTATGAATTGTAACAAAATTTGTAAGAAGTTTGACTTTTTATGGTCAAAGTTGTGGGTTTATTTTTTAAATTTGATTATGAATTCTGAATATTTAAAGTGAAATTGCCAGAAATTTTGTAACAAGTTTTGAAATTTAGAAATTTAAATTTTGACTTAAGAAAGTCAAAGTTGAAGGTTTTGATGTTCTTATGTGTGTGTGTAGCTGGAGTGGACGAAAGAGAATTCAATAGTGAAGAGAATAAGATTGTGGAATTGGTTCGGTACATTGAATCAAATGCCAAGAAATGATTACAAGAATTTGCCAAGAGTTTTGCTTTTCGAACCCGGTGGTTCTTCTGCTGAGGTACTATCATCCTTTGATGTTGTTGTGTTTATGTTTTAAGTTATTGCAAAACCGTTATTTTCGTGGAAAATTTTGCAAAAAAAGTGGCAAGTATGATCGTATCCAAGTTAGTGTAATTTTGTCATTAAAACTCGAACATTAGCTTTTCTTTGATGTTGGTATAATTCTGTATTGTAAGATTATTATCATACACAGAGTTTCATTGGGCTTAAATTATTTGTGATTGTAACCTGGTTATCGAAAACATTATCGTTTTCATAACATACTTATAGAAATGCAGAGATGTAAAGTATAATGGTCTAAACTTTCAAATCAGTCTTCGGTTATTTTCGTTCTTTTGTTGTCTCCTTTGGATTCTATAACCCTAAATAATTTAATCAGTCTTCGGTTATTTGCTTATACTTATTTTCAGGTACTTCTCTATGGTGGGAAAGTTGTGTCATGGAAAAACTTTCAAGGAGAAGAATTGCTTTTTATGAGCAAAAAAGTAAGCATTTTTAACCCTATCAAGGAACACATAAATAGTACAAAGAATATGCATGCATACGAGATTAATGTTTTATTTATTAGTAATAAACATAAGTTTTTTTTCCGATAACCTTTTACTCTATTCTTACAAATTAACTATGTCATGCTCCATAGGCTTCGGGAAGATCGCCTAAAGGAGGTATATCTCTTTGCTTTCCACAGGTATAGTAATGTCGACCCCTTTACTTATGATTTGGTCTAAATGGGTTATGTAATATCTCTAACGGGTCATTTCGGTATAGTAAAGAAAGATAACTTGAAAGACGAGTCAAACTGGTCGAAAGGCGCCCAAATTTATTTCTATAGGATACAACCTCCTAAATCATATTAAATCAAAAAGTTATAAGTTTTTTTATTTTTTTATTTTTTATCTTGAACTGGTCATATTAGGGGGTGTTTGTTTCGGCTTACGTAACCGGCTTATGAGCTTATGAAAATTTTCATAAGCTCATAAGCCCGTTTTTTCTAGCTTATGAGCTTATCAAGTTGAGCTTATGACTTTAAATAAGTCATAAGCTCAACTTCATAAGCTCATAAGCCGGAAAAAATGGGCTTATGAGCTTATGAAAAATTACATAAGCTCATAAGCCCGTTTAATAAGCCGAAACAAACACCCCCTTAATAACATTTTTATGCAAATCAACTCATAAATTGATTTATTTAAAACATGTAATAAGTTGAATGGTATAGTGTTTGTAATCTCATACTATGATTTATTTTTAATTTTAATTTATTAAACTCACTAAATGTGGACACGAAAGTCTTGTGCATCAACCCGACCTGAACCACGTAGTTCTTTGATTCGTATTTACTTGAAACTGTTTTCTGTTTCTTGGTTTTACGAACACCGTGTTTTTATGATCCTTGCAGTTAGGCAATATGGGGATAATAAAGGAAATTTGTTCATCGAAGAACTACGTGAAATCATTAGATAACATTCCCATGCGCCTAATTCCTACGGGGAACCCATCATCTGTTGATCTAACCTGTAAAATGACACCAAATGATTCAAACATGTGGCCACGTAGGTAAATAATAATACTCGTGTTTTATTCTTTTTAGCCTTTCAACACTTTTAAATTTTGATTTTAAACTTTTTCGCAGCTTTGAATTGCGCCTTCGTGTTTCTTTGGGTCGAGAGAAGTTGACCATGATTTATCATATCAAGAATACAGATAACACATCCTTTTCGTTCAATTTTGCTCTGCAAAATTACTTATCAGTATCCGATATAAGGTGCATTTAACTAATAGTTCGATATAAGATCCTTTATTAGTTCCCATAAAGTTTCTGACACGGGTTTGTGTTTTCAGTGAAGTTAGAGTTGAAGGATTAGAGACACTTGATTTTCTTGATAATTTGAAACGCGGAAAAAGATTCACAGAGCAACCAGATGCAATCACCTTTGATGGAGAGGTTGGTATTAATAAGGATATTTTATATATATGCATACACGACGTACTGTATATGTATGTAAATATGGTGAATATTTTGATTTTATAGATTGATCGGGTTTACACAAGAACTCCGGGTAACATAGCCATTATAGACCACGAAAAGAAGAGGACAATTGTGATCCGTAATGAAGGTCTCCCAGATGCTGGTATGTTTGAAATATTATAAATTTTTTATATTTTCTAATTAAGTTATTCGGTTCTTTAGCTTCAAGACTCGTGTCAAAATGCAAGTTATATTCGTTAATCAAGATTTCTTTTTATATCTTTGTTTTTAACTGAAACGTTCATGTTGAAACCAGATTTGTTCTTCAACTTAAAGATTCGTGTCGAATTGTAAATATAGTGTGCAACAACTATAACATTTGTGCTATAAAACGAAAAACGTTTGTATTTTTCAACTTTAAGATTCATGTCAAAACGACATGTTTTTTATATACTTTCTCTTGAAGATTCATATTCAGACGTAAAATTTTGTATTCTTTAATTTCTATGTTCATGTCAAAATGCAGAATTGTGGACTCCCTGGGACAATGCAACAAAAGCAGCGATATCTGGTTTTGGAGACAAAGATTACACGATGATGTTATCGGTTAATTCTGGTGTTCTTGAAAAACCGGTAATCCTAAAACCATCAGAAGAATGGAAAGGGTACCAAGAACTTTCAATTATCTCTTCGAGTTATTGTAGTGGCCAATTGGATCCTAAAACAGTAGCATTCTATGCTAATAAGACTTCAGGTACCGTTTGAAGTTTGAACTCTCGTTCTTTATTTTTCCTCGTGTACCGGTACTCAAAAAATGAATTTTGGTTTTATGTATTTTCAGGTTTAATGTAAATCTCAAGATTTCAAATGATGCAACAAGTAGGTTGTTTAGTATTTAAATGATATATTATTCATACTTATTCTACTATGTTATAATGTTCCTTTACTAATAATTTGTTCGTTGACTTCGAACTACGATTTGGGAAGGATTTGACCAGATCGAAAATAGTTTCCGGGTCCCTAAAAATCCGACCTGATTCCATATAAGATGATATGTAGATCTTTCAATGAGTTATGTACAAATGTTTTAAACATATTTCAATGTTGAAAGTGCCGAAGAAAGCATCAAGTGGAAATAGGCATAGATGCATATTTTAAGGGGTATTTCTATTAGCTTTTCGGGCTTAATAGCTTATTTTTGAGTTTATGGGCTTCTTTTTCAAAACTTATTTCTACTACTTATTTTTCATCCAATGAGATTATTTTTCAGTTTTAAAGTTATAATAAGCTTAAAAACCGATGGGTTTATGACACATATGTTGAACCAAATAAGCTCGTAAGTCAATAGAAACTCAAACGGTAGAAAAATAGATAAGAAAACGTATTAATTCAAAAGTGAATTAACATTCGCCCTCAAAAGTGAATAACATTTGTTGTCTTTGATATATTATTCGCTCATTAGATTCCATATAGAGTTGATTGCACAAATCGTCCGTACATGTTTGCTCAGATTGTATGTTTTGTATCTAAGTCTATGAAAGTGCATTAACGTTAATGTGGAAACCATTTTGTGTACACCATAAAGACCAAATCTACGACCTAAACAATCATAGAACGACTAATGCAATTTACTCTAAACTAAACTATAAGACACTACAAAAAACTTGTCATTTATACGCATTTTATTCTACGCATTTTTTAAAAAATGCGTAAGATTTGTCAATTTCTTCGCACTTATCAATGTGTACAAATTGTATTATCAATAAGTGGGAATAAATTTAAAAGTTTCACACTAAAAAGTGTGGAGAAAAATGTTTACACTAAAAAGTGATATAGAATTATTATTTTGTACATATTGTTAAGTGTAGAGATCAATTATACGTATATGATTTCTTTTCACTTTCCTTATTTAGGAAAGAAAAGAAAGTGCGAAAAAATCACGAGCGTAGAGTTGATCTCTACACTTGCGTACAAAATAAGAGTTTTTCACACTTTTTAGTGCGAAGTTTTAAAATTTGTTCGCATGTATTGATGCATAAAACTTATACACATTTATAAATGCGAAGAAACTGACAAATTCTACGCATTTTTAAAAAAATGCGTAGAATACAATGCGTGCAAATAACCATCTTTTTGTAGTGAGAGTATAAACGTTGTTTTTTTTTTAAACGACTATGTTAGTGATTCGGGGCCACAGTGACATTCATTTGGAAGTGATCTCCTAATATTCACCAAAGAAGAAAACCCAAGAGGGAGACTCGAACCTGAGACCTCTTCTAAAGGCGAACCATCTCCTACCAATGAAAAAAAAATTACAAGTTCAGCGCTTCTACTTAAATGGTTAAATATAAGTTAGTTAATGCTTGATTAAACATATACTTTAATTGCCTAATCAAAAGATCGGTTACTAATGCAAACGATTAAAGAGATAAGCCAATTAATGCCTTACATAATATTTGACTTTTGCTATCTAGTTAATGTCAAGAAATAACACAAAAATATTTTTCCTAAACTGTGTATAAATCAAATATTTTATTAAGTTGAGTAGAGAAACAAGAATTATTAGCTCTAGTGTTAAACTTACAGGTTCAAAACATTTGAATTTATAGAATTATATAAAACAATGTGTTAGAAAAGAATTTGATCTAAGGTCTATATTTCATGTTTATAAATTATCTCAAACATACATGTAGTTTTTAAAACGTCTCTAAAACATAACGATTCCTCGAAACTCTTCTGTTTGTGCTTAGCAAGGGAATAACAGACCAAATAAAATATCGAATATATGGCCTGATGTACTTCTTAAGATTTCATATTGGGTACGACCATAAACTATAACATTAGCGATGTAATTTACTTTATAGTTAGGTTAGAAAAAGTAAAATGGTCTTTTTAAATTTAAAGGTTGGTTTGTTTAAGAGAAAATCTATAGATAAAAAAGTTCAATGAATGACACTTGCATATAGTTTATTTTCTTTTTAAGGTAAAAAAAAGTTATAAAAAAAAGCCTTAGAGATAATTGTGTAAATGTTCTCTTATCTATTCAGATTGCAAATTTCGTTAATAAGATTTCAAACTTCGTGTATCATTTATGTGAGGAACTTTTTATGCGAATATCGTTATTGACGAAAATTGATGGAAATGGTTATGTTTTTTTTTTAAACGACTATAGAAGTTATTTTGGGGTCACGGTGATATCCAATTAGATAGTATGCAACCCACGAACCTTACACAAAAGTTAGTTATCTCCTAATATTCACCAAATGAGAAAACCCCATAGTAAGGCTCGAACCCGATCTAGAGACGAACAACCTCCTACCAATTTACAAATCTAAAAATTTTGTAAAAATTAACAAGTCTAAATTTTTTGCGAAAACCATTTTCGCAAAAAAAAATATCAATACAAAAGTTTTTCACATAGACGATACATGCGATTGCAAAATCTTATGTACGGAATCAGCAATCTAATAAAATATTATGTGATTAACTCAAAAACATATATAAGTAGAAGCTAGTCAATGCTATTGACATGAATTATCATGTGAAAAAACAAAGAGGGGTATAAACTAAACAATTTAGAAATCAAGAGGGTTAAAACAACAATATAATAAAAGTTGAAGAGAAGTCACTATCACAAAGATCTGGTGTCGTTTGTTAGCTGCAAGTAAAAACATTCTAGGTTTAATCACGTGCCACGTGTGGTATGTAATACATAGGGACAATCATGACCGTTCACTAGAGTATATACCAAACCGTAGTTCTTCTTGAATACGATGTACTGGAGAAACTAGATCGTAGGTAATCTACTAATCTAATACATGTATATGTCAACAGTTGTCGGCCACTCGTGCTCTTGCGGCTTTTTCTGTTTGTCCGTTGACTTTCTGACCAGTTCATTCACACGCTTGTAACATAAAATTAATCATACAAAAGAAAAGAGAAGGTTTATAAGATGGTTGATCCATGTTTGTTTGTTTGTTAGTGGAAGATGTGGGGTTGTATAGTTCTAAACAAGTATAGAGTCGAGTTTGAGTTTGTTCACTTTGATTTTTAAGTATATAATTCGGGTTTGGTTCAGGAGTAATTATAGGAGGAAGAGATTGTTTGTCGAGTTTTAAGTGTACAAGTCGAATGTGGTTCATGAGTAATAATTACGGTCGGTCCGAAACATGTGTAATTTGTGCGGCCCCAAGACTGAAAGTGGCCGTTTTTTTCGAATACATCTATATATTTATCTAAAAATTCACCAAAAAACTCAAAAAAGTATTCGGACGATGAATTTATTGAAACAGCGTTCTCTATTAAAAAAAAAGTTGTTTATAATGGGGCCTATTTTTAAATTTCGTTCATGACTTTTATATTCTTGAGACCGACACTGGTAATAATAGAATCTTGAGATCGTTTAGACTATACTCAAGTTGAACTATTAACGAGCTCTAGTCTGAATAATTTGCGAATAACTACTTACTTTTGGTTATATTGACAAACTTTTAAACCGTCCTAGTAGTTTAAGCGCACATATCTTGTATATATATAGATAGATAGATATTTTTATATTTTTTAAAAAGAGGAAAATCATACACTTACAATACGACAATAGCTATATCATTTTCTTATATTATAAGTATTTTATCGTTTTCATATGACTGGTTATAACTTAAAATTAAAATTGAAAAAAACCTTTATCAAATGAGATGAGCTATTAAGTTTCCAGTAAGGTAAAACGTATGATGTGTTACATTAAATGAGCAAAAAAAGAGTTAATTACACGGATGGTCCTTAACCTTATACCCAAATGGCACTTTCAGTCCTAAATTTTGGATAATTACATGGCTAGGCCTTTATTTGGAATCTTTGCACACGGACAGTCCTTTGGTCCGTTAGGGTTAACTCAATTCCGTTAGTTATATCATAATGACCAATTTACCCTTTTTGTCTTATTCGCAAAGGACCGATTTTGTAATTTTTTTTTCAACTTTTATTTGTTTTATAGCAATTGTTTATATATATATATATATATATATATATATATATATATATAAACAATTAATAACTTGGAAGGATTAATTCCACCTGGATTGTGTTTCAATTCTAGTGGAATTAAGGTTCTTAAACTAGGGGTGAATTACTTTAGCGGAGAGATTCCACATGAATTCGAGAAATGTAGTTCCTTAGAACAACTTTTTCTAGATGCAAATTTGGTTTCTGGAATCATACCAGAATATATATTTAGATTACCAAGATTGCATCACCTCCTTTTGTCGCCGGAGCTCCATTACTTTCCGGTACTGTTACAATGCTGAGTCAGCACAAGAGTCGGACTCGCCGCCGGTCGATACTCCGGTACCAATCTCCCTGACTTATACCTAACACCACACGCGTTACACAACGTTTTCGGACCTAACGGACCGGTTCGCCACTACGGCGTCTTCTCCGACGAACAGTGAGTACACCGCCGCATAACTACATTCTCCGACGTCGTTTCTGAAGTATGTATTATGCCAATTAACATGTACAACAGTTCAAATAATTTATGTGTATCGGGAGAAAGAGCTCGTGTTAATTATGGCTTCAATCTTTCCAACAATTTTTGGGCCTCAATAAATCCACCTAGCGGTCCCAAAGACGAGTATTTCACCCTTTTCCACCTGATTTAATTATTTGGAAAATTAAACTAGTTGTGTTTTTTTGAAGAGTATTAATGATGAGAAGAAAATCAATATTAATTTAATTGTGGAAAAGTGAACACACCTAGGTAGAAATGGAAGTGCCAAACAGTGAAGGTGGAGAAATGGAAGTGCCAAACAGTTGTGTTAAAGTGAACCACCTTCGAATCCTGCAATTAACCAACCAAATATCATCATCATCAATTTTCAATAAATAATTAGTGGATCACCAAGCAGACTAACGGAGTGGATCACTGTAGAAGTGGATCAAAAGTTCCCACATTTTTTCATTTTTTCACTAGTTTTCTTCATCTTTATTCTAATCACCTCCATTATTTTCCTGCAACTTTCTTACCCCTTTCTACCCTCATCTTCTTCATCCTTATGCTTTTCCCAAAACCCTACCCGATTACGAACTCCAACGATCCACAAATACATGTGATTATTACGGAGAATGGGTTTGGGATGAAACTTACCCTAAACCCAAAAGTACAATGAGGATTGCAATTAACTCATATATATATATATATATATATATATATATATATATATATATATATATATATATATATATATAAACAATTGCTATAAAACAAATAAAAGTTGAAAAAAAAATTACAAAATCGGTCCTTTGCGAATAAGACAAAAAGGGTAAATTGGTCATTATGATATAACTAACGGAATTGAGTTAACCCTAACGGACCAAAGGACTGTCCGTGTGCAAAGATTCCAAATAAAGGCCTAGCCATGTAATTATCCAAAATTTAGGACTGAAAGTGCCATTTGGGTATAAGGTTAAGGACCATCCGTGTAATTAACTCGCAAAAAAAATATGATTCGTATAAAATTATGAAAACATGTTTAACACATTTCTTAAAATTGTTGTTAATATAATTTAAATAATCAAAATGTCAACTAAATTATGTATCTTAGCTAATTGTAATAAAAACTTAAACACCTTATTTAATATTATATTAAATATAAAAGTTTTTAAAAATGCATGAAAAACAAATCTAATAAAACAGATACGCCGGCAAAAAAATAAAAAGGAAAAAAAATGATAATGATGATGTTTAACTGGCAGTAAAATAGGCGGCGTAGATATAATATTATTTTAATTTAATGTTATTTAATATTACCAGACATCATGATTAACCTTTTGCTGTAACACCCTTTCATTTCATTCCCATCAATTCATTCTTTTCCATTTATATCTTCAACATTTTCTTACACTCATTTTGAAACAGTGAATTTGAATTTTATTTCCACGTAATTTACACATAAAGTTAATCGTAACAAATGAAAAAATCTGTCGTATTGAATTTTACGGAGGTTAGGTTAAATTTAAATGAACGAACACAGAGATAAGTATTTTGCATTCAAATTTGTTTGGCTCGTTTACAAACTTGTCATGAAAGATTGTTCAGTGGCCTGATATGGCATGGAAATGTTTTGACAATTGGTTGTTAATCTATGGATTTCCGTGACTATTTAGATCTTTTTTATATAATAAAAGATGGTATGGCGATATAACTTACACGAACATGCAATGTTGTAAAGCATCAAATAACATATTCGTCAAGTGACGTGTGAAAAAAAAATTCGATGTTTATATGAAAGGTGATTCAACGTCAACAAACCATACATACATAAAAATTTCGATATAAAATTGTTAGATACTCGTTATATTTTGTGTATTTTAGTATTGGACATATTTGTTAATGAGGTATGGAAACAGAAAGATGGAAATCTAAAAAGGGGGAGGAATTGCAGGCTTTTTCAGAGGGAACAACGCATGGAAAGAACGAAAGGGAAATGTGATAAGACGTACATCCAAGACATCCCTCACCTTTCATTTCTCTTCTTTCTTTTCCACCTTAATTTCTTCTTCTTCCATACTCCATATACAATAATACAATGGATGGATTTCTAACCATAATTTTCGGTCGCGAGAACTACATAAAATAAAATCAGACTCATCAAATATTAGAATCTTTGTCGCGAAGTATATGGTCGCGAGAAATGAATAGTGTCGAGAGACTCGCGAGAATATTTCAAACTTTTATTGGTCTGATTAACGTATGTATATTTTTGACGAAAAAAGTGTCGCGAGAAATCAATCGAATAGATGATTATTTTTGTAAAGTGTAAATGTTAGGTGATTTATATATTTATCGACGTCTTATGACTTAATGATAAAAACGAATGAGAATTTGAAATGAAAAGTTTAACTAGCTAATGTTGGTTGTAGAACCGATTGACTAACTTCAGTGGTTTATAGCTATTTTTTTACTTTCATGGTCTCAAAAATCATCTTTACAGCGGTCTATTGATGAGATGTTATTACAATTTTCTGAAACCAATCTCGGTGGTATATTAAAACAAATCGGCTAGTTATTACCAATTGTGACACATCAATAGACATTAAAATCAAGGTTTTGAAAACCGGACCGGACATTGAACCGGAAAAATAAAATTGTGGATGGACCGGGCTGACCGGTCGAACCGTTCCAGTACCGGATATTATTCTAAGTTCAAAATATACAAACTATAAACCATTTTAACTTAATTTTAATATAAGATTCAACTATATTCAAGTTTAGTATGAATAATTTACAAATATTTAAAATTATACAATCAAATATCAAATTTAACATAATAATAAAAAATAATCAAAATTAAAAGTGTTAGCAAATAAAATTAGGAGTAAAAAAAGAAAAAGAACACAATATGAAATGAAATATGACTATATAATTAGTAAAGTGGAATAAACGGAATGTCATTGAAAATGCAACATATAAAATAAATGATATTAAGTTTTAACATTATTAATATAATAGTTAATCTAGTTTTAGTATAATATTTTTAGTCAAAAAAAGAAGAAGAAGAAAAAGAAAAAAATTAAGGGTAATTTAAAATCAATATCAAACCACATGATAAATTAAATATGTGGTATCTTAAAAAATAAAATCAATTCGGGTTATTGCCATGGTAAGATACTTGTTTGAATTCCTATAAGTATGAAGGTCAAGGTGTTGCAGCAGCAAAAGGTATTTTATTTTGCAAAACCGATCCGACCCGATTTGCTACCCGATGCGAATCGTTTGACCCGGCCGGTTACAACCGGTCCAGAAACACGATCCGTTCCGGTTTTTAAAACACTAATTAAAATTGATTGAAACCGATTGACCACTTCTAACAATTACCAATCACATAATATTGTTGAACACACACATCATTTACGCTAAAATATAATACACAAAAGTTACTTTTTAGTAATCTGGACGCACCAGCTCCATCCTCCTATCGTCGTCAATCGAAAATTCCCATCTATATAACTTGTAAAGTGACTGTCTGTAAAGTTACTATCACGTGAGATTGGTGTCACTTAAGAAAAAAAAAGTCATTCGTAGGCCTATAAGAAACCCGAATTAAAATCCTTGTAATTCAATATCTTACGATTACCAATTAGTCGTTTGAATCATGGGAAAATCAGTTAAGTCTCGTACATAACGTGTTAAAAGACTCGTTCTTCCTTGATAGTCTGAACAACAATGTAGAAATATACCAAAGCCGGATACCTTAAGCAATTCTAAGATACTCTCTCATTTTTTAAGCCATTAAGTCTTAATTAATATTAATATAGATTAAATGATACTTTTATTTATGATGAAGCTAGGTAGTAAAGGTGATTTATGGGATTAGGCAAGAAAGGAGAAACATGAGAAGAAGACAATACATCATAGGTTTGGTCTTTTGGGGACTTCTTTTCATTAATACGGAAAAATCATTATCTTTTTTTTTTTAGAAATTATACATATATCTAAAATATGGATCTAAAAATAAGTCTAAAGGATACAAAACATTACACGTGGATTACACTAATTCTCTTTCATTATATTCACCAATCATTTTTAAATTGCACCAATCAAATCTTTAAGACACTTTTTAGTCATGTATACTTAGACCTATATCATTTCTTTTTTTCTTCCATAAATGAACGTATATTAAATTCCCTAAATGTTTAATATTAACTTAGAATTATATATATATATTCATTGCCTAGTGGTAAGGCTGTCAGGAGTAGTACAGTACTACTAATAAAGCTACAGGTATAATGTTCTTCAGCCCCTCGACAAACATATATTGTCTAACAGTCATGAATTTAATTCATGCTTCCCATTTAATTACAATCTTAATTCCATAAATATATTTAAGGTTTTTTTAAAAAAAAATCAATGAATACACCATTTTACATATCAAAGAAACCAAAATTAACATAACAAGTTTGAACTCTTCATTTCCGTCTTATTTTACATATCTCTAACAACTATGTTAACGATCATATGTAGCGTAGATGAATGTATGAGAAGGTGAAATTTCCATCGATTTCTTTAAATTGTCTATATCCAATAAGTCGATAAGACGGTTGTATAATAAATTTATGAGAATTGGACATTGTGTGTAATTCAAATTGGTTTATTCCTATTTTGAACTATATATGTTACCTTTGCAAGATTACGGAAACTCGTTTTGTTATCATTAATTCATGAAATATAAATAAGCTACAATTAATACCATAATATTCTAACTCTAGTTGACTTAAAGTTCACATTCGGATTCAAGCTATATCAAATATTGATAACAAAACTCGAACCGGAAAATAAAACTATAATTATGAAAATCGCTAAAGATCTGATATCATGAAGAATGATGGTCGTAACCCCTTGATCTTTATAACTATTGATAAACATCTTTGATTTGGGTTAACCAAATCTACAATCCAATAACCTTTCATATCAAACTTAGACAATAACAATTAGAGAGGCTGAAGTGTCCTCGTTATGGCCTTGGATAATCATAATGTACACCCCCAACGCTCCGAGTACTGTAGAGATTGCGTGATAGGGTAATTCACGCGCCTGATGATGATTCTAAACAGAAGATCATCTAGGAGGACATCTTCCCCGCTATTCAATGAATCTCGTTGCTTTGGCTTGGTAACAGAAGCTCGAAAATGGTGAACCAACAAAAAACCTTTAAGACTTGGATTTTAAATCCAAGACACCTAATCATTAATTCTCGTTTACACTTGGTTTTTCTGGGTTTTTTTTTTGCTCTTTTCCCTCATTTTCTTGGGGGATTGGGATGTTTTTTGTTAATAGAACCCTTAAAAAGAATGAAAAGAAAACAAATTTACGAGTTACTAGTAGTTATGGCGAGGGCCAATCAGGTTCTGCCTGGTTGGTAAGGGGTTTTCCTGGTGAAGGAGAGGTCTCGAGTTCGAGCCTCTCCAGAGGGTTTCCTCTTTGGCGGGCATTGAGGGGGTGGCTGGTAATGGTGGCACGATGATACTCCATTAATGACCCGCAGGAGTTGCCGTTTAAAAAAAAAAAAAAAAAAAAAAAAAGTAGTTATGGCGAGGATTATTAAATTAAACTATTAATATTAAAATAGTGGATATTTTGGTATCTTCATTAAAGATAGTTTATATCAAATATTTACATCAAAGGCGTTTATTACGTGGAAATTTGGTCTTTGTGGTCTTGGAGAAATCGAATTCTGCATAGCAAGGATCGGCATATGGCGACTATCAAACAAGACGATATCTTCAATGGTATACAAAGGTGTTCGTTTCTATGGCCGGAAAACAGAAGTAATCGTTCTACATTGAAGTTTATGTCAAATTCTTCCGAAGAGTTTGCTTTGTGGCGATTTGGGCTATATGGAATTGGCGAAATAGGATAAACTCGACGTTGGATCAATCCAAGTTGGAGAAGATAAAAAACGAAGATCTTTTTCCCTTCATTCAAATTAAGGCTTTTCTCAGGCTTCAAAATAGAAGTAAATACAATAGCGTGGACTTGAAAACTTAGGCTATGAACTCGTATAGCAACATCACTTAGTTTTCTTTTCCATGTTTTTCGTTTTTCTTGTTTTTTTTTTCTTTTTCTCGTGTATTTTGATGTTATTTCTCTGTACATTTTAGGATTTCTTGGTCTTTGGCAATATATTTTTCAACTTTAAAAAAAAAAAATCGTTCTACATTGAAAATGGCCTAAAAATCAAACCAAACCACACATAACTTGTACATGTCGATAAATTAATTAAAGTAAAGTGATTATTTTAATAATAATTCAATGGTGGGTCCTTAGAATCCATAAGAAAAATTATAGTTACTTTTACAATAATAAAGTTGATCAAAGTGTCCTTAAACAATTTGATTGATGGTGTGGATAATAGATTGTATTATATCTCAAGTAAGTCTATTTTCAGTGGCGGAGATCACCCTGTGCAAGAGGTGCAACCGCACAGGGCCTCCAATTCGAGGGGGCCTCCGAATTATATATATCCGTTAGTATATATGTTGCATCTTCTTTGGTGAAGTAAAGATCTTTTGCTTTAGTGAACACTCTAAATATGATGTAAGATACTTGAAACAAGTTGCGAATTATGAATGAACCTTATATTTCGGATAATAGCTAAGCTTTTTGTGATTCATGGGGCCTCATTTTTAGTTTTGCACCGGGCCTCTTATATCAATGAGACGGCCCTGTCTATTTTCTTTGTTGTATTTTTTCTTTCTATAAAAATGGTTATGATTATAGAGTAATTTAGATAATTCTAATGGCCTAATTGAATATGAGCTTGTAAATATGGAAGTGATAGGGGGTAAAAGTGGTAGGTGTGGGATAGTTAAGGGATGATAAATGTAAAATATAGTTATTTAGGGTGATCTGACAGGAGTATCTGAGGGTTGTCGTTAAAATCTAATTTGCTTCATCACTTTTTAGCCGTCACCAACTTCTTCTACCGCCAACTTTCCCAAACTTTAAATTTAACTACTACCATTTTTACTATTTTTTGAATAACACTTGTTTATGTTTTTGGTCCTATATAATGTTCCATGTCTTACCGTCACGAAACAAAACAAAAAAAAAGTAGTTCAACTTTAATATCATGATCATTTTATCAATTAAAATCGTTATATTTCTAATAAGATAATGACCCTTTTAAACTTGATAAACAAAAGAAGAATAAAGAGGAACTTGGAGAACATATCCGATCTATCCATTTGATGTTTAAGAATTTTGATCTATAAGAGGTAAAAAAAATGACATCTTCTTCCAAAAAGTCCTTAACACGAAGACAAACACGTTCCTCTATTTTAAAAGTGTCCATACGAGCAACCGAGTTTATAGGTATCCCATAATCATGGAACCTTTAAAGATATCCCATAATCATGAAGCGCTACACACTGAATGAAATTGTCACATACAATTGCGTTCGGGATTGGGGTTTAATCACAACAGAATATGTGAGGATAAAAACATTGAACGGCATTGGCGTTTAATCACAACCCAATACGTGACAATGGGAAACCTTGTTTATCAACAAAATCTTTCGTAAACAATAAAAACATTGAAAGTCATCCGCGTTTAATCACAACCCAATACGTGACAATGAGAAACCTTATTTATCAACAAAATCTTTCGTAACCAATTGTTAGTGTAAGACCACCATTTGGACGAATAGTTGAGTGAGCTTAAATGGTTATTATCATTCTTTAATATTTTTAAAAATCATTCTAAAAACATCAACATCAAAAAACATAATAATAAGGGATACTTAATTTGCTTTAACTTAAAGACTCAAAAGTTCAATAATTTTCTAGAATTTAAAGTCAAATCAAATTTAATATTAACTAATTTTATGTAAAACTTCCATTAATTGTTTCAATAAATATTTATTTTCTGTTTTCACATTCTTAACTAATCATGATTATTTGATGAGGGATATTAATTTTTTTTTTTAAGTTGTAACTTATGATAATAGTTGACATTAAGCAAAAAAGTATAAAAAGTTAAAGTAACATTTAATTTTGAAAAAAAAAAACTGTTTTCTTGAAAACAATGAAATAACATGAGAATTAATAAGGGGTCAGACATTATTATTATTACAAACATAAAAATTAAATAAACACATGTGGGAACATGTTGTAAAGGCAATATAGAAGAACCCTAAATAAACCATGAGAGAGAGATGAAGGTTTTAGTAGACAAAGTAAGTTGCTTTTTCTGACCTATTAAAAACACACATATAAACACACTGTAACTGTGTGAATTATGTGAATGAGAATGAGAATGAGACAAACCCATGTGAATAGTGAAATGACACAAACTTAGCCTTTCATGATCATGACTAATTGCTTAGGGTTAGTTCTTGGATTGTGTTTTTGAAAACCCTCGTCCTTTTTCTTCAAAGGTTTGGCTAATATACAAACCAAAATGAGTTGGGTTAATTACATTTTGTTAATAGAATTTTAAAAATATTCATGTGTATTGTTCGTTTAAAAGTAAAAAAACATTTATATAAATATTTTTTATAAGGGACACTTTTTATACAATGGTAAAAACCAATTTATTTCATTGTCTCAAATGACTTCTACAAAATTAATTTGTGATGTGCACATTATAATTCCACTTTGGCTATCTAAAAGATTCACAATATAACTATGAAGAGGTTTCAAATATCACACATGTATTACCGGGTATGTGAGGATTCTTTTCGTCTATCCTACTTTATTTATTGTTTGGAACGGGCTTACTTGAGTCTTATTTGGGCTTTAGTTTTTTTAAATAAATCTTATTTGTGGGGTTATTGAAATATAAGTTTCAAAAAAATAAACTACTTCAAGTAGCTTAAAAAAGTAGTTTGGACTTATAAGAGGGTAATTACATAAATACTCCTTATAAAATTCCAACTTCAGTATATTATTATATATATTTTTTAGTCATTTTACATTTTTAAGTTTCAACTTCAGTTACTTTCCAAACATATTTACGAAAGTAAAAGCTCAAGCTTTCAACTCTAAATATAAACCAAATGTTTCAGCTACAACTACAAACTATTGACCCCAACGACAAAATAATTGTACCAAACATACCTTTTTTTAGTATACATGGCATTACACATCACTAAAAACCTATATAAAATTTATAAAAATCATTTCTCTATAATAAAAAAGAATTGGGACTTCTTAGTTTATCTTCTTTTTGGACACTATTGCTTTTCATTTGTAGGCATTTTTTGTAACATATATTTATGTGGAGTAAATCATGTTCAAGATAGCTAATGGTAAATTGTTTCATTGGTCCATCTCATAGTTAGTTGGTTAGATTTAATATACCAAGAGTATTGTTAATACAATTTATTATATCGGTTACAAATGATAAAATATAAATTTCACCCACTATAGTATACTACAACGTAATATAAAGCAAGAAGGGATCAAATTTAAGAGACGTGAGATAAAAGCCTTACGTTTATGATCTTTGAAAACAAGTACTTAATAGTAACAAAAAGGGGGGAGGGGTTGATTTGAGTTAATTAAACTAATTACGATAATAATAAACTAGAATTAACAATAATAGGAAAACGATTCGGTTCCACTTTCGAATTTACAGTTATGTCACTTAATCATGAAATGATGTTTTAAACAAGCTCATAGAAATGAACCGAAAATAGCATTAACGTTTTGTGTAAACTTTCCAAACAACAATTACCGTTTCACATAAACTCATAAATGTAATAATTTTGTGATTTAGGTTAACATGGAGCAAACAACGTTTTGTTACTTGATATTAGATTACAAAACAATTACGGATTTTATAACCCAATCATAACAATAGTGAATCAAATCTTAATTCAAGTAGCTAGCAAGAATCAAAATGTAATTCAATGTTTAACCGAAAAATAAACCCAAAATCACTAAATAAACATAAACAAATATCAATTTGATATATCAAATGCCATAATCAAGTCTAGTTTGGAACCGAATACAAGGAATTTAGCCCACATGATAACAAATAACATACAAATAGACATTAAATCGGGTTTCAAGTGCTTACAAACGCCGAATTTGGTGTCGAAATGATGATATAAACCTCAAAACTTGATTCCTTGTTGTCCCAAAATGTTCTAATAATAAAAAGATAATAAAAAACTACATAAACTAGTGGTTTGAATCGTGTAGAAATGAAATTAACCAAAATTATGAAATTATAGGTTGTAAACCCGAGTGGGTTTACACCTTCGGCAGCTGACCCGGGCGGGTTTACACCCTTTGAATTTTTACCTAGCGGGTTTTGTTCTCGTTTGATCAGAATGTTTTCGAAAACTCTCTAAGATATGGCCCGGGCGAGAATTTTATAGCATAACCCGACACCCGGGCGGGTCAAGTAAACCCATGTGGGTTTACTCTTCCGCTTCTCCACGTTTCAGTTCTGTTTCGTCCCGTTCGTATCCGTTCATTTAAATACACTCTAATGCCTGAAATTATATATAAAATTGGTGAATTACAAGCATTCTATATATAAATAGGATTCACGATATTGCAACATATATGCATGTTTATATACATAAAAAAGGATATAACGGAAATAAGCGTGCAATTAAGATGCATCAAATAAAATAAATAAATAATTGTATTTGTATGACTGACAGTCCAATTTAGGTCATACCGGTCTTTTTTTTCTTTCTATTTTCTTTTGTTTTTGTTAAAAATAAAATAAATAAATAATTTTATTTAGATTTTGGGATGTTATTGACGAAGATATAGCTACTTAAATTACTATATTTTAAAAACGTGTATATGTTTGGATAATATTCTAGCTCCGAACATGTTCATTAGATTACTCTTAGTTGACACTTGAGAAAGTTTTATGTGCGAACTATATTATTTTCTGTTTCGAATTTATTAAATGCATTTTTAAGTGATAATCAGTGTCGATCACGTTCACAACTATCCAAATATCATATTTAAATCAATAATAATAATAAAAGTAATAATAGCAATGATAGAAGAGCAAAGAAATAACAATGTAACATGTTAGCTAAAAGTAGAAAAATAAATTTGAATGACTAATTTCATTTTTTTTCACGACTACTTATACTTTTAAATGGTTTTGGACTGATTTCGGGTTATATTTATGATCGATTTCAGTTTTTAACCGGTTTTGAACTATTAACGATTTCAACCTGAATTGTTTCCAGTCTAGTTTTTATTCAGTCATTTAACTAAGAATAGGAACTAAATCGAACCTAGTAGGCCAGTCTACTTGTGATTTCAACCTGAATTGTTTCCGGTCTATTTTTTATTCAGTCATTTAACTAAAAATAGGAACTAAATCCATTCTTGTTTGGTCTTCTGTTTTTCTTAAATAATTCAATGACTTCAAGATCGAGTAATTCCCGATCACATAACAAAAATATAAAAAATACTTGATAAAGTTTGTAAGCACAAAACTGTCAATCTTAAAAACATACAAAGTTTCATATTAGCTGAATTCGATTAAAGAAGACATTTCTCTTATAACTAGATGAAATCATATGCAACAAGTTACTATGAAGAAACCAAATATTTCTTGGTCCTACAACTAGGTCTAGGTGTTAATGTCATTTCGTTTCTCTCATTGAAAAAGAAACCCTAATTATTATTATCATTTAATAAACCCCCTCGCTTCTAGACATTTATTTAAATTATGTACATTAATTCCATTTCTGGTGTGCAAATATCATTCTTCGATCTATTTAATCGTATTTATTAGTATGGTTACCTTTGTAAATTATAAAACAATGTTTTGGACATGTCTACTTCGTTATATTTTTCTCAAATGGTTATCAAATCTAATCACCTTTTACAATCACCAAAAGCAAAAATACGTAGATTCATAATTTAAGAGTAAAATACCAAAATAGTCTATATCGTTGAATTCATTTCTTATACTATTATTATTAAGTTTTTAACTTTTATCAACGTTGGTATCTCAATTAAGTGAAATAACAAAATTGATATATTTATATTATTATTTTATAACAAAGAGTTCTCTAATCCTTTTTCTGTGTGTAGGTAATGTTAGGGTGATCAAAAGTATGAAAATATCGATATCAAATTGGTTCAATATTGGTATCAATTGATAGCAACGGAATACAAATGCTCCAGTATTTGATACCATATTTTACAAAAAAAAAACAATATTAGATATTACAAGTAGCGGTTTTATTTGATCATTTATATAGTATCGCACTGGTACCTACTGATGTATTGCGATACGGTTCTTGATATGAACAAAATGTTTTCAAAACGATACCAACTGTTACAGTAACGGTCTAAAAACACAATTAGCCCAAGGTATCATCGTTGTTACATTATAGCTATGTCTGGCAAAGTTTTATACGGATCTTATTTAGGATTTACAGGAGGTCATCCATTTTAGAACTACTCTGACCTTAACACAATTAACTACAGAGTATCTAAAGTGCACAATATTTATAGCCACCAAATCATATCATATCATATCATTAAAGACTAAAATTGATCTTATTAACCATACATCACTATTTCCACAACCAATATGATGTCTATCTATATGTTACATATAAAAATTATATAAGAGTATGATGTATATCTTTAAGTTATGGTTTATATCCTCTTTTTTTTTCATTGAATCCTCTTTCTCTAAAACCGTTGTCATATTTATTCTAGTGTTGCTAACACTTCACATGTTTATACACCACAAATTAATGAGAAATAAAGACATACTTAAATTGTAAATTAATCATCAAAACTCACAACAACCCATGCATGCACACATTCTTCCTTTAGTACTTCACAACCAACACAATGTACAACGCCTTAATCCACACTCTAACTATCTCCCCTCCCTATAAATACAACCCTAACTTTTCATTCCATCTTCACATAATTCCCAACCAAACACACTTTCCAAACATTCAAACCTTAATTTCTCCGAAATGGAAGAAGCCATGAGAACCCTAGCCGGATACACTAGGTCACCGGAACCGGACTACTTCCAACCACCAACACCCACCGTCCAAAAACGCACCAACTCCACCACAACTAACTCAACCACCAACCCACCAAACAAAAGGTTAGCTACAAAAGACAACAACGGTCCAAACGGCGCGACAAGATACCGAGGCGTGCGCCGCCGACCGTGGGGTAGATACGCCGCCGAAATACGGGACCCACAGTCGAAAGAACGTAGGTGGCTTGGAACATTCGATACTGCCGAGGAAGCTGCTTGTGCTTATGACTGCGCTGCACGAGCTATGCGTGGGACGAAAGCTAGGACTAACTTTGTTTATCCACCGTTACCTAGTGAAACGTTGAACAGTCCTTTTGGTAGTTACCATGTACCCGCAGGGCAGAGGAGTGGTGCTCTTAACTCACTTTTGTTTCATGATTTTTTAAACTCAGGTTCTTCATCTTCCTCGTACAACACTAACACGAACACGAACGTATCTTTGTCGGATTCTACTAACCAAGTAGATACTTTGAAAGAAAACCCTTTTTTCCCTACTGAACCGGATCACTCCGGGTTGCTAGACGAGGTTTTAACCGGTTTTTACCCTAAACCGGAAACGAAACTAAAACCCGTTCCAACCCCGTTTCGAGAAAACAAAAAGATAGTTGACTCAAACCCTAACCATTTTGGGTTCTTTTTTGAAAACCAGAATGGGTTTTCAAGTGGGTCCACAAATGGTCAACTGGGTCAGTTTGACTTTCATCAGAGTAACTTTAACGGTGGTGTTAATGGTGGTTTGCCGTTTTACGGCCACCATACGACGGTGGCTCCGGTGGTGGGGTTTGAGAGTCAAGAAAGTTTGTTTGGTGATGTGTTTCAGTATCCTGAGTTGGTTGGTTTGTTTGCAGCTAGGCTTCAAAATGCTTGAAGAAGTTAATGAAATATTATTATGTTTTTTTTATATGAATATGTTTATGTTTATGTTAATGTTTGTTTTAATGAATGAAATATAATATAACTAAGTAGTTATTTTATTATTTTGTTTTTATGAATGTTTTGATGGTTTTTGTAAATTATTGTGTTAGTTTTTGAATTATTTGCTTTTATATTTACTTTTTCTGTGGTGCTATATTAATGGTGTAGTTAGTCATATAAAGTATTGATTGTTGATGGTTTTCTACTTATTTTTATTTTTTAAGATTTAAAGAATTAGTTTTATATGTTGAGTTTTTTTTTTTTTTTTTTAATTTCAAGATAATATATAAAAAAAAACTAGATATTTTAGGTTTTTGCATATTTAGGGTTTTCTGTTCTTTAATTTTTAATATGGATAAAAAAATTGTGAGTATATAAATAAAGTTTATATTCTTCTATTTTCTAAGCTATATTTGCTTCATTTGATTATTATTTAATATTCATACATAAAAGAGGTTATAAAGTGTAACTACTTGGATATCTCAAATCGGATAATAAAAACAAAACTAAATATAGGAATTTTATTTGCACAAAAGATGAAAAGGGGTTTTGTAGTTGTTGAATTCCTGGATATGGGGAAAGTTGGATCTTTCTTTTTCATTGAGTTGACCTCTTTAGTTTGATGATATAAAAAGTATGGAAGCTTTTGGATCCACCCTTTTCACTTTGTAATTTGTAATGTATGATGATATACAAATCTTTTGGTTTCAATCAAAGCTTCCAAACATGCACCTAGTACAACTTTGTAAGGATATAGAATATAGTCCAAGACAATATCTTATGTGGAAAGTTTCATGATAGTCTTATGCTTATGATATAATAATAATTTTTGTCTACAATTATATATTATACATATATAGAGGAATTTTTCAAGAGTTCAAATCATACAAAGCTGAACATGACTTTTAAAGTTAGGTTATCTTCACCTTTTCTCGCAGTTATGTAAATTAAAATAGCCGCTCTTGTTAGAAACTAGAGGCTAGTAAACACAATTACAAAGGACTGGAGCGAACGAAAGTTAGATAACAAGTCCATTCGAGCCAACTCAAGCTTAAACACTCCATATTAGGGATCCGTTTGAAGGAGGTCATTTGATGATGTCGCCGATAGTTACATTCATTGGCCATTTTTCCTAATTGTAACAAACTAGAATTTTTGTCCCACACGCGTTGCGCCGGGAGAAAAATATATTTGATGTAAAAACAAATGCAGTCGTAACTACTTTATGTAATGACGTAAATCCAAAAGAAAAGGTAAAACTTATATATTAGAAATTAATCAAAATACAAAAAGAAAAAAGAATTTTAATCGACCCAAGACAGTTTAGTCTAAAATTTAATTAACGAAAAACAAATGTTTTTATAAAGTTAAAAAGTAAGAGTAACCCGTAAACATTGATACAAATCTCTATTCTAAAAAAAATAATAATAAAAAATAAAAACAATTTGACCCGCGGACCGACCTGACCCGACCCGACCCAAGTCGACCCGAGCCGTGGCTCCGACGGCTTATGAATAGTAAGCCAAAGTTAAATGTATATAGATATAATATAATGTTGTTGATATATCTTCTTATCATCCCAACAGGTCATTCGTATCATCCCACAAACCGTATGAATCACCTCATGAGGACGTCCTAACATGTAGATTATTTGTTCTTGAACATCTATTGAATTAAACTAGCAAGATGCTAGAAAGGAGAATAGTTGGAATTTACACAATATCAACATGTACTAGATAAGATGCAAGAAAAGAGAATTGTTGCAATTTAAAACAATATCAACATGTGGATAACATAGTCTTATAGGCCCTCTAATCATTTTACTTGTAAACATGATAAGAAAATGTTAATTATGTAATTATGTTAATAAGTTTAGGGTTTCTCCTCATGATACGAATTTGCAGCGTTAACACACGAACAGACGAACAAGATAAATTGCTAACCCAATTAGACCTATAATTCGACTAACGGTGATAATTAAACAAGACCTATTGTTTGAATTATCGTATCAAACTAGAAAACGCCTTCTAGAATTGAAAGATGACAATTGTAATCAACAATTAAATAAAGGAAAACCTTCAAATGTTTATTTCATGAATGATTGCTTACAAATGCATGAAAAACGTTCATATAAAGAGCCAAACATAACTAAGACATAAAGAAAATTAACTAGCATTATTAAGACAAAGAAAGGAACCTCCATTGCACCGCGTGTTTTAAAAACGAGAATCAGCCAAAACGAACCTCCATTGCGTCGCAGTGGGCAACCAGACCCCATTTTAGTTGTTTCCCACTTCTTTTTGGATCCAAATGAGCCTCCCAAGTGACTACACAACCACCCCTAGCCATGGTGCCTTCTTACGCTTTGTTCCCGACCATAAGTAACCATGCTATGCCCTCCAAAATCGTATCACCTCATTCATCCAATTTATATCACAAGTCAAATTTGGCAATTAAAAAACACAGTTGAAAATACGTTTTATGGACGGGTTGCCCCTCGTTGCTGTGTTCTATTAGGCTATCAAATTATACATGACCGAATAAACTAGATTATTTTGTCTAATGGTTGTAATTAATATTTTCATGGACCATTGTAGATTGTTACTTTCAAATTAATGGCTATGAATCCTCATTAAAGTAATTGTTACATTTTATTCGGAATTGTAGTTAACATAAGTCTAATGAGTTCTAAACTCCAACCTAATCAAATGACTATCTAGTTCACATATTGTTTCCATATTTGGTTATTTTCCACAAATTAGTCAAGGGCAATAATGGCAATCAATCACATCAATGAAGTCCTTTCTAATCAAATAATGAAAATCAAATAAAATACATAGTAAATTATAATTTTCGACTATGCATTATATATATATTTATATATATTCATCTTCTTTGTTGAAGAAAAAATTGTCAAAAGTGGCACACAGTTTACCTTCTTGGGAAACCAAAATAGTTACTACAATGTTAGTGTATAGTGAACGATAATATAAAAGAAATCGTTTATACAATAGTCTCGAATTTCTGCTTATAGTATTTAACAATTTCATCAAATGTCTTGTATTACGTCGATATGTGAATTGGTTCATAATATAAGGGCCGGGAAGCCATTTTATAAGACAAAAATTTTATGACACAACATAAAATATGCATTTCAAAAAATTAATTTTTTTTTTCCTTCCATAAAAGTCTTAACATATTTACAAATTACACTAAAAAAAAATTATTTAGTTTGGGCTTTCTATGGGCAAGTATCAAAGCCCTTAAATACTACAGTAAAATCCAAAGAAAAAGTGGTAGTAAACGGCCATCATAATTTATTGGGTTAAAACATAAAAAGTATAAAAAAATGTAAAATGGTATAATGTTTAACTTTTCATACTCACTTCGTTCCATTTCAATTGTCCAGTTTTTTATTTTCGTTTATCTCAAATTATAGTTTCGTTGCGTGTTTTGGTTTCTTGAAACAGAGATGAGTTTTGAATAGATGAAACGACGATGATATAGTAGACCTTTACACGATGGTTAATTTTACCATTCGGTATTGAAGCAATGTCAATATAATCCTACAATTGTATTATCAACGGGACCATCATATCAGGAGCCAAACTGGACTCATCCTAAAGACACGACTACGAAAAAATCTAAACAATCCAAAAAGCGAATGTGGACACAAACTACGTAAGGACTGCTTGTTTGAGTTGGGAGGGGCAAACTGAGGTAAGCCATTGGAGGAAATAGCTAGTGCCAATAGAAGGTCAAAATCGATCCCGTGGTTTTCTTTAGGTTAGTTGAAAGTTATGAAGTATTCACATAAAAGATCCCTTCTCCAGACCCTAACCATGCCCCTGGAATATGATTTGTTTTGTTGCTCTCCCGACCTCTTGGCCAGCACACAACTGACGGCACCGAATTCATGAATTTTTCTTCATATAACATTTCACCTGACTTTATACTCCACGCCCGCAACCAGGAATCCTCTCCCCCTAATATTTGTAGTTGTTAGTAATACACCAAAACTAATGTGGAAGCTAAAAGCAGTAGAGATGATAAAATAGCTTAACATCAAAATGGATAACTTTCATGAGCGGGTCAGGCTGGCCTACGTAGTCAACACTTTTATCCTCGTTTTATGAATGTTGTAAATAAAATACGTAATATATACAATTAAATGTACATAAATTTTATTTTACATAAAACAATTAGTACTTAATAAGCATTTCATGTTTGGCTAATTTTTGAAAAATTTACCCGTTTGACCTATTATTAAACAAATACAGCCCAAACTGACCCGTCTTCATATAAATGGGTTGAAAAGAACACATCCAGATACCTGACATGAAAAACCTCTCTGATGGGTCGACACCCAATAATATACGAGAATGGGAATTGACATTCCCCTCATAAAACTGTACAGGCCCTCTATGAGTCAAACGATGATCATACAGCCTCACCTACAAAAGTCAACATGTGAATTACGAATGAGATTAATGAGAATAATATGCAAAAAAAAGAAGAAGTACCGTTCCATCCATGGAGCTTGCGAGGAAATACTGATCATACATTTTAAGTGCTGACAAACTGTAATTTGAAGACAAACAAAGTTGTTATCATGGCCCCAAAAACAATACAAATGAAGTTTATATAATCGTTCACTTACCAGGAAACGGATGAAGGCATGTAGATCATTCGAGAACGTTGGACATTCCCCCTGACCTGCATGCATCAACTTCACACTCAAATTAAACTCGTCAAGGAGGGAGTGGAAAGAGAGTAAATTCAAATTTACCTCAAACGATTGTTTTTCCCCTCTTCCGTGTGAAGATTCACTTGTTTTTAGGGGTGGAAAAGAAATTCGATGCTTAGGAAGTCTATCATGCTGCAACACTTGGGGTCTTTGGCGAGTATCAACCGTCAGAATTGCCCCATTTCTAAGTCCACACAAAACAATATTTCCCTGGAAAAACAATTTTACACATAATGTTGAAAATCGAGAATAAATACATGGTTATATCAAGTTCTTACCGAATAATCAAACTGCAAAGACAAAACATCACTCTTGGAACGGCAAATCCATGATCTTGCTCCAGATTCTATATGTAACAAAGCAGCTCCACTATTCGTGCCTAAAAACTCCATATTAAAAACGATACATATATATATAAACATCAGCAGGTAAAACGAAAGTCAGTAGTAAGCCTACCAATCACAGCTCGATTCCCATCTGAATTAATATCCGCTGTCCAAACTGTACATTTGGACATAGAAGAAATCAAGTCAATTCTTGGACCCAGCGCCTCATCGCCCCCACCATACTCCAATGGTTCACCAAGGTTTATCAAATAAACAGATCCACCAGTCGTTCCATATCCCAGAGTAGTTAGTCTGTTGGTTTTCTGTTAAGGAGTTGATGATTTAAGCGGGTCATTTTAGTTCAGGTCGATTAAAAAACAATTGTATTTCAAATATATGGTTGGTAACGAAAAAAACGGGTAAATCGTAAAAAAATGAAGATCTGAAGGATACAAAGAATGTGAAACTGGTGAATCAGCGTTATCGTGTCTTGATATCTTTATACAGGATACATTTGAAGGCATTACAGCCGAAGCTCCTATGGCCCTCCAAAGAAGTCCTGGTGATTTTGGTGATGACGTTTGTTTTTCCATGTTCAGAGGCTGCACTAGATCTGGCATGCATTGTATCCAATAATTACCACGGTCTGCAGCACATCCAACTTCATAGGAACTGAACGTCGTGAGTCAAAGATAAGTTAAAAAATTTGTGGTCCAAGATGAGCGAGTATATCAATATTTTCAGAATAAAGAGATGGAGTATTAACTACATGATGGTGAATAAAATACCAAAAGGTGTTATTAAGACCAGCGGTGAGTAATATCTCTGATTTAGTAACGCCATCGGGAGTCTGGATATCAACGTATGCGTGTTCCAATGCAGCATCAGCAGTCCTCTGTGTCCCTTGGTATTTCCAAATCTGGTGCATGGAAATACATGTATTACTTCAGAGATGAAATCTAACTTATATCATATTTTAAGGCGTCATGATGTCCTCATAGATGTTTGAGGTTCGAACCTCCCTAGGTAAATATCTTGAAGTGTCCAGGAAAAGGGTTTGGAAACGGTCACGAGGGTATATGAGTCAGACTCGACCTCCCACGGAAAAACCTCTCTAACCAAGATATAGTTGATATCAAGTCATGTGTGGCTTCCTTATTTGTCTAACAAAATGATGAATAAAACGAAGATATAACTTACTATCGGTTTTGATGTCCGTATCTTTTGGTACTGCTCTTTAACATTCACCTTCTTTTTGTTAGAGATGACTGAATTACCGCATAACTCCCTCGCTTGAAGCATCCTAACAACTTTAGGTGCCTTTTCCCCCTTTCCATACTTTTCCTGTATAAATGTTGAAAATGTAGTCTAATAGGTTCAAGCATGTATATAAACAAAGAAAAATCCGTAGAAATAAGAACATGTAACGACATAGGAATCTAACAACAAACTCAATGACACAAAATATTTATATGTAGTTGGTTTTAGACACTATTTTACGTTAACACCTTCTAAAGCTAAGAAAGAAAATAACTATAAAACAAGTTGATAAAAAAAAAAAACTCGAAATTCATTATGTAACCGAACTTGCAATTCAAATCTTGGCACCTCAAGTAGTCAAGTCTAAAATCCATTTTTTCTTTTTTAAAGAAAGACATATTCAACAACACACTATAATTTCACATACGGGACATTGAACCCACAGTCTCTTGATAAGTGGGTCAACTCACATACTGCTGTATTAATCTAACAAGAAAAATTATATTTTTTTCTTAAAAAAATACATATACAACAAAACACACACTATAATTCAGGGACTTGAACACACAACCTCTTAGTTAGTAGGCCAGCTCACATACCGCTGTTTCAGTGAGACTAAAATCCTAAAACTAATAATCATAAGACAAAATAATAAAAATTATATGAAAATTACCTTAATAAGTTTTGGGGGTGATTTATTTCTAGAAGAAGAAGAGCCAGGAATAGATGATTTAATAGGAAAATATCTGTTTTTTTCAGCATCATAATAAAACCCAGGAATATCTAACAAAACACAAACACAATTAGTTTCTATATTCCCATAAAAACATAAAACATAAAACAAAACAGAAAATGTTTTTCCTTACCTGACATTTTTCTTATTCAAATTATAACTAGAACGGCTGCTACAAATGGTCAACTGGGTTAGTTTGACTTTTATCAAGGTAACTTTAATGGCGGTGGTGATTTGCCGTTTTACGGCGGTGGCGCCGGTGGTGGGAAATTGATATAAACAATTAGTAATTGTGGGCTCATTATTACTAGTGAGGCGTATAAGCTAACAACTTGTTAGTAACAAGTAAGTATAAACAAGAGGACACACTTTACGAGCTATTTAAAATAGATTCGTAAATTATTTGAAATTGACTCAATTTAAACGAGACAAGTTTGATATTGAGCTACTTAAGCAAATTTTTGAGTCGATTTCGAGGTTCAAGATACTTGAAATGTAAGCTTAAGTATCATTACATTAACCCTTTAATATATGTTTAATTACTAAATTATTATTATTATATAAGATATTTTGTATATGAATCGAGTCAATTCGAGTTAATATAAGGATTACTATTTATCTAACTTGAGCTTGAAATATAGAATCGGTCGAGCTCAACCTGAGTTTTAATAAACGAGTCGAGTTCGAACTCAAAATTCAAAGCTCTAGCTTGATAAATAATTCTTACAACTCGGCTCGATTTGTATATATAATACCTTTGGACAAATGTAAACTGAATCGAAAATGTTATTAGTAAATTCGAAGTTGTTTGACAAACCATTGACAATTGTTTACTATAATTTATAAAGCTTCAAATTTTTGCATCTTTAAAGTCAGTAATTTTTTATTTCATCTTTCTAATTTTATAGATTTAAGAGTTAATTACATAATTGGTCCCTGTGTTTGTTCCAATTTAACGGGTTCAGTCCCTGGGTCACAAATCGTTCGGGTCCAGTCCCTTGGGCATATGTTTGGTTACACGTTTGGTCCCTTCCACTAACTTCCGTTAACTTTTATCGTTAAGTCAAGACACATGCTTCTCACGTAATTTAACAATAAAGAGAGAAAAAAAAGGACTGCTTATGTAATTTAACAATAAAGAGAGAAAAAAAAGAAAAAAAAACACAACAGTAGCGATGACTACCATCTTTATCTTCTTCTTTTTGCTTCAACGTTCACCGACCACCACCCTCCCTCTGCCACCAACAACAGTAGCGATGACTACCATCTCTAGCACTACAAAAAGCAAAAATCGAACACTATGGTGAGTTCTGTAATTAGATCTGGTACTCGTTTTCTCTTTATGATAAAAGAGATCTGCTAAAATTGTTTGAAAGTATTTGATTTAAGGGAATGCTTGATTTAATTTAGAGTTTTTATTTTTATTTTTGGAAAATGTATGATTTGGATCGGTTGATTTTGGAAGGGATTGTTAATTTATTTTTCAATAATGTTAGGTATGAGCAAATTACGAAGGAAAGAAGAAAATGATGGCTAGTGGGTTTCCAAAGTGGTGTGGAGGGAGATGATGATGTATGATGAAGGATCATAGACGGCGAAAGATGGAGACACATCATTACTATGTTTTTTTATTGAGACAAAGAGATAGAAATTGTTCCATCGGAAATTATGTGAGTTGTAAATTTGGATGAATTTGGGGTTTTGTAGGTGATGTATGTATATGTGTGTGTGTTTTTTTCTCTCTTTGTTGTTAAATTATATAAGCAGTCCTTTTAGTTTAAAAAGACTATATGTCAGTCACGTGAGAAGCATGTGTCTTGGCTTAACGATAAAAGTTAACGGAAGTTAGTGGAAGGGACCAAGTGTGTAACCAAACATATGCCCCAGGGACCGGACTCGAACGATTTGTGACCCAGGGACTGAACCTGTTAAATTGGAACAAACATAGGGACCAATTATGTAATTAACTCTAAATTTAAAGATGTCTAAAGTTATGATTTTAGTTAGAAAAAAAAATATAATTAAAAAATGTACATATTATATACTATTATTGGGCCGTCAAAACACATTTTATGTGACATTTGGCATGGGCTATACTACCATGTAATACAAACATAATATGGATCACCTAATTTTAAAACAATTTAATCAAAAATAAATATATATCTACTATGACAATTGTCACGACTTGAGCTTTAGTTTTTATAAATGATGTGAAAGTTTTGAATAATCTTTCCTTTTATATAAAAATTATCATAATTGGTTATAGCAAATGACTTAATTTTATTAAGTCAAGATGAAGAATAACGAAACAAAACCAACATGCCTTGTACTAGGGTTTTGAACTTGAAACGTTAGTTTGACGAATAACATGAATGCTAGTTGTATCTAAATACAATCCGTAAAGACCAAAGAGGTTCATTGGCTACATACTCATATATTTATATTCATATTCCAAACACTAGATTCCGGTTATTTCAAATAAACTAACACTCATATAATTTTAACGTGTTTTATCTTTTAAAATTTGAGGTGGATAAGTCTACTTTCTATCTAGTTGACTGACTTATTGTGGAAAATTCGTGTTCAAAAGTCTATATGTTAATTTTAGATTTGACCTAGTCTTGTAACATTGTTCTATCACTAATGACACCCACTTGTCTTTGATGTATTATATTTCACTCACAAAAATAATAAATTATGATTAGTGTTCCTATTCAACTTGATGAACAATAATAACTAGTTAACAAGTAAAGTCATAAATTCTTGTTTGAAAAATATACACTTATGTCTATCGAAAATAGATACGACAAAACCAAAATCTAAGGAATTGTCCATCCTAATACTACTTTCGCTCAATCACATTTAATTGCAGGGTTCTAGCGAGATTCTTTGATTTAGTGTTGGTATAAAAAATTTCATAAATTATCTCTAAAGTTTTGTGGTGGTCAAGTTATAACCACAAGTCCACGACCATATCACATGAAATTGTCAAAGTTGTTTTAAACAAAAACCTACCATAATTCCTTCAATCAAATGCACACAACACTTTTATATGTGTCATTTTCTTTTCTTACATTGTTAATGTATTTCAAGGAAGTTTCCATAGTTTTTAAATATTTAGGAAAAGTAAAAAACTCAAAACCAGAACTCTACGCTTATTAGGTTGTCCCAAAACAAGAATTATAGTTATAAGTGGTGTGATACTTTATGCTATAAAAGAATTAAACTCTTCGTGTTAATCTAATGTGGTTAACTTTTCTTAATCTCGTGTGACGTGGTATGTTTCTACTTTTGAAAGCTTTAAGTGTTAAGAAATCATAAGTCAACGAAAATCATACATGGATACATGATCACAACAACGTATAGAAAAATGGAATGTAAAGTAAACGTGAAGGAGAATGAACACAAAGGTTTACTAGTTAAGTACCTCGATCGAGCTTAGTGATTTTCTTAATGATTTTGTCAATAAACTAATTAATTGCATAAATACGGTTATTTAGTAATAAAGATTTCTGAAAATTATTATATTAACTTGGTTTATAAATAATTAAGAATTATAAGAATGAAAGTTCGAAAAAAATAAACCCCCTTGTGGCTATGGAAGTTCACCTGCGATGACTCTGGGCTACCCACAAAGCGGATGGTCATCTGTGGATTAGTCGGCTCGTAAAGAGTTGGATAACTAGATTAACAAAAAAGAAAAAGAAAAAAAAAAAGGAAAAAAAGAAGAATTATAAGAATGATTGAACTACCATTTAAGTTGACAATGATTTGGCCATGTGATGGACTTTGATTCTTTCTAATTTCTAATGACAAACAAAACTAACCAATAGTTTTATCCACTTATCTATACTATATTATAATGAATCTCCTTCAAAGTCTTATTATCTTAAAATTTAAGTAATTGAAATTACCTAAATACCCTTAATCTATATTAATTATTATTTAAGTCAAACAACACTCTCTTTCCTAATTAATTTACAAAAATTTAATGTCTAACAAAATAACTTATAATTCTTATGTAATTAAAAAAAATTAAAATACTTTCTATTTAATTTAAAAAAATTCAAATTATAAATTTTATTTTATAACCCCAAAAACATAAAATAATTAAAATATTATACATTTTTTTCTACTAAAATACGTATACTAAATCTACACTATAATATAATCTATTTCTACTATATTATAAAATATTTCTCACATAATCTTAATTCTCTAAAACCTTAGGAATTGAAATTACTTGACTACCATTTTTATATCTCTCACCACATATCATTATTCAAAATAACTTATAATTAAATAATGTTTGTTAATAAAGTTTTAGCCTTGTAGAGTAAATCAACAAAAATATACTTTAAACATGTAGACTTAGAAGTATTTATTTACCATAATAACAATAACCAATTTCGTTTATATTGATTAAAGAATTTATAATTGAAAACCAAAACTGACATGTAAGTCCATACCGTAATTAACGGTATTTATTTGTTAACAAATGGGTCAAATTCATAAAAAAGTTTGATTACAAACCATGCAAATATTGATAGAGAATAGGAAGTCGAAAGAGGTTCATCTTAAAAATGATTCCTAAGTTTGTTTTGTAATTTGTTTGATGGAGAATTGGAAGTCGGGTTAACACGTACACACTTATGTCACACATGTTGGTCCTAATTGTACTTGATGCGGTTTCATATACTAAAAATGTTTATTTGTTTATGTTTAAGTGTAGGGCTGAAAATAATAACTGAACTATCTGAGATGAGACCTTAAGAAAGGTTGGGTATCCTCTCAAGAAGAAACCATCATTATGGATATACATGCTCAAATAGGTATTTACTCATTTTCTTTAAAAAAATATGAGACCATTTTATACTATCTTTATCTTTTAAAAGCTCTTACTTATAGGTAGGTTTATTTGTCATTACAATGTTATGTTTTAGATGGTCAACAATTGCAAGAAGTTTACCAAGAACAACCGATAACGTGATATAAAACTATTAGAGAACTCAATTCAATAAAGAAAAAAAAAGTGTAAAGTGAGTTTGAACCAATCAATAAATAGAAAAAACGACTATTGATGGGCAAATGTTTTAACAAGTATAAGGACAACAAGAATTGCAACAAACTATATTTTCTATCTTTTAAAAGTTCGTATCTATACGTATCTTCACGTTTTACATTATGATTGGAGTTTAAATACATTTTATGTTTTTATCATTTTGCTTATTTAATTTCCGTAGTTAAATATTCGTAATATAATTATATCAAATATAGTTTATTATCCCCGCTGCACCGTGCGGGTACTATACTAGTCTTTTAAAATTAGTAAATTTTCAATTATATAGGTTAGGTTGACAATAATTACCAATTATAGCAAAAGGTAACTAGTTTAGATATTAAATATCATTTTGTGATTTCACAACTTAGAAATACAAATTTATTACATATTATATCTGAATTCGACCCTCATTTTATAAGTATCATGAAATGATCACGAGAGGGTTTATAAAGGCCACACGACTACTAGTTAAATCCGTTTCTTTTTCTTTCCAAATAGTCAGAATATAGAACCTTTTTCCGTTTATCCATTTACGATGCTACATGCAACGAGTATCCCATAGAAACTCTATAATTTTACGTATTTGATGAGTAGCAGAATAATATTACACTTTAAAACAAAAAATAAATTTCAATATACTTTAAAAGCATGTGTTATACTTTTTATTTGATCTCAAAAAGCATGTCGTCCTGGTTCACTAGATATGAAACACCTCTCTTAAGTAATCCACATACTCCATACCTTTTTTGCTTTCTAAAAATCCCATCTTTTATAAAACAAATAATAAAAATAATCATACATCCTCTCATGTTCATAAGATTCTTCATTTTTCTAAAATAATACTTTGGATAATCATAAAAAACTAGTGGATATTTCATAATACTAAAGACTAAAATAATCAATTACATTATTCGTTTGAAATAAATAAATAAATGATACCTGAAGATGTGTATAACATAACATTGATGTTAAGAGTTTAAACTTGTTCTGTTATCTGTAACCATTCTGTATATAATTTATAATCTTCGTATTAGTCGTGAGACCGATTGTTTGAGACTCGAAGGATATGGGATACTTAAATCGTTTGAGTTATAACAAAGTTCATATAATACGAAATACCGATATTGTCCTAAATAATTTCTTAACCTATAAGTTTGGTTACCTTGATTGGTACCTTTTCTAAGTTCTTGCCACTCATCCCCTCTCTTTAACCGTCCAACCATACATATTAATTAAATAAATTATTAAAACATTGTTGTCGATATAATAAGTTATAACATTGTCTTAAATAGAAAACAAATCTTATTACAAAAAATATATTATACCATATTTTTACAATCATATATCACACATATTTAAGGTCGGACCCGAAATTTAGAATGTCACGTGTGACAAGTAAAAACATAGACATGAATATGTTTTCTTCATATACAAAATTAAGTTTAATTGGTAACATATTTTATCATTAAATTAAGAGAAATGATATATATACAAAAAAACTTACAAAAAATAATTTACAAAATGATATGTGTAGAGAGAAAAAACATGAGAGATAATGAATGGTTTGATGTAATTGGTTAATTAATTCTTCGACATCATTTTGTAGAAAATGTTTTGTAAACTATTTGTGAGTGTAACATATCTCTATTTAAATAGAACAAAATAACAATAAAAAATGTTTTTTTTTACGTTGTTATATAAACCACGAGTGTTACACTGACTTACGCATATACATACTAAAATATTCTACTTCTTCAGATTTGGACCATATACGATCTTTCGTAGTGTACGCTATAAGGTCCGACCTGGACATACTAAAAGTGATTTATGTGCAAATGTCTAAAATATTTGATTTTGAATGTTAAGGGGGTGTAATTGTATGTCTTTCTAAGTTGGAGGTTTAGTATGTTAATATGGATGGTTCCGTTACGTAAGGGACCCGTAGGCTATGGGCCGAAATAATTCGAATGAAACACGCTCAATTCGAGTCAACCCGGTTTACTCCTCAAAAGACGCGTTGCCGTGACCCGGCCTAATCTACTTTTTCACTTTGACTAAACTACCCCTCACACTCATTTCTTTTCATAAGTTGAATATAAACGGTTAAATTTAAAAAACAAATAAATAAATACCTATACTTATTCTAATGTATTACAATCCATGGATGATGTTTTTAGCCAATTATGTACTCTAAAACGTTACATTTTGGATTTCAAAGTATTTTTTAAACAAAAAAAAAGTTTTATTAATGAGTCCTTCTTAAATCCGTGTGACTATTGTCCGACCCGACCTATATAAATTTTTGGTCCCGTTAAAACACTATAATATATTATTCAGGTTAACTTATCTTTTTTTTACGACGTCATATATGTAATAAACATTTATGTCCATCATTTTTGTCATTTACATTTTGTAATATACTCTTATCAAACACGAGTATACATTTAATAACTATATCTTTTAACTATTATTCTATATATTAACAGAAATTGCAGTTATTAAATATACGGTATGTACAAATATGCGAAGCGTTTGAAGATGGAGTTGATTCGTTGAAAACAAAGTCTTGTATTAAAGATAAATATTTATTTTAATATGTTTAAAATACCCCTTATATATGGAATAGGTAAGTGACCAAGCTACTAAATACTATCATCATCTATACTAGTCGATTTCATTATTTTTAATGCGCCATCAATAGTAACGTAATTTACTTTGCTATGACCAAAGGGCTCTATAATCAGGTATATATTAGACGACTTGTAATCTAAAAGTTGTGAATCTAAATTCTAAAAATAGAAAGAAAAAAATAGAAGTTTGTAATATAATTTAGTACTTATATTTTTAATTTTCTTTAATCAATTTATATAACGTATAACATTTATAATTATAATTATAATTATACAATTATAATTCAATTAATATTAAAAAGATAAACACCTATTCCAAGGGCAGATTTGTCAACATGTAAACCAATCCTTTTATAACACCCTAAACATATAGATACAAAACACCTATATCTATACATCTGTATATCTATGTATATATAAACAAAAAAATCAGACAAAAGATAAACAAACGGCTTCCTACACACACCAATTTCACACACACACGCACTGTGTGTAATCAAGAACACCTCACAGCCAGCTTATCTTTCCATACCCCCAATGCAATAATCTTAAATTCTCTTGTTTCAATCAATCATTTTTCAATTCAATTTAAACCCACAATCTTAACAATCTAACGTTATCAATTCTTTAATTTTCCCCAATTTTTATCATTGATTTGGTGGTCAATTTGAGAATTGAAATGGCGATGATTAGTTTGTCGAAATTTCTTGATAAAGTTTATTTAATGGCGGAAGGTGGGTCGAGATATTGTTCGAAGAAATCTGATGATATTTGTGGTGATGTTTGTGATGAGGTAATTTAATTTAATTTATTTTTAATTTAATTTATGCATTTTTTAAGGGTTTATTTTGGGAATTTAAATTGAATTAATTTGATGAAATTAATAAAATAGATTCAATTTTTATTTTATTTTTTTTAGTTTAATTTTGCCCAAATTTTATTTTTCATTAAATTGACCTAATTTGTTCAAAATTAGGTTATTTTTTGCTTGGAATAAAATTAAATTTTGTTTAAACATTAAAACCCATTAAAAAGATCCAATTTTTTTCATTTTTATAAAATGGGTCTTTTAATTTATGTAATTTATAAAGAAAAAAAGATCTTGATTTGCATAAAATATTGTTAAAAAAAAAATAGATTAATTTTTTTTTTCATTTTTAGCTTAAAAATGTCATTTTTGTTAATAAATATGTAAACTTGATTTGCAGGATTCAGGGAGATCATCAACAATATCAAGAGTTCGCTGTATTCTTCGCGGTCTAGATTTAAAAACACTCGTTTTTCTATTCGTATTAGTCCCAACTGTGATCCTTGGTTTATACGTTCACGGACAAAAAATCTCATACTTTTTACGCCCATTATGGGAATCACCACCAAAACCATTCCACGAAATCCCACATTACTATCACGAAAATGTGTCAATGCATAATCTTTGCAAGCTTCATGGTTGGGGGACTCGTGAGTTCCCAAGGCGTGTTTTTGATGCTGTTTTGTTTAGTAATGAAGTTGATCTTCTTACTATAAGATGGCATGAATTATACCCTTATGTTACTGAATTTGTGCTACTTGAATCTAACTCGACGTTCACTGGATTACCAAAACCCTTAGTGTTTGATTCTCTTCGTGATCAGTTTAAATTTGTTGAGCCAAGATTGACTTATGGGAAAATTCCTGGGAGATTTAGGAAAGGGGAGAATCCGTTTGTTGAAGAAGCGTATCAAAGACTTGCGTTGGATTATCTTTTAAAGAAAGCGGGAATTCAAGATGATGATTTGTTGATTATGTCGGATATTGATGAAATACCAAGTAGACATACGATTAATCTTCTAAGATGGTGTGATGATATACCTTCGATTCTTCATCTTCGGTTAAAAAACTACTTATATTCGTTTGAGTTTTTTCTTGATAATAATAGTTGGAGGGCGTCGGTTCATAGATATCAATCTGGAAAAACACGATACGCTCATTACCGACAATCAGACGTTGTGTTGGCGGATGCAGGGTGGCATTGTAGTTTCTGCTTTCGTCACATCAGCGAATTTGTTTTCAAGATGAAAGCTTATAGTCATTTCGATAGAGTAAGGTTTACCAAATTCTTGAACCCGAAAAGAGTCCAGAAGGTAATTTGCAGAGGTGCGGATTTATTTGATATGATACCCGAAGAATACACATTTAAAGAAATAATCGGGAAAATGGGACCCATTCCTCATTCGTATTCAGCAGTTCATCTTCCTGCTCATCTTCTAGAAAACGCTGATAAATACAGATTTCTTTTACCAGGAAACTGTGTACGAGAAAGTGAGTAAAATCCCAAAATTACTATCAACATTTATTTTTTCGGTGTAAAGGTTGGATCTTTGAAGCTTTTATACAAAACCCTTTGCGGGTTTGACCAAAAGATAGTTGACTCGGGTTTATTGTACATAATCTTTATAATTTTCTTCATATTCGGGATTTCAAGATTCATAATCATCGTCATCATCTGCGCTCCCAATGAAGGTAATTCAAGAAAGTTTGGTCATTTCTATTCTGTTTTAGGAAATTTTGAATCGCGATACATTATTAAATTCAAATTTGTGTTACATATTTAACTAAACGATTTGTAACTTTTGTTGATGATGACGATATCTTTATAGAGGATTGTTTGTTTCGTTATATAATGTCAACTGTTTCCGTCTGTATGTATACATACAGCTATGAATATATATTTAATAAAACATCGAAAAAGCCGGAGACAGAATGATTCTTGGTATAAAAGATAAAAAAAATATGATGCTTTTTTTGATAATATTATTGTTTGAGTTGGCAATTTGGTGAATCATGTCCTACATAAATACAGCTACTATTTTTATTCTTAAAGATATTTCAAATTGACAGCAAGCAAGAGCATGTTCTGTTGTCTAGGATTGTGTTCGAAATACATGGGTTTTGGTCTTGGTTCTTTGTTTGGTGTTTGGTTAATCATTGAGTAAAGTTTGGTATAAAAATGCTTCGGGTATGTTTGGTATAAAAGACGTTAGATTCTTGTTGGATTTATGCACAACACATATTCTACACGGTGTTTGGGATTGCGTTTTAAGGGATAACGATGGTTAGAAAATAGTGTTTGACAAACGATCAGAAAATCCATTTGGGATAACAATGATTTGTAAGTATATTGGACGAAAATAATTAGAAAATAGTTTTGACAAACAGTCGGAAATGTAGAAAACACATTTGGCATTTGCCTTAAGAGGTAACGACTATTTTTTTCAACGTAAATAATTAGAAAATAGTGTTTAATAAACGGAGAAAATATATTTTTGAAAAGAGGTACTATTTTTAACGGTCTTAAGAATAATGATGATGTGGACATGTTTGCCACCTGCCAATTAATGATTAGTAACATCTTTATTATGTCAAAAAAATTAATAATATTATTTTTAAATATTTTCAATTCATTTTTATTCTTTATTATGTAAATAATTGTTAAGAGTAACAAAGTGACATGACGTCCTTTTTCTTCTCATCATTTAAACGTGTAATATGTTGGGCTGGTCAGAACAACAGTTCAAAAACGGTTAAAAGGGATATTATGATCACATCGTTTATATTTGAGTCAAAGACTTGCCATTCTTTCTTAATTCTTGTAAATGTTTCGATTTTACTTTTTGTAAAAGAAATTAAAAAATGAATAACAAATAAAAATGTTTTTTTTTTTTCTGGTTTATCAAAGATTTTGGACAATTCAGAGACAAAATATAAGTTGTATTTAGTGGGCCCATTTACCACCTGGATCCAGTTTTGTCGATGTGGGTCCAAGTCCATTATTTCCCATGTGTATTTGGTAGCAATGGTTAACTGCCCCAAGCCCACCCAATTACTTCTAATTACTTAAATCTTTTTTTTTTCTTCTTTCAAATAAAAAATAATAAGAGTACGCGTAGTTCAATTGGTTTCGGAAAGCGGATTTCTGTGAACGTGGTCATATTTAGTGGGAAACAAATTACAACATTGTCTTTTACATATTGTCTAAGATGCATATGTGTGAACGTTAAAGTTAAGTTTAAGTTGAATAGTTTGTTTAGAAAATAGAAAAATAGTTAAAGTTATGTTTTGTCAAGAAAAGAGACCATGAATGGCGGATTTATTTAAGAAAAGATTGGGACTTTTCTTACTTGTCATCAAACACATGGAATTATTAACAATTACAAGAATTCAAAAATATATTAGTTTTGTTATAACGTATACATATGGAGCATGTACAACGAACGGATCATCAAAATATATTATTATACGGGTTGTGATAAATATATCATGAGACGATGTTTAATAAATCAGACATGCATAAAAATAATCTTATTTAATACAATGTGGGATGTGGTTTAGATAAAACTCTTGTATTCAACATCTTATTGATTTTGCAAAAAACCGACAAGAGTGAACCAAGGAGACATTAACCTTGCTTCCGACGGACCTAACGACGAGGCCTTCAGGGTTTTCCTTTTTCTTTTTTTCCGGTCTGTAGGCTTAACCGGGTTTGGATTAAACCGATTTCCAAGATAAACATAGAAGACCAAATGCATATTTTGGGCACATTTGTGCACCTAAAGTTTAGAGCCACAAAATGGGAATATGATAAAAAAATACTTTAAGCTGTTCTTGCAGATTAAAGAGCGAAAAATCATTACACTTAAAACAAAATGGTGATTCGGTTAGTTGGGTTATCAGCTAACTATTTTGGGTGAAGTTGATTATCCTCTAATGTAGCGGGGTTTGGACGGTCTGATGTGGGCCGACTAAGGTTGCCAATAATCAACCTTAGCATCCTGTTAACAAAATCAGTCATGATATATAGTAGCAAAGATGATAGTTTTAGCAAAAACCGAAGAGAAGACACTAGTAATACCCTTCTGGAAAGACGAACCACTAGGAACACACAACAAGCCTTTCGAGCTTCATTTAACATTCACAAAACCATCAATAATTGAATACTGTTAAAGTGTTAATTGATGAATAAGATCTCTAGAGCGATTCTGCAGGTATTTAATTCATGCAAATATTGGTACATTAACATTGATTCGAGTTTCGTTAATGACATTGATGGATCAAAGAACGTCTACAGTGTAACATTATCTAAAAGCATATGATTACGCAAAATGAAGAATGATATAAACCCCTTGATTATTATTATCATTGAGAAACCTATATATAAGAATACATAAACCCTAATAAAACCCTAATGGACCCAAACCCACATACCGGGTTTGGGCTTATTATCTAATACTCCCCGGCAGTTCGAGCGGCAAATAAAAGAAAAAGATAGATAAACATAGATAGTTGCTGATAAAACTCGTTGCTTGGGCGGAACGTGACGGCGCGTTAATGATGTGGTCGCTGCTTTTCCGGATGCATTTTCTTCGGAATTTAATTACGAATCCACTGCCGCTGACGGCGTCATCTAACTCCAAACTGTTTGAGAGTTAATAGCAAAACACTAAAACTTTTTTTTTCCAGATCTGAACCCGGTGATTGTTTCGGAGCGTATGGGCGCGTCTAGTGGTCTTCGTTTGCGATTCTGGTATGCTTTTCTTCGGAATTTAATTACGAAGCCACTGGCGCCGACCTCATCATCTAACTCCAAGCGATTTAGGAGTTATGACCGAAACAGTGACCGGTGGTGTACAAATCCGATTTTTTTTTTTTTTTTGTTTTTTTTTTGTGAGGGTTTGGAACCTACTCAAGCTAGGCGGCTCATCCCTACGCCGATTAGGGTTTGAAGAATAATAGAGACGGGATCAGACCCGCTCTGATACCATGAAGAATGATATAAACCCCTTGATTATTATTATCATTGAGAAACCTATATATAAGAATACATAAACCCTAATAAAACCCTAATGGACCCAAACCCACATACCGGGTTTGGGCTTATTATCTAATATTTAGAGAATAAGTTAGGCCCGAACCCGATTGTGGGTTAGGGTCCATTAGGGTTTTATATTAGTTTATAAATAGTTGGTTTGTAATAGGTTTACAATCATCAATAATACAACGGTTTCCATTATTCAATATGGTATCAGAGCCACCGCAGGCTCTCTTTGATTCGTTCGATTAAACTTCCGTTCACTCCAACGTGTTCCAGGTTTTAAATCCGATTAATGGGTTAGTTTTCTAATCGGTTCATTCGTCTCTTTTGTTTTCTGTTCCTTCAAAACAAAAAAAAAAAAACAAAAAAAAAAAATGTTTGCATTGTTTAAAAGAAAATTTGTTTCGCACACTGTTTGGTAAATTTTTCAATTTCTCTTTTGTTTATTTAGTTTTCCATTCCCTTTGTTCGTCGATCTTAGTTTCATATTATTGGTAGCTCTTTTTGTTTTAAATCTCTTATTTGTTTCGTATGAGGATTAATATTTTCACGTGTCTCCTAAAGCGGGACATTAAAAAAAAAAGGTCTCTCAAAGCGAGACGATCACCATATATTATTGCTGCTTCCGAGTGAAACATGATCGGAAAATACTATGCTTTCTTTTGTTGCTGCTACCGAGTGAAACATGATCGGTAAAATATTATGCTGCTTCCGAGTGAAACATGATCGGAAAATAATATGCTTCTTTTTTATTTATTATGCTTCTGATTCCGAGTGAAACATGATCGGTTTCTAGTTCAAGTCATTCGACATTATCGCAACGTCTGCAGCGCCGCCGCAAGCTAGGAGTCATTCAAAATATCTTAGTGTTTATCTTTTCTTTATTTTGATAATTATAGTTTTGTTTTACAGTTTGAGCTTTCGCGATTTCGCCGCTCGAACTGCGGGGAGTATTAGAGAATAAGTTAGGCCCGAACCCGATTGTGGGTTAGGGTCCATTAGGGTTTTATATTAGTTTATAAATAGTTGGTTTGTAATAGATTTACAATCATCAATAATACAACGGTTTCCATTATTCAATATATCTCGATTCAACAGAAATTTCTCCCTCAGTGTGGAGAGCTTAACAAAATGCTTGAAATCTTCAACGCTTCATTGTTGTCGTCGTGGATATAGTATATAATCAACTTCTTCAGTGCAGGTGACTTGGCTAAGAGAAGCTTCAGTCTTCGAGATACTGAAACCATCAATCGCCAATTCATTCAGATTCTTCAAGCAAATATCAGAACAAGCTTCCACTAAAACAAAGTCCATCCAAGAAGATCCATCGGTGATTATAGGGTACCAAATCTAAATAAACGGTGATAATCATCCGATTGTTTAGTGTTTCACATTACAGAGGTTAAAATGATACTTGTATACTAGTAGTAACTACCAGTGTAACAAACAAACTTATTAACCAACGTGTGGGTAGGGTGATGTTTTAGCTCAAACATTGTTCATCAGTGATTCAATGACGTTTGAACTCGAACATTGTTTTGGCAAACCCCGTGTGGGAAAGATGAAAAGGACTTTGAAAAAATAGCTTAAATTCGGTGATGCATCCCGCTCCTTCAAAGAAACTAAAACAAGAAATATGGAACAGAGCATCAAACTCTACAAATAACCATTCAGAACACGATTAATGGTATAAACTAAGAGTAAACATTGTTCTAGATAAATGCATTCCGACACAAGCTTCTTAAGAATCAAGGTAGCTAATATATTAATAATATCCACGACTTCATCAACCTTGAACCAACTATAATTGTTTTCCGCTGGCTCTTAGTATTGGAATATCATGGACTAAAATTATGTGATAACATCTCAGAATTACACGAGAAAGCTTTGAAGTACAAGTTTTATCATATTTAAAAAGTAAAATTACGACATGGAACAAACTATAATTGTACCCGCTTTGATTTGCTATGTTACAATATTGCTCATATACATTAATAATCGAAGAACCGTATAAAGAATGTTGTTCTTGCAATATCTCTAGTTTCTTCTCATAGCAAATTGAAAGATCTCAGGCCTCTTTCTTCTCTTTTGTGAAGTCACAATCTTCATAACCCAAACTGGTTTTCCAGTTGAGAATATAAGACATCCCAAGCCAACACCGAGTACAATCCCACATCCATATCCCAAAACAACAGATTCCCATGTAAAAAACCCTGAAGTATCGTCCTCTTCTTCTTCTTCTTCTAGTTGAGATGGTACATCATTGTCTCCACATTTGTTATGCAATGGAAATCCACACAAACCGGGGTTTCCTTGGTATGAACCGTTTCCAAACGTATTGAATTGTTGACCTTGAGGTATGGTTCCTGAAAGTTGATTGCTTGAAACATTGAAGACCACCAGAAATGTTAGCTTACTAAGCTCTGCAGGAATCTTTCCTTTGAGCTGGTTTGCAGAGAGATCTAAAGACTCGAGTTTTGTCAAGTTATCAAGCATTGCGGGGAATCGTCCACTGAGATGGTTGTGAGATAGGTTTAGATAACGAAGAGAGTTAAGTATTTTAATGTTACTTGGAATCTCGCCTTCAAATTTATTGTCTGAAAGGTCAACTGTTCTTAAAATAGTGAGAATTCTCTCAAATGTTAATTCCAATCCTTTCACCACAAGCACCACGATATCTTTATAACTATCTCTATTTGTTCCAATGTAAATTGGCCCTCCTCCTCCCTCTTCAATATCCATCATTGCTTTGAAGTTCTCGAAATACTTTAACGGCAAATGACCTGTAAATAAGTTTCGTGACACGTCGAGAATTCGTAGTTTAGGAAATGGAAGGTTACTGCTTGAACTCTTGATGGTACCATGCAGGTTATTAGATTTCAGGACAAGAACTTGCAGCTGTGGAAGAGAATCAAGCCAATGGGGAAACGTGTCAGTTATTATGTTGTTTCCAAGATCCAGAACTTGAAGAAGTTCACAATTTATCAGACTTCTTGGCACCGGCCCTTGTAAGCGATTGCCATTGAGGTTTAGGCTAGTCAAACTATGATTCCCGAAACAGTCTGGAAGTTCACCAATAAAGTTGTTATTGGACAAATGCAGAACTTCCAAAAACCTCGAACTGCAAATCCCAGAAGGGAGCTCTCCTGTCATTCTATTATTCTTAAGAGAATATGCAATTATGTAGATAGGTAATTTTGGGAGAGTTCCGTGAAACATGTTGTCGTCAAGTTTCAGAAATTTGAAGGATTTTGAAAGAAAAAATGTGTCAGGAATTGGACCTGACAACTGATTTTTGGACAAATCTAATGTATTCAAACTACTTGAGTGTCCGATTTCGAAGGGTATGCCACCTGAGAACAAATTATTACTCGCTACGAATTCCTTGACTAGCTTACCAACTCGTGGTAAAGGACCAGAGAGCCTATTGTTATCAACAAATAACAATGTAATCTTACTGAGGTTGATGTCTTTAGGAAAGGACCCACTTAAATTATTAAAGGACAGGTACAAACTTCCAAGCATAGTGAAGTTTGGGATTGGACCGCTCAGATGATTATTATCAATAATGAGATAAATGAGATCCTTTGCCCCACCAAGTTCAGGTGGGATTATCCCAGAAAGCTGATTATCGTTAAGAAAGAGGTATTTCAAATGGGTTAAGTTTCCTAAAGAAGATGGGATTTCACCCGTGAGATTGTTTGACCCAAAGTTGAGGGCTTCTAACTTTGCTGACAACATCCCAATTTCTAGTGGTATTGGTCCAATAAGCTCATTAAAATCGAGGAAAAGGTGAATTAAGTTGGTCAAATTAGCTATGCTATTTGGGATATGACCAGTAAGCCTATTTGAGTCTAGATAAAGCACTTCTAAGAAAGGTAGCATTCCAATCTCTGAAGGAATCACTCCTGACAAGTGATTGACAGACAAGACAAGGATTCGGAGTTGGGAGAGGTTGGCTATGTTGGAAGGAATAGACCCAAACAGAGAATTAGCATGAAGATCCAAAAGTTTAAGATTAGGAAATGATGAGAAATTAATAGAATCAAGACTACTTTTTAGTCTTAAATCTGGAAGACTGATATCGGTCACGTCAAATTCTGACAGTGAACTGTCGTTGCACCTGATCCCAAGCCAGCTTTGGCAAGGGTTGTTTCTATCCCATGATACGAGAGTCAATTGGCTTTGTAAGTCAAGGCTTGCTTTCAATTCTAACAAGGCTGATGATGCTTCGTTTTGGGCTTGTAAAACACGTACTTCTGTATTACTTAATATGACAACACTCAAGGTAAGAAACATGACACATAGTATTGATCCCATAATGTATTTGGTTATTAAGGAAGCAGTTATGATACTGGACAAGAAATATTGTCCAGAAGGTACATTTATACATAAATCATATTATAATTTTTATTTTATCTTTTATTACTTTTTTTTAATCGAAATATTGACCAGAAGGTACATTTATACACAATATTGTGTAGTTGAGTTATCATTATTAAGCTCGATAAGAGTCAACTTCAACATCGCGTTTTGTACTTAAACGCTTTGAAACAGTCACGATAAAGAAAGATAAGATAGACAAATGTCATTCATTGTTTCCGGTTTTGTTACCTGGGAGTGGAATGAATTAAAGAATGTCCTTTCGTGGCCGGCCAGAGAAAAACTATTGTATTATTAAACTAGACACCTGCAAAATAACAAATTATTATTCGCGACAAATAACACTTTCACATCAGACATATGCTTCCACCAGTTTTATATACAAACTTAACTATCAGTCCCTTTCAGGTTGAACAAAATGTTAACAGCGTCAGCAATATTTAATGTGTAAAATATTCGTTTAATAGGAACGCATAGAGCATCACATCTGGAATTATAAACAAGAATCCTACCCACACTAATAGTATGCTACCACTACAGTTGTACATTGTTGGTAGTTTTTGTGTAATTAGGATTTATCGAGACCAAAGTGATTTCAAATTAAGTTTTATTACAGGTTAGGCACTGCAGAGTGCACACTCGTATATATAATAGGATGTAAGAAAGAATTATCTCGTTTACGTACGTATAGCCTAAGTTTCACCAAGTTTGGAGAACTTCGAATCAAAAGACCGACACCAAACAACCCAACTACAGAACCCGTTGATATCCACAAGTGTTTGAGGTGAACCAACGCGGATGGAAGCTTCTTTGGAACTATGTATGGATCAAACCACTTGAACCAGCCAACAAAAAGCTTAAAATACAAGCATAGTTCTATCAATTATATCTAATAACATTTGGAAGGTTTTAGTGTATTACCTCACAGAAATCAAAGAGAATAGTAAGATTTTCAACCACAGGTAAAACCTTGAATAGATTGGTGTTCAGGGTGCAATCGTCAATATCGTGGAGATTTTCAGAGAGAATATCCTGCAGAAACTTACAATATTCAGACAAGTTCTATGCAGTTATCTCGGTCAGATTTCGAATCTCGTTCGAGGTCCGAGATCCGAGATTTCGATTATCTCGGTGAGATCTCGGTTTTTTATATTATTTAGAATATTATATATATAAATAATATATTAAAATCGCAAAAGATTAAACATAAAACATAGCATAAAAGTGTCAAACAACATTAAATTCAAATCATAAAATCCTAATAAAACATAGCAGATTCAGGTCCAAATTGCATAAAACACATAGCATAATTGCATAAACTGCATAAATTGATAAAAGTGTCGAACTCTAATTGCAGTCCACGGGATGGAAAAGTTGGATTGTGAGTAATAAAAGTGGGCTGGAAAAGTTATTGGGCTGGCAGAAAAAAAAAGTCAACAAAAAAAGTCAAAAAAACGAGATTTTCACTATCAAAATCTCGCCGAGATCAAAATCTCGCCGATTTCTCGCTAAATATCGCCGAGAATCTCGTTTCCGAGATTTTGATCCGAGATTTTGGACCGAGATTTTTTTTTACCCCGAGATCCGAGATCTCGACGAGATCTCGCCGAGATCTCGCCGAGATTAACTGCATACAAGTTATGAAAGAAAACACACGAGGATCAAATTCTATTTTAGTAAAAACTAGAGGTGGCAAAACGACTGGGTCGGGTGACGGGTCAAAACAGGTTGGGGAAAAAACGGGCAGTTTGATATAGGTTTGGGTTAAAACAGGTTGGGTAGATCTGGTTGACCTGCTAAAATTTTGTACATTTAAAAAAAATGGTAAAGACACATCACACCATATATACATCTATCCTTAACGAGAGTATTTGGCGATGGCAGATGAGAGAACTCAATGGTTTCCCAGTAGCACCACTTCGGGTCATGCTTACTTTTCTAATTCATTTACTTACCCATTCACCCCAAATCTTGACCCGTTATCATTTATAAAACATTTTCTGAGTTCATATTGCCAGGTACAGTAAGAACTTACGGAGTAAAGCTTTTAAGTAATGAACAAGTTGCTACGAGATGTAGAAGAGTTTCTGGAGTGGTGCATACGTTTTCCAACGATAGGTTTGTCAGGCGACTAAATCCGTCGAATGTTTCTGGTTGAAGGACAAGATGACACCGACAAAGCTTTATGTCTATTAATTGATGCAAAGGGAAAAGTGATAACTGTAACTTATAGAAGCAGCACAAGTCAAGGTCAATTGCCAATTTCGTTTCAGTAGTATTGTCTTTTGATAACTGACGTATTATTTGGTTGATTTCGACACTGTTTTCATCTGGCAATAGGTCCTCAAACCCGAGGGTAAGTTTAAACTCATGTATTGCATATCATCAATTGGTTTATTACTTTAATAACCCTAAGCCTCCAATCCCTCCATTGACTCCTCGAACTTACGTAGTCATCGCATTCAAGTGGTTCTTTAACTATATCCACATCAAACACAAGTTTAGGAAGTTTGGTCCACTTGAACCTCCATTCCTTAGAGAGGATACTTGTCCTTGCTGCCTCTTTTATCGGGACAAGACAGAGAATGCTTTCTATAATGCCGTTAGGAAGGTTGCTGATGTAATCCATCTCACTATTTTGTAACTGGAGCGATGCTTAGTAACTCTGCAAGTTTCAAAGATATACTCTGTTTAATATACATACAAAACAAGCATATAAAACATATTAGATAGATTTTGGAATAATACTAAGTAACTAACATTATTTAAACAAGCATATAGAAAGCCTGAAACAACTCATGATTCATAGGCTCGATTTTTCTTATACTCCAACTCAAGTATCTCCACGTTTTCTCTATTAAGTTTCCTTTCATAAAAAGTTTCTTCATTCTGATTTTGTTTGTTTCATAGGCACAAATTCTCTAGCAACTCAAACATCACTTGTCTTGTAAAATTACCAAAAACCAGCAATCATTAATGATTACTGTCTCATGCTAAGTGAGTATGTATCTATCAAGAACATTAATCGTACACTGTTTGTAGATAAAACAGAGAAATTGTAATGAAATTCACCAAAAATTACCGATAATCAGTCATCAACAACCTAATGTTGTCTCTGCTTAGTGACTACTTATCTAAATCAGCAAATATTATTGACAAAATCATACAAAATTAGTGATCAACAACTTATAAATATCTCATGCTAAGCGACTATGTATCTATATCAATGAATCCTAATAGAACATAATATTCACAAAATTACACGATATAAACATCAACGATCAACATTGTAAATAACTGTGACTATAACTCAAGTTCAATATAACTGTCTCATGCATCAACGAACAGTAATCGAAATATATACAAAATGACCGAAAATAAACAATCAACAATGTATATAACTGTATCATGCTAAGTAACTATATATATCTATATCAATAAAAACATTAATCGAAACAAAATTAGGAAAAATTGAGTCAAAATTACCGAAAATTAGGCGCAAAATGACAGCTAGGGTTTCCGATTCTGTTTGTTTTCGATGTAATACGAAAATGATTATGTGATGATTAACAGTGATTTAGTGGAATAAAAATTAGTGAAAATTTGAAATTGCTGTCTTGTGCCAACTAACTATGTATCTATATCACTGAATTCATTCAAAAGCAAAATTGTAGAAAAATCAGTAAATCATCAATCAACAATGACTAACTGTTTCAGGTTAAGTAACTATTTATCTATATCATCGACCATTTAATCGAAACGAATTAAAACAAAATTGAAAGTAAAATTAGTAAATTACCTAAAATTAGGGGCTAAATGCCTATATCACTTCACGAGCTACAGTTTCCGATTCGCATTGTTTTCCGCTGTAAAATAAACACGATTATGTGATTCAGATTACTGGAATAAAATTAGTGAAAATTTGCAAGTGTTGTTGTTAGAATTATGAATCAGGAACCTGATTAGATTTAGCGGAATGGAAGATGTATAGAAGTGAGCTTAAGGGTGTTTGTTTGACCTTTTGGGTTGTTTGTTAAGTTTATTTTATCGTAACTCTTATGAAATAAAATGTTATAAATATTTAACAAGTGTTTGACTTAATTTATTAGATTATTATAAAAAATAAGAAGGAAAATCTTATATAAGTTCATACGTTATAATATTTGGATTTATAAAAACATAATTACATAAGCTAATAAGCTTAAAGAAACACTAAAATGGACTTATATACTTTATATAAACTAATAAGCTAATAAGGGTATGTTTGGTTCGCAGAATGTTTTTAAAGGAATTTGAATCTGTCAAAGGAATTGGAATTTGAGGAATTGAAATCTGAATTGATAAAAACTTGTCCTGTTTGGTTGACAATTTCAACGGAATTCAGTTTTCAATTTTTGCATATAATTCAGTTCGATTTGTAAATATTTAAAATTAATTGAAACTATTGTAACATATGTCTGTTTAAAAACTTATAACAAACTTATGAGGGCTTAATCTAATATCTTTGGTTGGTCGACATTTTTGTGAATTTATCTAAAATAAATATAGACTTTAAAAAAAACAAATTGTTTCAAATAGCTCATAAAAGTATATATTGAGATTATAATACAATTAAATTTATCTTTCTTCGTTATTATGCACTATTATGTTACATTGTAAGCTAAAACTTCAAATACATTGTCGAACATATCTACGAAAAAAGTTGGCGGTTATATTCTAATGGTGTAAAGCTTCGTTTGAAAGAAGTTTTAGTAAACTGGTTTAAATTTCATGAAAACATAAATCTTGAATTCTTTCCGAAACTGGAAGGATTTCTGAATTCCACAACGGAAGGAATCAAATGGAATTTTGGCAGATTTCAATTCCTTCAGTTGTCAAACAAAACAGGATGCAACAAGAATTCTAAATTCCAATTCCCTCCAATTCTACCAGATTCTGCGAACCAAACGGGGCCTAAGCGTCTTAGATAAGCTCAAACAAACACTTTTTATATAAGGAACTTATGGCTTATTGAAATTATGGAATATAATATATAAGGAGCTTATGGTTTATTGAAATTATAAAACATAACCGTTTATAGGCTTATTAAGCACATAATTAGTTACATAAGCCGAAAAATTCAACAATAAACCAAAATAACAATAAGTCATAAACCACTTATATAAGCCCAAACAAATATCCCTAATTCTAGGGTTTGATCGGAGAAAATTAGGGTTTTAATTTTGATATTTTTGGGGTTTACAAATGAGTATGAGTACGAGCGTGAGTATGAATTATGATTTATGAAAATATATAACTATAATAAGGAAAACGGGTCGGGTGTAATTTGGATCCGGTTAAATGGTTACTTTCTTTTGGATTTGAGTTAATGGGCCTTTTGGGCTTTTCTGAATAGTTTGTAGGGACGAGCCCAGTAAATAAACGAGTATTTCGTGTTTTTGTTATGAGTCTTTTGATTTGGATGCGTGATTTAACTGACTTATGTTTGTGAATATTCCTTAATCATATCGATAACCGCCACAAAGTTTCTATCTAAGAAGGTTCGAATACTCGACCTCTTATGATGACATAAGATGACACTCTGACGTGGAGAGGGCGAGTCTCTTTTGAGAAAAGATAAGAGGATCAGATGAGAAATGAATTTTTGGTGGAAAGATGAGAAAAACATTGAATCAATATATTTTTATTTTTATTCATAATTTTAAACTTTTAGAAATAACATTTTTATGTCGTCGTGTTTTTAATTAATCTATAAAAATAGTGATTATATTATGAATTATAACTTCGATACACACTTCCTAATAATTTTTTTTTCCTAAAATTGTGAATCAAAATAAAAATATGTTGAATCAATGTCCTTTTTCACGTTTCTTATCGAAAATGCATTTTTCATCGAATCCAGGTCCAGATAAACATATATGAACACATAATCATCAATATTGAATATATTTAACTGATAAATGAAACTGAGTTTCATGAAAAACTTGCTACTTTAACTTTGATTTGAGTCTTGTGAACGCCGATGATATAATGGATCAAAGAATTCCAACATAGTAAATCGAATATATACCAATAATGTTATAATGACTCCTAACGAAAGTAATATCTTTCTCTAGACGTGTCACCTCGAGTAAAAGTCAAAAGTTTTTAAAAGATAGCGTAGAATAACATGGTTCGTATCAATGTGTGTGTATATGATGTGACATAAAAACTTAACTTCTTCTTCAATTACAGAAATACAAGAAAACAAGAGAATATGAATAATAGAAAGATAAAATAAAACGATAATAAGGGAATGAGAATTGAGAACATATGCATCATAATGAGTAATGCCATAGGATAAGATGCTATATTTTGAGGACCAATTTCCAAATAAGTGAATTCATAAATATGACTATCTGAGAATAAAGTTTATGTATTTGATGCCTCCTGAATTGATGGGCACGAATGAATTCGGGGTCTTGATATTCTCATGATATGAGACGTGATGCATATTTCGGCTTTTTTGGAATCATTGGGCTAGTCTATATATAGCAATAAGTAGCTATAGGAAAAACCATCGGCAAATATATAAGTTTTTATCTGAGAAGAAACATTTTTTAGAAAGAAAAATGGTTCTTCAGACCGAACGTTACCCAGGTGGCTACCACCATAACAGTCTTTCGGCTTACCAAGGGCCTAATGGTAGCTACTCCAACTTCCAAGATGTAAGCCATCAAACTACCCCATACTCGGGTTATGGTCAAGGGTCAACTTACCAATCAGCCCATGCTTCCCAGCAACAATCTGGATGGTCCACTAGCGGTGGCTACCAAAGCAACAGTGGTAGCCACTACTCCAGTGGTGGCATGGGGGCTTCATTGAAGCCGACTAATGGTGGATATGGAAGTTCTCCATATGGCAATGGAAGTCCACATGGCCAGAGTCATCACGGACTCAACAATGGTCATGGGGGTCCACAAAGTCACGGCTATGGAGGTCAACAAGGATATGGAAATTCTGGATATGGAGGTGGTGCTCCAAACCAATTTAACAGGCCTGTCGGCTATGGAAATGGTTCCCCCTATGGTCATGGTCCCAATGGCATGAACAATGGTCACCAGAAACCAACTTGGGATTTGAAGGGACTTGAAGACGACGATGATGAATGAACCTCCAAAAACCTATCATATGGCTAAGTGTGTGCTTCGTATCTTGGCGTGGCTCAAGTTATATCTTTGAATAACGTGTTTGCTTTCTTTTCATTACTACATATGTGATATGTGTAACAACTGCATAAGCAGTAAATAATGTATGTTTGTGATTGCTTTATCTAATTTTATTAGAATGCAATGTTGCATCTATTTACCACAATTATCAATATGGATTCAATATTATTGAATGTCAATGTCACTTAGTAGTACTAAATAGTTTTCTAGACTATTTGCAGAGACGATAACAAATATTTTAATACTCCGTAAAAATCAGTGAATGAAACAAACCAAACTGTAGTTGTTTTTTGGTCTGAGAAAAGCAACAATTATGATCGAAGTAACCCATAATGAACGAATTTAATACTAGCATCGATTAAAAGATGGATTTAAGAAACACACTGATATAGTATAAGTTACAATAGCCATTGTTACATATAAGTGTTACAATTATTATCGAACTTGTTATAATGCAATGAGAAACATTTAAATTATATCCAACTAACCATTTTTCACTGGTTACACAGAAAATTGCGTTAAAAAACGATTATTTCTTACAAATGTGTATATGTGTGTGTTTTAGTATGCTTTACAAGATTTTAAAGTATTTGTAAACAACAAGAACTGATTTTTTATAAATAATTTATTACAAAAGATTGCACCGAAATAAGTACATGAACATGTTGGTGAATCAGTTAAAACGGTCGGAAAGCAATTTTGTTTAAAGGGAATGTACAAACTGATGTTGAATGTCATAAGGTTATATAGATATATGAAAGTTTAGAGCGTAATCGATGAAACAGGGTATTATAAATACTGAGTAAAAGAAGTTACGATTTAATAGATGTCCAACCATTCCAAAAAAGCGTATTATCTCAATGATTAAAAGTCATTTAAAGATCTATTGGAATAGTACTAATTATTTTCAAAAATTTATTAAAGATGTTTCTTAATTTAAATCGATTTTTCTAATCTTTAATCTTTAATATATAATAAAAGAGTGGTTTTAAATGCCACATGATAAAGTAAGGTCCGTTGGATAAGTTAGATATTTTGATTTCAACCGTTAGATTAGATTGATGATGTCATCAAATCTTTTTTCCATTTACACCCTCATACAATACATAAATGCATTCTTTCTTTAATTTCATCACCACTACAATAAAAAAGTATTTGTCTCTTCTCTTATTAGACTATGAGTTACCTTATTATTACTATTATAATATTTCTTAATACAAAATATTAAAATATATGTATAAACATAAATGTATATATGTTATTTTAGCTATAAACAAAATGTGTATAAACATAAATATATATTTGTTGTTATACGTGTAATATTGAATACTCATAATAACCTAAAAGAACAAGTTTATAAACATAAATTTACTATTCAATTTTTTGTCTATATTTACCCGCGATATCGCGATACACTAATCTAGTTTATTATATTATAAATAAAGTTGTAGACACATGTTTTTTCAGTTAAAACACTAACTATAACGTTTATTCAATTAAGAATAGGATTTATAAATATAATAACAAAAGCTATTAAAATTATGTAATAACTAATAGTATTAGTTATTAAATTAGAAGTTTTAGATATTTAAATAAGTTACAGGGCAAATTGATAAATATTATCTAAATATAGGGGCTATCTAGTAATTTCGGAAACTCGAAAACTAATACCACCTCAAAATTGGCGCAAACAGCTGAATCAAAAATGGGCTATGCAGTAATTTCTCCATGTGCGTGTATTACATTTGTTTGGACAACGCATGTAGTGTAGTTATTTAAATCTGATGGTAATTGTAAGAAGGAGTTGGCATATTTTCATTTGGAAATTTACTTATTCATCATACTATCTTTCGATCAATGTAAGTATAGGGAATGTTAATAACGAGTGAATTTATTCGTGCATTACGGCGGATTGGCTAATCCGAGCAAATGAAAGCACGTAATCCAATAAGTTAAAAAAGAAAAAAGAAAAGACTTAATCAATAAAAAGAGGTAAAATATATTTTTCTACTTAATCATAGTTCGGCTCGGCTCATAGAAACGTTATTATTTTATTCTTTAATTATGTATATGACATTCAACATACCATCTTTCAACATTCTTAATCATCAACTAACTGTTTGCAGTTAAAGTTGATGTCAATGACCCATCACCACCACCACCACCACCACCGTCGTGACTATTGAAAGAAAAAGGTCAAAGGAATGTCACACAAATTACTCCAAAACACTCCATCGTTGAATAAAGACTAACGGATTTCATTAATTTTTTAAGGATTTATTCTTGCTCCGTTAATCATGGTTTTGAGAGACTCCCACACATACTCGACTAGATTTTAAAGTTGAGAACAACTATGAACGTAAGGATAAATCTAAGTTCACTCAAAATGAACAGGGTGTAGATGAGAATCTGGATGGAGAAACTAGGGATGTACATGGTTCGGCCGAAACTGATTAAACCAGCCAATCGAATCAATTTCATTGGTTTGGTCGGATTAACAATCTATTTCTGGTCGGCCGGTTAGAGAATTGTTCAAACTGATATATTGGTTTGGTTTGTGGTTTAAACTAGGGTTGGCAATGGGCGGGTCTCTTGTAGATCTAGACCTGACCCAAGATCCAAATAGTTGGGTCCGGGTCTGACCAATTTGTTATTGGATCTTGATCCGACCCAAATCCAACATGGATCTTGACCCGGGTCGACCCATTTAATATTTAACAAAAACCTTTTTCTTTTAACGTAAATACAAAAAGGTAGAATCTTGATGATAAATTTGGAAGTTTCTCGACACTAGTTGACGACATGATTGCATCTTTGTCGAAATAACTACAGCAAGTAAATGAATACTATGCCATTTTATGGTTTGGACAGTTGCCTTGCAACAAAATTGATCATACGTAACTACTTCGTTTTGATAACTGTCATTTATGGTTTGGACAGTTGCTAGCGGTTAGGAAAGTATAACATAGTCAATGATTCTTCAAACTTTGTCTCATATTGTTTAAGTGTTCTATATACATCCACATATTTTTTTTTTATCTTAAAGTATAAAATATAAAATTGGAAACAAACCAATATTTTTTGTAATTTACTCTAAAGAAAACTTTATGTCAAAACTTTTAAAACCGGATTTCCTTTACGTTGAAAAAGCATCGTTAAGCCAAGTCAAAAGCCGAGGATAAAAATATCATTTCACCCTTGAAGAACCAAATATGAAATTTGGACCAAACCGCGAAAACATTCTTCGAAATAAAGGACATCAACTCCTACCAACATCCGTTGTCACTCCACACATGTGGCTAATGTTTAAAACAACCGCCACGACCACTTCTCTCGAAATCGAACTCATATTTATTAAAATCAAACACACACACACACATATATATATATATATATATAAATTTAGATGTGAGATTGCAAATGTTAGTTTGTGTGTATAATTTCATTTATGTTATGGTTACTTTTAATTGGGTCGACCCGGGCGGGTCATGAATCGACCTATACAAAGATCCATCTAAATGGGGCGACCTATTGGATCGCTTTTTGGGTCGTTGGGTCCTATGTTTAGACCCATTAGATCATGTTATTGGGTCGGGTCTAGGCGGGCCTGGATCAAAACCTGGCCCATTGACAGCCCTAGTTTAAACATTTAAACCGACCGTTTAAACCAAACCGAACCATTTATGTTTATTATATATAATTGTTTTATAAATTATGTATAATAAATGTTTATATATATATATATATATATATATATATATATATATATATATATATATATATATATATATTCTTATTCTAATTGTTTCAATATGTTATATTTTTTAAATACAAATAAGTGTACAATCTATTCAAGATTTTTTTAAATAAAAGTTTTATTTAACATTTATTTTTCCTCTAAAATTAAATTGCCTAAATAAGGTTAAGATTGTTTAATATTTGTTTTTATCAATGAATAACTTGAAATTTTTTCTAAAATATGAAGAAAAAAAATATATATTAACACAAAACGTTAAACCGGCCAAACCAAACCGATTTTGATTGGTTTGGACGGTTTGGTCATTAAGAAAATTTTGGCCGGTTTGGTTTCAGAAACTTCTAAACCGACATTACCTGTTTGACCGTGAATTCAAGGTCAAACCCCTCAAACAGAACCATGCACATCCCTAGGAGAAACTATAGATTTCATTAATTCAATTCAAAAAGTTCGAATTTTAGTGAAACAATGGGAGGTTAACTACGTATGTTTCTTGTATTTGATCATGTGTATGTTGTGGAATCGTTGTTAAGCAAGTGGGTAATGACATATATAGGATAAGATGCTACATTTTGAGTTCCAATTCCCATATAGGTGTATTCGAAAATATGGCTTAATTTGAGAATAAAGTTGTATATATTTGATGCCTCTTAAATTGATGGGCACTGATGAATGTAGGGTCTTGATATTCTCATGATATGCCACATAATGTATCTTTCGACTTATTTGGAATCATTGTGAGAGTCTATATATAGCGGTAAGGAGCAATAAGAAAAACCATCGGCAAATATATAAGTTTATATCTGAGAAGACACATTTTTTAGAAAGAAAAATGGTTCTTCAGGCCGAACGTTACCCAGGTGGTTACCACCAGAACAGTTATTCGGCTCACCAAGGGCCTAATGGTAGCTACTCCAACTTCCAAGATGTAAGCCAACAAACTACCCCATACCCAGGTTATGGTCCAGGGTCAGGTTATCAATCAACCCATGCTTCACAACAACAATCTGGTTGGTCCACTGGCGGTATGGGGGGTTCATTGAAGCCTACCAACGGTGGATATGGAAGTTCCGCACATGGCTATGGAAGTCCACATGGCCATAGCCATGGGGGTCCAAACGGACACCACAATGGTCATGGAGGATATGGAGGTCCACAAAGTCACGGCTATGGGGGTAAAGGATATGGAAATTCTGGATATGGAGGTGGTGCTCCAAACCAATTTAGCAGGCCCACCCATGGGTCTGGCGGCTATGGAAATGCTTCCCCCTACGGTCACGGTCACGGTCCCAATGGCATGAACAATGGGTACCAGAAACCGACTTGGGATTTGAAGGGACTTGAAGACGACGATGAGGAATGAACATCCAAAAACATATCAGATGGTTAAGTGTGTGCTTCTTATCTTCGGAGTGGCTCAAGTTATATCTCTAAATAATGTGTTTGCTTCCTATATATTACTACATATGTATAACAATGCATAAGTAGTAAATTATGTATGTTTGTGTGCTTTATCCAATTTCACGAGAATACATCTATTTACCACAATTATCAATATAATATTTCAACTTTTGGATTCAATATTATTCTATGTCAATGACACTTAGTAGTACTTAATGGTTTTCTAGACTATTTGCAGCGACGATAACAAATTATTTAATACTCCGTAAAATCAATGAACGAAAATACAAATTGTAGTTGTTGTTTGGTCTAAAAGAAACAAACAGTTAAGATCGAAATAACCCATAACAAACGAAACTGATACTAACATCGATTTAAAGACAGATTGAAGAAACACGATCATATAATCTAAGTTACAATAGCCATTGTTAGAAATGTTTGTTACAATTATTTGTAAACTTGTTATAATGCAATGAAAAACATTTTGATTATATCTGACTAAACAATATTCTCTCATTACACTAATAATTTCCTTACCAAACAGTTATTGCTTACAAATGTGTATAAGTGTATTTTAGTTTGCTTTATAATATTTTAAATTTTGGCAAATATATATTTTTTTTGAAAACAACTTGAACCGATTTTTTTTTAATAATTTATACCAAAAGATTGACCCAAATAAGTTCATGAACATGGTTTATTCTTCATCGAATCATTCAAAATGGCCGGAAAGCAATTTTTTCAAAGCAATAGCAACAAAGATACGTGTGTAAGCACTTATCCCAATCATATAAAGAACTTTGTCCGTTTTGCAATTGTATGTATTTATCTAATAATTTTTATTGAATGTATTCAACTATTTTTTTTTCTTCATAATTGATGTAACGAATAAGAATTTTAGTTACGTGTAACCGGTTTAATTGTTGAGATTTTCTAAAGTAATATTGTTCATACATTAGTTGTAAAAAAAACCAATTGCTAAATATAATCAAAACATGTTCTGAAAGTTGGATACATAAAATTACAAAATTAACATAATTTGTTATATTTTCATACGGTTAACATTTTATATTTCATATATTGCTCTTTCTCTTCCGTCTATCTCTCCGTTCTTTTAATACCTTAAAAGAACGATTAAGCAAAATTTATATTACTTTCTAGAAAAACAAAGTTAAAGGTTTTTAATACCAACTTCCAAAATGGTTAGATGAATCCTACAACCAAACCCACAAATTAAGACTAAATATCAAACTTATTAACTCTAAATTCATCAAAAAGATACAAGAATCGGATTCTATGACTTCTTTCCACCCTTCACAACCTCATATAAATACGTGCTCATAATCCCACATAAGTTCATCAAACATTCTAACCCATCAACCAACCGTTTGCCACTAAACACCATTGATGTCAACGACCCATCACCATCACCGTGACCATTACCATCGTGATGCTTTAAAGAAAAAAGTGAAAGAAATGTCGCACAAGTTACTCCATAGCACTCGTCATGAGATATATTCCATTGGTTATGGTTTAGAGGCTCTCACACACGTACCTCGAGTAGAATACAAAGTCGTGAACTACTATGAACGAAAGGATAAATCTTCGTTCACACAAAATGAACAGGCCGGTGTAGACGAGAATGTGGATGGAGAAGCTTCGGATTTCATTAATTCAATGCATAAAAAGTTTGAATTATAGTAAAACAATGGGAGGTCAACTACCTATGTTTCTTGTGTTTGATCATGTGTATGTTGAGAAATCTTTGTATAATGTGTTTTAAGAAATAAGATTTATTTATTTATCTTTTATTTTTATTTTTATTTTTTGTATCATAAATTAACTATTGCTTCAAATTTATTGTAAGCTTGGTCTTGCCTTGGTCTTTCGGGTTACAAATCATAATGTTAATACTAATCGCCACTATTTCTTCTATTTCATCAAAAAAGAACACAACGTCTATCGATTATTCAGTTTGCAAATGACTAAAGTTGAAGATATAATGTCTGTAATCTAAACAAACTTTTCAAATGAGACCAAATCCAGTTATATACAAATGATAGTTATATCAATTGAAAAGACATTTGGAACAAAATGATCCCACAATTCATTTTGGAGGGAAAACCTGGTTAAGCATATGTTGGGGTTTTGCCGGGAAGTTCAAGTACAAAGTATGTATATTGTTACGTGGTAAGGCGCTACCCCGATAAAGGGCTTAACCACCTTGACCATCTTGTTTTTTCGGGTTCGAATCAATATATGTTAGATGATAGGTCGATTACATGATCCAAGCGCGACCCGTGGGCTTTGGGCCACCTAATCTATCATTTGTAATATCATCTTATACCAACATGCACTCCGCACATATGTTACAAGTAACATAACTTGATACCAAATCTATTATATGTCTTTGTCACTATTAAGTACATAAAATGGTTCATGACACTAAAATCGTTAATATAAGTTATGTGTCACTTTAAAGTTGGAGCATTACAATAAAAGTTCGGCTTCTAAACTCTAGCAAAGCACAAGCATTACACCTAAATCAATTAACCTTAATTCATATAAGTTATAACTAAATCAGTTTTATAATAGTATACATATACATTATTTTATCGAAAAGAAAAGTTATAGATTCCTAACTTTGAATAAACTACTACTTACTATTGCTTTCAAAAGTGTGGGATTTGTAGGCTCGACTAGTTGTCAAACCAAACCAAACTAAACCAAACTAAAGCCAAATTATATTAGTACTTTGTAGAAAAACAAAGCTAGAGATTTCAAATACGAATTTCCAAAATGGCTAGATGAATCCTACTACCAAACCCGCAAAAGAAGAATAAACATCAAACTTATAATATATCTCAATTTATAAACTACAAAATGTTTCAAAAAGATACGAGCATCGGATTCATATCACGACTCCTTTCCACCTCACAAACACATATAAATATTAGTTAATAAGTGTGTATCATAATTGTGTATCATACTATATGAATGTCACGTCATGGGTAACTTCATTAGTGTATGATAGTTGCACGTCCATCACATTTTTTGTGGATGATTTGACATGACAAATAATATATATTTATTACATGATTTTATTGTTCCAAAGACCTAACAGAATACTATTGTTTCTAAACATATGATAGAATTCATAAGCTCGACGAGTTATCAAACCAAACCAAAGTTAACGATTCAAAGGTTGGCGGCTAAAACCCAATTATATTACATCTTCCAAAATGGCTAAAGGAATCCTTTGCTAACCCGATATAATAAGCACAAGCATTAACCCGTAATTAAATAGGCTTATTATACTCCATATAAAGTTATTATAATTGAATCGTTATCATAGAAGTTATATCTAGAAAACGGAAAGTTATAGATTCCTAAGTTTTAACAAAATATTGTCTCATTCAAAAACGTGTAAAATTTGAAGGCTCGGTGACTTGTCAAACCAAACCAAAGCCGTCATCCATCGAACTTAACTATTCAACGGTTGGCAGCCGAAACCCAATTATAATATACCTTCCAAAATGGCTAGAGGAATCCTTTTACTAACTTAATAAAAGTATACCGAATATAACTTATAACATCTTAAACGATAAACCCTAAAATAAGCAAAAAGGAGAAAGGAATCGGATTCCTTGGCTCCTTTCCGTTATCCATTAACAACACAAACCTTCACAAACTCATATAAATATGGGTTCAATATCTAACTCATCAAACAACCATTTGCAACGAAACACAATCAATATGTCGAATACCACCAATTATCATCATGACTCCTCTAAGAAGAAAATGAGAGAGACACCACACAAGTTACACGATACACCTCCGTATTCTGACATTTTCTTTGGTGGTAATGGCTTTGAGAGATACTCAGAACAACCTCAAGCAAGCACCAGGGTCACAAACTATTATGGTCATATGCCCAAATTTGGGTTCATTGAAATCGAAAAAGATATAGATGGAGAAGCGGCAGATTTCATTAAGTCGAGACACAAGAAGTTTGAGCTTAACAAAACAATGTCGATGATGGGAAACTAACCATATATTATACATTCTATATGTTTCTTGTGTTTGATCATGTGTATTTAGTTATTCTTTGTTAAATAATATTGTCATTTGTGTAAGAAATATGCTGTTTATATGATCTAAAATAAATGTTCAAACCGTTATTTGATGTGTAATTATATCCTCTCGGCAATGAAAGTATCAAAATGGTATTACATACTTGGTTGAGTTATAACATAGTTGTAGCATAGTGTGTGTCCTTAACGAAAAACGGCTATACATCCACGTATAATATCGAAAAATAAATAGTCATAAACCCGTGAGCTACCATGAACGTAAGGATAAATCTCGGTTCACACGAAATGAAGAGGGTGTAGATGAGAATGTGGATGGAGAAGCTACGGATTTCATTGATTCAATGCATAAAAGATTTGAATTTAGCTAAACAATGTATAACAATGGGAGGTTAACTACCCATGTTTATTGTGATTTAAATTAGCATCATTTGTAAAATAGTGTGTATTAAGACAAATTTTTATTTTAATGAGACAAAATAAATAACTTATTATTTGTGTATCTTTAATTCCTTATTGCTTCAATTATAATGTTAGTTAGGGCTTAGAGTGAGCATGGTACCGTATAGTAACGAACTGATTGGTATCGGGTTTTCTTTAGTTAAAATTTTGATACTGAGTATTGTATCGAAATAAACTGGTCCTGTAACGACCGGTTCAATGGCTTAGCGATGAGCATGGTACCATACAGTACCGAAATGACTAGTATCGGGTTTTTTTAGTCATATTTTTGGTATCGATTATTGTATTGAAATAAACTGGTTCCGTAACTATCAATACAAAGGGTTAGGGGTGGGCATGGTACCATACAATACCGAACTGAGTGGTATCAAGTTTTCTTTAGTCATTTTTCTGATACTGAAATTAAAACTTTAGGATCCGTCGATGTCATTTGTACTTTATTTATTCGATTATTGCAAAACTTTGTATTACGAATTTATTTATATAATTCGATGATGTTTTGTTTTTATAAATTGTTGTAACCTTTGTACCTCTGATATTATTGATATCGTTTACACCTCGTGTTTTCGCCTGAGCGTGATGTGACACAATGTATATAAATTTTGTACGTAGTATATAGGGTGTGTTTGGCGGAGAAGCTTTTGGGGGATTATTGGGGCTTACCCCTTCCCACGGAGGTTTCCCGTTTACTACTCTGCCCTATAAACAAAACGAAAAAGAGATTGAAATATAATTGTACCCACGGAGCCCTAAGCTTACGAGGACAATCTTGGAAATTTGCATTTTACCTGGTTTCGGAGTGATGGAACGTCTTGATGAACAACCATTGTGCATCTACAACTCCAATTCTATCATATGGAGTCTATTTCGTTTGAAAGGAAGAAAAAGAACCCAATTTTTATCAACTTCTCTAGGTTTCTCGAAATACATGCAACAAGGGAATTTTAATGGAAGTAATTTCAGCCCATGTTCTTACGAATAGATCATTTTGGGTTATAGATTATATCTCTAACGAGCAAAAAAATTATGACACAAAAAAACCTACTAATCATTTGAAGGTTAAATCAACTCGTTTGACCTCTAAGAGTCAAATAAACCCATTTACATAACGAAAACTATACTATATATAATGTGTTCATACGCTGCACATTGAGGCGAATGTGGGTCACTGCACCATCCCGGTTTCTCTTCAGTTTCTCACTTTCTTGGGAACTTCAAGATCTACTCGGCTTCTGGTCATCTTACTATTAGAATCTAAACCAGGCTGAGATACTTCCGATTTGTGCTTCTTCACAAGTTTATGTATCTGAAAACGTAAATTCAACGTCTAAGTCAATGTAAACCGTTGAATGATTGAAGAGTCATAATAAACACACGTAAAATGCCATTGACGCTTACTGATCAGAGTCAAAACTCTCAACTCCAAAAGTTTTATAAGCATTTGGAGGTTTAAATAAGATAATTTAACTGAAAAAATGTTTTATTACAGTAAAAGTTAAGAGTTTATATAGACATTTGACCGGAAATCTGATAAGTTGAGATATTTAAACTTGTTAAGATATACTCAACAATCCAGAAATTCTACATCAGATATCATTATACACAAAACAATCGCTATAGTATTTACCAGAATTGTTTATTTGTTAGTCGCCCAACGGCAACATAATAGACATATTGACAATATGTTTTAACGAACAATATTAACCCAAAGCTAATCACTATGGCTATTGTTAGAAAGCTCTTGCAGGTTTAATGGTTCAAACACAAACAGAATTGCCATCACTGAAAATTACTGTTTGAGAACGTATAACATCATAATGTCCGTAAATTTTGTATATAGTAACGATGTGCCTCTAAAAACATGTACTCTATAAGAATAACCATATCAACGTTGGATCGCTAAACCACTACTGAATTCTATCATCTGTCACCCAATTTGCTTCTTGATCCGTAGATCCAACACCAATTGATTTGTAGTACTGTTTTTCTGCTCTTGAAACGCGATCTTGAAACGTTTTCCACTCGCTCTTGCACCTCTCTCTCACCTATGTCCAAAAAACGACAACACCACAACATTTTCAAAACGATACAAGAAAGTCAATCATCTTTAAAAAAACCGATCCATTGCTTACCCCTTCCCATGGAGGTTTCCCGTTTACTTCTCTGCCCTATAAACATATCAAAGCAAAAGATTAAAATATATTGTACCACCGAGTTTCAAGTTTAAAAGGACAATTTTGGAAATTTGCATTTTACCTGGTTTCCGAGTGATGGAACGCCTTGATGAACAATCCATTGTGCATCTACAACTCCAATTCTTTCATATGGAGTCTATTTCATTTAAAAGGAAGAAAAAAAACATAACTTTTATTAACTTCTCGAGGTTTCTTGAAATAATAAGCAACAAGGGAATTTTAGTGGTAATATTTAAACCCATTTTCTGACGAATGGGTCAATTTCAGTTAGATTATATCTCTAAAGAGTAAAAACATTGTTGACGCAACTTTGACATATTTAACGCCTTAACGTGATTTATAGCATTAGGATGCATTACCTCGATACATTTTCGAAGAGCAAAGTCAAGACCCCATCCATGAACCAAATCGTTCTGCATTCATAACAAATGGAAACATTAAATTATTGAATTTAACGTGAAACTTTTAATTAAAAATTTGAAATACCTGAATTAAATGCCATACGCAACGCCAAGCATCTCGAGAAAATACAGGAGCCATGATCTCCACAAATCTGTAATCATCACAGAATGATAGAATTATGTATTTTCCCTCGAAGGTCAAATTACCCCGTTTGACCAACCAAAAATAAACTTTCCACATTTCTTTTGGGATGGTCGAAAACGAGTTTCTGTATAAAAAAGGAGTTATTAAGAAAATTTGTTCATACGCTGCACAGGGAGGTAAGTGTGGGTCACTGCACCAGCCAGGTTTCTCTTCAGTTTCTCTAGAAAAAGCATAAAAACGTCACTTTATGATTCAAAAGGATTTGATTTCATTCAAATAGGTTTCATTTATAACATTCAAGTAAAAGTAAACCGTCAAACTGTTGGCTTACTTGTGAACTTCAAGATCTTCTCGTCTCATTGTCATCTGCCACGTCAGACCCTTACTCTTAGGATCTAAACCGGGTTGCGATACCTCCAACTTGTGCTTCTTCACAAGTCTTATATATCTGAACATGTACGATTTAAAAAATGTCAAAGTCAAATATTGACTAATTGAAAAGTCATTATAGACGCACGTAAATTGCCATTAAACACTCACTCTTCAGAGTCGAAATTCTCAACTCCCAAATCTTCATCCCATATAAATATGTAATCGTATGGTGCAACAATGTCGGGATGCAGAAATCTTTTCGCATACCACCTTAAGAAGTCAACAAAAAAGGTCAATACATAAAGTCAACAAATATGTCAAAGATACAAGTGAGAAATTGTAAAATTTGGTAATTTATTGACCATTTTGTTTGTTTTGGAACACTTATGTGAATGGCTTGTTTTGACCATTCGAATTCGTCCCATTCGGTTGTCCGCCCATCGTAATGGAACAAAAGGATAGTAAAGTTTCCTGAAAACTGTAGATAAAACAACGATAAATCGGGAGAAATTTAGCCGTGAGAAACAACAGAAATAAAGATAGAAAATTTACCTTCTTGACTGCTAAATCAATGTTATCTTTCTGATTATAACCAACGGTGAAAGTTACCAGGTACTTTGGTTTAAATGTTAGATCCTGCAACGAAAAAGTTTAACGAGATTTCAAGAAAGTTGACAAAAATTTGCAGGTTTGACTAAGTGCTTGTAGTGGGAAAGAAGCCAACCTCGCTAGGTTTACCGTATAATCTTCGAGGATAAAAGTCGGATTCAGAAGCGATTATACCAGGAGGTAGTCTCTCTGCACCTCGAGGGTTAGTCGTGACAAAAATCTGCAGAGCATTATAAATTGAATAATTAATTTCAAATTTATATAATTTAAGTTATTAATGATGATGTAGTTAAATATACATAATTATATTACACCAAACATTTTTTTACCTAAATAGTTCATCTGATATTTAAAACATGTCAAAACGGGTGGGCTCATGACCGGACAATACTTTAAGTAAAATATTATTTTAGAATTAAAATTATATATTATATATCAAATACAATTGTGAAACTAAAAAATCGTAGTTTTAACGAAAATTGGATCGCTGTAAGGAAAACTAAAAACAACATTAAACTATCAAACAGTTACCTCAGACGGATCATCGACTTTTTGGGCTTGTGTTGTAACATTGTCTTTTGTCACAGAAATCACATTTAAAATTGTTTGCGTAGATTGGCCCGAATTTTTGTCACCGAGATATGTATCAATTGAAGGTATGAGTTTGAGCTAACAAAAACCATAAAAATGTGTCATTAACGAAATCACTTTACATACGCTTCAATTCAAATACTCCATCCGTCTAAATTTAAATGACCAGCAGACAAACTAATAATTCCGGACATGTAATGATTAAAACATTTATTATAGTTAAATGACAACTTTACCCCTATAAATGCTCATAGTTCAAAAATTGTGGATTTAATGTGGTTTTGAGATAAGGGTAAAATAGGAATTTTGAATATACTTACTCGAAAGTGGAAATTAAATTTTTTTTATACAATTTTATTGAGTTATCAACTTTGTCTATGCCAAGTTAATAAAAATTTGACAATGTTGAGGTCAAACATGACTAATTTGACTTTCGAAAGTCAAATGTGGACTTTTATTTGGATATAGGTAAAATAATATGTACCTTTGGTGGGGAAAAGGCCGGAAACGATATTCCAATGAGGAAACCGAAAACAGCACCAACTATGATAGTTACAAAAGCCCTCATACATTCGTTTGATTTTCTGAAAATCGCATCATGAAAAAATAAGTAACACATTATAAATTTCATTACATCACCCACATTAAAATATAATAATAAAAAAAAAAGTTACAAACCTACGAACAGAGTTTCCCTTTCTTTTATAATCATCAATTTTCATGGTGGCACGACAGATTAAATTCCAAAAGCAGCTTGCATTCTACGGTAAAACCCAAGCAGCCAATCAAAAGAAATGACAAAAATACAGCTTAGATAAGCAAAACAAAATCTGCATACATTAGAACAACAACTTTTCAACAAACTGTTTTTTAAGCAACAAATATTTTCAAGTCAAACAACAATCAAGCACAAAAAAAACAATTTCTTATAGGTCGAGATTTAATGTAGAGTCGGTTTTCGTTGCAGTTAACTAAAGTTTAGTACTATTGACAAAAGAAAGATTAAGGATTAAAGATCCTTAAGAATTCCGCCTAAATTTCTTCAAAGTCAACTTACATATCAAGAAACCGAACAAGCTTCGACAAATTGACTAACTTGAAACAATTTATACATCAAGATCAAAACTTTATCAATACCCAAATTATAAAACATCACAAATAACCAAACCCATATCATATAACCAAAAAAAAAATATTATAAAAAAAGAAAAAAGAAAATCCAATATAATAAACTCAAATATAAAGAAACTGACCAAACTTTGACAAATTGACTAATTCAAACAATTTATTCATCAAGATCAAAACTTTATCAACACCCAGATTACAAAACATCATAAATAACATTACCCATATCATATAATCAAATTAATCAAACAAAACCATATAAAAAGATTCACAAACCCTAGTTTTTGGGTATTAAAAAAATATAAAAATAAAATAAAAAATTAATTAATTTGCTTACATTTAACTCTCAATATCAAAACTGTTGTTTCATATATATATATATATAATATACCTAAAGACATAAAGTAACTGACTTTAACATAAAAGAGTACCTGAAAACTGCTTTTTTGAACAAACCCACAAATATTTCGAGGAAAACAATGTGGGTTTAAGAGGTTTTACCTTAAAGATTTCGTGAATGAAAAGGGTAATTTGGGAATTATGTTTGTAAAAAGTGTGTGTTTGTGTGTGTTCTTGGTGAAGTTAATCAGCAAAAAAAATGTGAAATTTTGATTTGATTGGTTTTTGTTTAATTTAAGTGATGAAATTTGGGCGCTGTTGTTGTGAGTTTAGAATTTGGAATGATTTCAAGTTGCTATATTGATAAAGACAAATATGGTATATTGAATCTTATTATTTTATTTGCTTAATTATTTTCCACTTTACTAATAATTTAGACGACTTTTAGAAATATTATTTTTTAATATTTTTAATATTTGATGGTTTTAAGGAAAATACTTTTTTCTAAATAACAGATGTTGTAAATGAAACTAGGGATGAGTACGGTACTAGACCGAATGGTACCAAAATTTATAAAGGATATTGTTGATATCGAGTATAATCAAAATGTATCGATATGCTACCAACTATTATATCGAATTTTAAAAGTATGGTATCGAGTACCAAATCGTTTGTATCTATTGGATATTAGTTTGTTCTGATACTTGTACAATCACTAACCACATACACCATTACAAATTACATATTATGTGTATATCGTTAAAGCCTCGAAATCGATTTTCTAGTCTCTTGCTATTGTATGCAATGTAATTTGCAAAGTAGTGATATATGTTTATTGTGATGAGGTTCATTTGCAAACTAATGAAAAAGTTATCCGATAACTGTTTAAAAGACTTTTAAAAATATGATTAGTACATATATATATTGGATAGATGAATAGTTTTTAAAATAGTATGTTCAAAATTATTTTCATATTTGTTTGCTTTTATTTAGAAGTTATATTTGGTAAGTAAATTTATGTAAAACTTGGGTGTATTATTCTTGGTGATATATAAATCATATTTTTGTGAATATCAATTAAGTGGTGTATTCTTTCTTTTTAGATATTTTAATATGTATATAATCATCTATGTATCATCACTATACCAATGGTATGATCAGTTAGTCCATCATTTGTTGCCAAAAGATTGTGTTCGTCGGTTTTGAAAAGAAAAAGTGACGAGAGGTTTTTGTATTTATGTAGGCCTCATCAATTAAAAAAGTGTTTTTATTTTGGTTGACGTGATGCTAAGTTGTCATTAACTGACTGTGTCAGTTGAAACAATTATTGAAAGAGGTGTTAGTAGCTGTTTATCTTTAAAATTTATGGTGGCCTTTTGTCATATGGTTTTGTTCTTAATACCATAAAAAAAAATCAATTTTTCAATATGATTTATTCACTATAAAAAAATGTCATTATTTATGTAATTAGGTATAGTTTTTCTTTATTTTACAATTTATAAAGCTTTATCATTTATTTAAAAAAAAAAACAAAGAATAAGATAAACTAGGACTGACAAATTAACCTTAAATAATTAACGCATAAAGAATCAAATTCAAAACACTAAAAGATGTACACAATATCATTAGCTCATAATTTGTTTATTAATAGAAATATTTATAGTCAATTATCTAAATAATTAAACCCAAAATTAATAGAGTATAAGTTTATCCTTAGGAATATTAAACGTGTTTTGGGTTATAAAATTCCACTAGTTTCCATCAAATACTTGGTCAAAGTTTGTTCATCTTCAACCCTATTTTCTCAACAAAATAATTAATCTTTAAAAACTAAAAATATATATCATGTTTTATTTTCTTGTATGATAATACCTTTACATTTACGATATCTCACTTATATTAGTGAAATTATAACATTAATCAAAACTGTCCGTGTTGTAGTTATCAAAACCTTTAAAGAAATAAAGAATAAATGTTTGCGATACTCAATTTGATAAAGTCATCATTTACCTTACTCGGAAACTCGAGAATCTCAACTTTCTTCCCAATACTAAGATCTCGCCTACTCCAACGAGGGTATTGACATCATCCTCTTCCGTCCATACGGTTTGTTCGGTTTTAAGTGCATGTCATCTACTCGTGTTGAAGTTGGAGGTCTTGACGATGATATACTATGAAATACTATCAATGTCATGAAACAACTACTCATAAACATGCATATTAGTCTTGTAAAAAATTTATAAAATGTAGCAATTTTTTGAAATTAAAGAAATCAAAGATTGGCTGGTAACGCATGAAGCATTCAACTTAACATAATAAATACAATTAATATGTAACAATTATATATATTGATTGAACATTAAAATTCATAAGAACTTTTACTAATTTTTAATATAATATTTGTAAGTTTATACACAGCTAAAGCTATAATAACAATAATGTTCAAGTTTCGTCATTAACAGGGACAATCTGATTGAACACCGTTAACCTCTTTTTCTCTCCGGGTCCATGAAGAACTTTGTTTATGTACGCTTCCGTATCTTCCTTTGATGCGATGTTACCATTCGTAGTTTGTACAATACCATCTTCCAAAGGGGACCAATTAGGGTTTTTAACTTTCACAATATTATTAGTGGGAAAAGTAGCCGTTTTCGTTGTCTCTTGTTGACGAACGTTGTCTTTGCAACCAAACGAACAAGTCTCCGGCACACTATTGTGTTTGCAAGGGGTATCGATCGTGTTCTTACAATTCTTACGAGTCCATGATGTGTTACCCGAATCTATCACCAAACATAGATATGCATTAAGCATTGAACTAAATTTTAATCACATAAAAGTAAATTAATCTTAAGCATACAAATTAAAACTTACGTGGTTTTAGAATAGACGCCATGATACCCATGAATGAATGATAATGGAATAATTAGTTTTTGTTTTTTTAAGTAGGATATAGTCCTATTTATGTTAAGATTGTATAATGTTTATCAAAATCTATAAGATAGGTATTTAATTATTAAAAAAAACTATTAATTATTAAGGAAATCGAATCAAATTTCTATAAAGTTGTAAAATAAAAATAAAATTTTGATATTTATGGATTTTTTATAATAGGCCCAAGATTAAAAGTTTAATAGTGTTAGACCGTTTGGCCCAATTATTAATCCAATGTTAATATAACTTGATTCAACATTTGTTACCGTCTTACCGAGATAATTTCAAAAGTTTGAGCTAAATAACATTTTGTTAATGTTTTGGGATGCAAAAAAACACTGGTACATTGTTACAGACTTACAGCCTATCGATATATGCACGATCTATTCAAGTTTTATTGAGCAATGACGATTTTGGAAGTTGTTCCTTGTGTGTTAATCTAAAAGTAGGTCGGATGATTAATTTTTCAGGAAAAGGAACATTATTTCTCTATGAGAAACCACACCATGTGTTTTCAAGGAATGGTGGTAATTTTCTTTTTAGTAGAAAGATGTCTTTGACGGAACGCAATCCAAACTCTTGATGGACGAACTATACATGCGAAGCTTGTACTTGATGCTGCAAATCACTCAACTTACGAAACTGTCATTAAAGGAAAAAGGCCGGAAAGTTTGGAGATTTAATCATTAAAATCAAGATCAAGTCTTCTCCTAAAAGACTCGATTCTTCCATTGCCTCTTTCTTCTTATGTTCGTAAGAAAAACCATATCAATTACGCTATTTTTGTACAAGTTTAATACTATTTTGTCTTTAGTATTTATTTGAAAACCTACACATATACAATACACGTGGATGTTAATGGGGTACAATTTTCTGTTGAGAATGAAACTGTGAAGCCAAAGGTTAAGCAAGGTAAAGCATCTATAACAATAATGTTTTTGGTTTATTTGTGTTGCTTTTAGACTATTCGTTTGATGCTTCAATATTAGAAGTATCGTATGTGCTCTTTTACTATTCATTATCGAACTTAGAGCTTCTTTCACTTTATTTTTAAATGAACGGGGAAATCGGAATGGAGACATATTTGGCAAACAAAAAAGGTTATGTTTGGAAGTCTCCTCGACCCAAGTTTATGTTTTGATGGAAAAAAAAAATCTAAAAAGAAAGGACGAGTATCCATTACTTTCAGATGCTAAAATATATACTTAACGTCTTTGAATTTAACAAGTTAATTTTTCTTTTTCTAACTACTGTTTATAGCCCTCAATCAAATCTTCAAACTCTAGTTTGTCATCTTAAAACATCAAGAGTTAATTACATGGCTAGTCCCTATGATTTACAGAAATCTCACCGGTCATTCTTATTAGTTTTTTATTACACCGGCAATCCCTATGGTTTAAATTTTGTTGCGTGGATGATCCCTGTTCGAGCAACGATTGTCAAACACGAAGGTGAGGTGATATCAACCTTGGATCTCCTGTGATGATCACAGTGCAAACCCAACAAGCTCTTGACGAACCTAGGGTGATCAAGGTTGAAGATGGAAGCAAGAGTATATGAACTCTGTTTTAGCTTGTGTGTGTGTTGAAGTCAGATTGAAGTCGAGGTTCATCTACCCTGGTTAGACTATGTATTTATATTACCCGTTTCAAGCATAGGGAACGTCCATCAATCAATGACGATCATGAATGCTTAAACTGACATAGTAATCAATCAGTGGTATACTAATCGTCTTCTACTTTATTATTGTCGACCACCTGACAGAGGAGGGCGTCCTCCTCTGTCAGGAGGGCGCCCTCCTCTGTCAGGAGGGCGTCCTCCTCTGTCAGGAGGTCACTGTCAGGAGGGCGTCCTCCTCTGTCAGGAGGGCGCCCTCCTCTGTCAGGAGGGCGTCCTCCTCTGTCAGGAGGGCGTCCTCCTCTGTCAGGAGGGCGCCCTCCTCTGTCACGAGGGCGCCCTCCTCTGTCAGGAGGTCAGGCGGGCGCCTGTCAGGCGATGGCATACAGGCAACGGCATACAGGCTGTACAATCTTGAGAGGGCCTCCTCTGTCAGGAGGTCGCCCTCCTCTGTTAGGAGGTCGCCCTCCTCTGTCAGGAGGGCGCCCTCCTCTGTCAGGAGGACGCCCTCCTCTGTCAGGAGGGCGCCTTCCTCTGTCAGGAGGGCGCCTGTCAGGAGGTCAGGCGGGCGCCTGTCAGGCAATGGCATACAGGCTGTACAATCTTGACATGCGTGTCTTGCTCAATGGGCTTGCTTGTAGCATCAGGCTTTAAGCAATAAATATAGGTAATCCCTACTAACCTCATCATGCCCCCGAGTTAGGATTTGTCAAAACAACAGTTTTCAAGTCGTAACTATTCTACTCGCGTAAGTCTGCGTTTCCCTTTCTTTCTTTTTTTTTTCTTTTTTTCTTTTTTTTTTTTTTTTTTTTTTTACCGAGTAACGAGTTGGGTACCAGGGCTTTAGCCTGGTACCAGTGGTATAATCGAGTACCGGCGTTCGTGTGAGAGTGCCGGGTATGGATCGAGCAGACGCAAGCCCGAGTACCGGCATTTTAGGCCCGAGTACCGGGAGTTGTAGCCGAGTACCGGGAGATGTGGGCGAGTACCGGGAGCTTTGGGGAGGGTATCGGGAGTTTTGGGGAGGGTACCGGGAGTTTATGGAGGGTACAGGGAGTTTATGGAGGGAACCGGGAGTTGGGGTCGAGCATTCTGGATACCGGGGCTAGTTGTACCGTACCGGCAGTTCACTCAAGCAAGGGTACCGGGAGACTTTGCCTAGTACCGACAGTTTAAGCAAGCAAGGGTACCGGGAGACTTTGCCTAGTACCGGCAGTTTAAGCAAGCAAGGGTACCGGGAGACTTTGCCTAGTACCGGCAGTTTAAGCAAGCAAGGGATAATGGGAGATTTTGCCTTAGTATCGGCAATGTGTATCGGGTTGTACCGGGATGAAGCCGGGTACAGGAGGTTTTACCCTAGTACCGGCATTGTTAGCCCGGGTACCGGGAGTTTTGGCCTGGTGTACCGGGAGTGTAGCCCGGGTACCGGGAGTTTTGCCCGGGTACAGGCTGGTTTGATGTTTTTGGTCGTACACTAAACCTTCTAATTGGTTGTTTGTGTTAGGAAGCTATCCTGCAGGTATGTGACTTACTTGTCCTTTGCATTCATTTGTTTGCGCCCTGCTAGCAATAACTGATATACCGTGTTATTAATTTAGGCATACCATAGTTGTCGTTGTTGTGATTTGGCATGGCGTTGTCTAGGATTAGCCTTGCTTTGTGTGACATTGTCTAGCCATTAAATATAATGTTTTATTGGATGATCAAGCCAATAACACATTATTGTTTTTTATCTTTTTATTATGGATGTTGTCCATGACACCGTCTTGGGTGTGCATGACAGTGTGTATATTTGGTTGTGCGTATGACACTTTCTTGAGGGCCCATGGTTCCTTTGTATGTCAATGACATAGGTAGATTTGAGTATGCTTTACATTGTGCCTGTGACACTGTGCCAATGGCACTTTTGTTGGTTAACCTTTACTTTGTTTACTCGCGAGGATTGTCGCTTCCCAATGAGAAGTGCTTATCTTTTATCCAGTAGATTAAAAGACGAATATGATTGTATGTTATTTGGCCAGACAGGGTTGTCTTTCTTGGCTTCGTACATATTGTATTGAACTATGTTTGTCTCTTCCCAATGAGAAGTGCTTATCTTTTATCAAGTAGATTAAAAGACGAATATGATTGTATGTAATGAAAGTGCATGGTTGGCTTTAGACTGAGATGTCTATTGTGGCCTTATGCTTTTTGTATTGAATCCTTACTTCAATATTTATTTGTTTATGCAAATGTCATAGAAAAAATGATATTGTGCGATAATATTGGGATACAAGATCAGACCAAATGCTATTATTGCAAATTTCATACATGACCATGACATTCCATGTGCTTGGAAACATTTATTGAAAACATAAAGGAAAAAAAATGACAGTAAAGACTATTGCACCTTGATAGGTCAGTTCATATTGGCTCCCTCCTGTATCATGAAGACATGGCCATCAGGTGGTCCGGGGTGTTCTGTGTCTTCCCCCTTCTTTTGCCATGCATAATTCTTCTTAGGTGGAGTTTTATTTGCTTGCTGCTTAGCGCCAGGGACAAGGTGTTCTAGCTTGCCTTCTTCCAAAGCCCGCCTGATTTCCCTTTTGAGCTCTCTACAAACATTTGTGTCGTGTCCATGGTCTTCATGGAAATCACAGTATTTATTCATGTTTTTCGTACCTGACCTATGCTCCATCTGGGGTGGAGGTGTGAAGGTAGCGCACACCTGCTCTGTTATCAAGATTTCTTTTGGTGTTTTGCTAAGAGCAGGTTCAGACGCATGTTTATCGTATGGGCCAAACCTCCTATTGCTCCTTTCATCTCGTCGAGTGTCGGTCCATGACTTGCCGCCTACCTCTCTTGTCAGGGAGACAGTTTCCTTTGACCTTAGATAGTCATATGCCCTGTCCGTGGCTTCTTTGAAAGTAACCGGAGTTCGCTTGATCAACTTCTCTTGCAGTTGTCCTGGGAGCAAGGAAAGAGTAAATCCAGAAATTTGTTGACTCTCTGGTAACATGGCGATCTTCTGGCATTCTTGCGTGTATCGCTGGATAAAGTCACGCAACCCCTCTCCTTCTTTTTGTCGTATCAAATGAGCCTCTATATGAGTTCTATGTTGCTTCTTTTGTTGTACAAATTGAGTCACAAACTTGGCTTTTAGATCTGCGAAATCTTGAATACTCCTCTCAGGCAAGTCAGCAAACCAATCACGAGCGAAACCTTGTAATGTTCCAGGGAACATGTGGCAAGCGACTGGGTCTAACCATTTCTCCGTCATAATAGCCTGTTCAAACAGAGCAAGGTGGTCGTCTGGATCTCGAGTACCGTCGTAAGTACCAACAACGGACGGGACTTTTTGCTTATCTGGGAGTGGGAATCTGGCAACCCAGTCACAGAACTTTGAAGTAACCACTGACAAAGGCATAGTGGCTGCACGGGGTGGAACTGCTGCTGTCACTAAGGTTTGCAACACTCTGAGCATGTCGTTAGATGTGTCATGTGGTAGAGGTGTTGGCGGGGTGTGTGTGCTTGGTTGCCTTAGCCGCTCCAGGAGTTGTGACAACGGATCCACTAGCTGTACAGGCGCAGGCTGAGGCCTTGGGCGCAATGCCTCCACTAACTGTGACAACAGATCCGACGAAGCAGGTGGTGGTGGGGGTGGTGGTGGCTGAGTGCTCTGAGCCAACCTTCTAAGCAGTTCCACAATGGGATCCTACTGAACCCCTTGAGTAGCAGGCTGGGAAGCAATCGAAACAGGTTGTCGTACAAGATCCGTGCCATCCTCCTGAGAGCTTGTCCCGTGGGACAAAAGAGGCTGGAAGGGAGGGATGGCTGTCACTGGCGGTGGTGAAGTAAACGTACTGGTACCTGCCAGCCTTGTGGAGAAAAGGGGACTGGTTAAAGAGGGATACCCCCGTGTCGACCTTAGGTCCGACACTGTCCACTCAGAATCCACGTATGATTCTGGCATTGTGGTATGAACAGGTGAAGTTATCACCGCTTCCGGTGCAGTGGTAGTCACAGTAGTGGTTATTTCTGGCGCTGAAGAAGTGATCTGCGATGGATGTGTTGCCTCCATGGAAACGGTTGATTACTGAGAAAAAAGAAAAAAAATTTGGAAAAATGAAACGCCGTTTAAAAAACGAGTCCCACAGATGGCGCCAATGTTCGAGCAACGATTGTCAAACACGAAGGTGAGGTGATATCAACCTTGGATCTCCTGTGATGATCACAGTGCAAACCCAACAAGCTCTTGACGAACCTAGGGTGATCAAGGTTGAAGATGGAAGCAAGAGTATATGAACTCTGTTTTAGCTTGTGTGTGTGTTGAAGTCAGATTGAAGTCGAGGTTCATCTACCCTGGTTAGACTATGTATTTATATTACCCGTTTCAAGCATAGGGAACGTCCATCAATCAATGACGATCATGAATGCTTAAACTGACATAGTAATCAATCAGTGGTATACTAATCGTCTTCTACTTTATTATTGTCGACCACCTGACAGAGGAGGGCGTCCTCCTCTGTCAGGAGGGCGCCCTCCTCTGTCAGGAGGGCACTGTCAGGAGGGCGCCCTCCTCTGTCAGGAGGGCGCCCTCCTCTGTCAGGAGGGCGTCCTCCTCTGTCAGGAGGTCACTGTCAGGAGGGCGTCCTCCTCTGTCAGGAGGGCGCCTGTCAGGAGGTCAAGCGGGCGCCTGTCAGGCGATGGCATACAGGCAACGGCATACAGGCTGTACAATCTTGAGAGGGCCTCCTCTGTCAGGAGGTCGCCCTCCTCTGTCAGGAGGGCGCCCTCCTCTGTCAGGAGGACGCCCTCCTCTGTCAGGAGGGCGCCCTCCTCTGTCAGGAGGGCGCCTGTCAGGAGGTCAGGCGGGCGCCTGTCAGGCAATGGCATACAGGCTGTACAATCTTGACATGCGTGTCTTGCTCAATGGGCTTGCTTGTAGCATCAGGCTTTAAGCAATAAATATAGGTAATCCCTACTAACCTCATCAATCCCTAATATGGATGGACTGTTAAGTTTTCGTTAGTGTGTCTTATTTTATTACATAAATCGTCCTTAATTGTTAAATTTAACAATTTTTATGTTAAAAATCACCATCATCTTCTTCATCACATCATTTTTCTCCCCTTAAAAAAAAAAGAAGCAAAACTTAAAATCCTAATCCACCAATCCAAATCCATCGTCACATCTCCAGCCACCATCCCACCACCACCGCCGACGCCACCACTTGTTCTTCCTCCACCTCCAGTCGACCTTCTCAACCCTCCCAATTCACTCGGTAACTTATGCAATTTCCAATACCTATACTTAAACCCTAAAACCCACTTATTAAATATGATTAAAGATCTAACAATTATATTAATCATAAATTTCTTCACCAATAAATAAATAAACTCAAATACCGTCCAAACGGGAGGTCAAACGTAAACGCAAAAAACTAAAATTCTATTTTCATTAAATATTTGGAGTTATTTAAAAACTCGTTGCCAAATGGAGTACTTTACACCTACATCTTATGAATTCTTGTATGACTTTCTCGTTTACTTATGAATCTTGAGGGCACTCGTGAACAAATATTAAGAAATTGACTTTGATTTTTGTAACGAGGGCCAAACGTTTGATGTAATACCACAATCATATTCGATGTCATTCATGGTTTCTATGAAAATACTCTTCTAGCCGTTTACTTATGATTCTTTATATTTGTACCTCTAGGCTAATCCTCCTGTAGGGAATGATCAACCACCAGATTTAGATGCTCGTGCTCTATCTGACACCTCGACCTGCTTCATTGCAGATTGATGGGGTGCTAAACAACAAACCAGTTTCTGTTGCAGGTATGATTAGTTGTAGTATAGTTATAATTCGTACTCGTTTATTTTAAATGAAGTGTATCTTATAACTTTCTTTATTATGGAGTTATGCTTTAGCTTTTCTGTCTAATGTGGCTAAAGCATCAAACATCAAATGGTCCACAAAAGGAGAAATGAGGTAATACTGCAAAGACTACATAAACTTTTGTCGATCCCGAAAAACTTGTTGAGAATATATTGAAGAAAACATCAGATAGTACATGTTCTTTCACAGGTAAGTTCGCTGTAATATTATTCTTTCATTTAAACTCTGTTTTGGTCTAAAGCTTGAGATATTACGTAACAAATAAATGTGAGGGGTCTGGTGGTGGTGGTGATGGGATGGTGGCCAAAGATGTGACGATGGATTTGGATTGGTGGATTAGGATTTTAGGTTTTGCATTTTTTTTTCCAGGGGAGAATGATGATGGGATGAAGAAGATGATGACGATTTTTAACATGAAAATTGTTAAGTTTAACAATTAAGGACGATTTATGTAATAAAATAACACACACTAGCGGAAACTTAACAGTCCATCCATATTAGGGATCATCCACGCAAAAAAATTCAAACCTTAGGGATTGCCGGTGTAATAAAAAACTAATAGAGATGACTAGTGAGATTTCTACAAACCATAGGGACTAGTCATGTAATTAACTCAAACTTTAATTATCAATTTAGCCAAACTTTGTTCCCTGGTTCATAAGTTGCCTTTAAATTTAGTCTCACGTTTTGACGCACTCAATGAAACACGATAAAACATACTCAAAAACGCGATCATATCGTTGTTTCACCATAAAATCACGATAATGAAAGACTCAATCGCTATCTTTAATAGTCATATGTATTTTCTATCATTTGCTAGCTAAAAAATGAGTCTCCTCTCATCATCATCATATGACTAAATTGAGAGCACATATACTACTCTACTTTCTATAAAAGGAATGTTTTACAAGTTAGAAAGATTACACATATCTATATTGGTTTATGAATTGATGGACCAGGGTTAAAAGTTTAATTAGAAGTCCGGGCCAATGGGCCTGTAATTCAACATAAGATTTGTTACCCAGAGTCCCAGATTAAAGTCAAAAGAAACAAACGTCCGATTATCGTGTTCGTTCGGTTTTTCTGCTCACCCATACTTTAAAGTTGCTTAGTCAAAGAGTTGAAGTTTGGTGCTCGTTGAAAGGATGCAGAGTACATGGACTGGAAGTGAACAGAAAGCATACTAGGTAAACTAAAACGCTTCAGTCACGGAGGATAAAATCCGACAAATCACATAAAACATGAATAATCACAAAGAAAAATCAATGGGTCAAACCAAAGCGATAAAAAAATAAAGATAAACGATAAACGATTAATACCTCAAAAGTATAGGATGTCACAGTTATCATACTAGCTAATTAATTATAATACCATAGAAAGCAAATTCTAACATGAATCATTTTATGCAGTTTTTTTGACATATGTATATCAGTTGAGAACCTGAGACTACTCAGAAACATCACCGAAACTTAAAAGAGCTTTTATTGCATCACCTTAGTTATGTAAATTATATTTTTTAGGATCCATTTACTTAGGTAGCTCTACATTAACCTTTTTTGTTTAAACTTTACATCTTAATGTAATACTCTCTATATTTAAACTTTCTTTATTACTTTACACACCCAAGCGTTCAAGTCCCGTCGCAGCGCACGGATAAAAAAATTCTCGTTCAATATATTTATGAGATTAGGAGTACACTAATAAGCCATACTTTTGACTTTAGCATTTGGTCAATAATTTTGACCTTTTAGTGTCTTTTTTTGAATATAAAACGGGTCGGCTGTTCTTTGACCCATCCCAACCACACCTTTGACCCGCTCCACTTATTCCTTTTCAGTTTTCACTACTTTAACAAAAAAAATAAAAAATAATCATAATTACTGACTTTTAAATGACAAACTTACCCTCACGCTATATCTGACAATACCTTTTTTTGTCATTTTCTATAAATAATAATACCAAATTTTATAAGCCTAAAGGGAATAGAAAGCCAAACTCACCACCAACCCACACTGTCACGTCAGCTTTCTCTTTTCAGAAAACAAACTCACCTTACTCAGGAAATAACACTCACCACGCACTCACCGCCAACTCACCTTACCAAACTCACCATACCATTTTCATTTAAATACTATTATTTATAAACTAAAAAAATTAATTATTAAGTAAACGTAAACATTATTAAAAAAATTAATTATTAAGTAAACGTAAAAAATTAATTATTAAGTAAACGTAAAAAAATTAATTGTTGGGTCGTAGAGTGTTTTGGTTAGACATTTTGTTTGAAGAAGAAAGTAATTTGGTTGAAAAAAGTAAGAATGGTTATGAATTTAAAAGATATGTTTATAAAAATGGTTGAGTTAGTGGGTATTTATAGGTAAAAAAATTGGGGGTTAAAAAAGTTTTTTTTTAAACTTTCCAACGGTGGGAAATTGGGGGCCCCCACCACTTTATGCCTCACCACAAGGTGAGAGAGTCACCATTTCAACCAAACAATCCACCTCCACTCACCGCCATGTCATGGTGACTTTGTCACCATTTTTGCTCCGGAATAGCACTCACGCGTGAGTGGGAGACTCACCTAGGTGAGTTCTCCCTTACTCCGTTCAGCCTAAGGTATTGATGCCGACACCTTAAATTATCAACAAAAAATTATTATACGTATAATTTGGCTGTATCTATTAGAGCAAAGAGAGTGAAGTCGTTGTGGAGCTACAAAGAACTCCGGCTACTCGTTACCACTCCGTCCTCACTTGTTGTGGGGCTCGTTATCTTGCTCGTTATTTGAGTAACGGTTTGTTACTATTTTTTTTTCTCCCCAAACAGCTAACTTAAAAAGAAAAAAAAAAAAGCTAGAGGTTTCAAATCTACCACAACCATCATTATCACTTCATAAAAAATCTTACAACTATCGTACAACTTAGTTATCACTCCTCGTGTTCTTAATGAAATGGGGATCTTTAAAATATAAATTGGTAACAAAATAAAGAATCTAATAATTTCTTAATATCCAATTTTATATAGTCGAAATGTTGAGGAATAAGTATATATTTTACTCCTCTTAAATCTAAAAGTTGCAAATCAAGAACATACGAAAAGGGCATTTTAGTCATTTCCATAATATAAAATAAGATGAGAAAAAGTCAATTATAGCCTTCTAAGTTGTTAACTTAAATTCCCCCCAATAGTAGTAGTAGTAGCCGTTACATTACTCCTTTTTCAACTCTCTCATTTCCACCATTCCCCGGAGATTATTTCTCCGGCCACGGGTCAACTAAACGATGCCTCCGTGCACGTTAACCCTCTCCGATACGAACAACGGAGGTATCGACATCAACCCCCCGGAGCCTTTCACGGTATTGACTAGTTTAAAAAAGCGAAAACGACCACCAATGATTGAGATTCCGAATGTTCTTCCAGTAACCGAGTCGGTTAACTTTGCACCCGAAAAATTTGATTTGAGATCGGATGTTGTTTGTTCGTCTAGTGGATTTGGTGTTGGTGTTTGTTCTGTTAAAGGGAAGAAGTCGTTTATGGAAGATAGTTATGCCATTGTTTCGTCTTCTAGTTCGGAAAAGGTAAGGCTATTTTTGTCCTTTTAGATTGTTAAGAATTATGCTGTTTTTGCTTTATTTATACTGATCAAGTGATTATTACTAAACGGGTGATAAAATAATGAAAATACACTTCATGTTTTTTAAGTAGGGCCTGTTAGTAAGCTACGGACTACGGACTTGGTACGTGGTTCGAGTGTTTGATAAGTTCATGAAAAGCTCGGACCACGAACCGAGTCCGTGATTTTGCCTCGGACTCGGTCCGTTTAAAAAAACTGCAGACTGAGAACAAAGCAAAATCACGAAATCGGTCCATGGTCCGAGCTTTTCATGAACTTATCAAACGCTCGGACCATGAACTGAGTCCGAGTCTGAGTATGATACTTGCAAACAGGTAAGATAGTATGTAAAATAAGATAAGGGTATTTTCGTCATTTTAGCATGTTAATCATATTGTATCTCATTTCATGTACATTATTGCAGTCAAATATGTGTTTATTTGACAAAAATGCCCTTCATAATTTTAAACGAAACTAGTATGTTTGAAAAACGTAAGGGCATTTTTGTCATTTTAGCATGTTGAGAATAATATATGTTTTACAACAATTACCGCAAAACAAGTGTGAAAATGACGAAAATGACCTTCACAATTCTTGACAAATGTTCAGAAAAGGGCATTTTTGTCGTTTTAGCATGTTAAGAACAATGTGTATCTGTTTTTATTGTTATCAGTAACCATCAAACATAGTAAATGTCGAAAATGCCATTGATATATTTTAGTTTTCTCTATTTGTAGTTATATCTATTAGTACTCGAAGATTAGTGTTTAATGTTTGATTGATTATTTTCGGTTGTGAAATTAGGGGTTTTTCGGTGTTTATGATGGACACGGAGGCAGCAAAGCTGCTGATTTTGTAGCGAAAAACTTGCACTCGAATATATTCGAGATGTTGGAGAAATGTTGTGAGAATGCAACAACAGAAGAAGTTGTGAAAGCTGCATTCTTGAAAACAGATGATGAATTCCTTAAACAGGTTCGACTTATTATATTTTATAGACGTATCTGAATGTGACCTTTTTTTGTTCAAAATCATGCCGGTATAGTGTTCGTATTTTCTTAGGAACGTAAACAATATTATTTGATAAGAAAAGACTAAGCACGATGCTTGGAAATCTTAATCATTCCATTCACATCTTGATATCTTTCGTACTCACGAGTCAAGTATTTGTTTAACAACGTCTTGACTAATTCCTATGAATTATTTGTGTATTTAAGGGTCAAGTGTAGTTAATAAGTTGTTAACATATTTGTTTACTTTTTCAAGATCTAGACTTGGTCATACTCATACTATCCCAATGACCAAGTCACATATCAAAGGGTAAAATGGTACATTTTATTTTCTAAAATTGCGCATCTATACATTGAAGGGTAATTTCGTCATTTTGTCCCAGTTTTTTCGACTGAAATGGATTATGTAATTATTAAATTTAAAGAATAATCTTTACTTATTTGTAATTAAATCCGTGTTAATAATAAATATGTGACGTTGACTTATAGGGATTAGAGAGTGGTGCTTGTTGTGTTACGGCCCTTGTCAAAGAGAAGGAACTTATTGTCTCGAATTTGGGTGATTGTAGAGCGGTTCTTTCCCGAAATGGAAAGGCTGATGTTTTAAGTAAAGATCACAAAGCATCGAATGAGGATGAACGTCAACGGATACAAGATAAGGTACAATGAAATCAGTGAGTAGGAGAGGTCGAAAGTTTGATCCATTTACTAATGAACAAGCTAATTTGGTCATGTTTGATATCAAACGGGTTAAATCATTTTTTTTAGCTAAAAGAGGAACGGGTCAAATGCGTTGACTTTTTAATGCATATAACCATGTAAAGTGTACTCAGAGATATATTATCATTATAATAATAATGTTACTCTAATCATAGTTAAGCCTTACTTATAACATCTTTTAAAAAATGGACAAAAAGGTGTTATGGGTCGATCTGTCCGACCCGTACAAAATATCACTTGTTATTCAACCAATCCGACCCGCCCATTTTGCCAACTTAGGTAAGTGTTTTTTTTTTAATAAAGCAACGAAACTAAAGATCGTCGGTTTATGTGAATCAGGGTGGATATGTGGAGCTTCATCGTGGAACTTGGAGGGTTCACGGGGTACTTGCCGTCTCAAGAAGCATAGGTGATGCTCATTTGAAAGATTGGGTTGTGGGTGAACCCGAAACCAAGATTCTACCATTGACAGACGACTTGGAGTACCTAGTATTGGCTTCTGATGGACTGTGGGACGAGGTAAGCAATTATATTCTCTTGTGGTTTGACTTTTGAGGTCAAACAACCTAACTTGTTCTTTGAAATTGACATGAACAATGTAAGTATTTGATTAATACGTTACGGTCATTTTTTTGTAGGTAACAAACGATATGAGCAGAATTTATTAGGGTTGATAATTGTGGAAAAAACTTTAGTAATTATCGATATGGAAATTAACATTTTGACTTCGAAAAATTTCAGGTTGGAAATCAAGAAGCTATTGATGTTGTGACACAATGCATGACAAAACTGAAGAAAGTTTGTCTGGTCAAGAAAATGAAACGGAGAGTTAATAATAACTGGAAAGAAAGTGAAAACTTCTTTACTAGTGAAAATGATGAACCACAACGAAAGGCTAGACGAGTTTCGTTTGTGAACCAGGCTAAATTCAGGTCTCAGAACCAGGACCAGAACGAGAACCATGGCTCGACATGTGACGGGTTTGTGGATGTTTGTAAAGAGCTTGTGAACCTTGCTGTAAGTAGAGGTAGTTTAGATGATATTACAGTTATGATAATTGATCTCAAAGCGTTCCGATAACACTAGGAAAAGTGCATTGAATGACTTGTACATTGTCCCTTTGTAAGTTGCGTAATATCTCCTTTTTTTGCTCCTGGTTCAACTGTTGTCGAGGAGCTCTCTTTTTCTTTTTATCGTGATTTCTGATGTTAAAACTTTCAAATAATGAGTTAATGACTAGTAAATGTAACATGTGGAATCTTATAATGTATATTAAGTTGCTCTAAGGTCTCATTTACGTTTATGGTTTTATCCGTCTTAATATTTTCTAGAAATTTGATTCATTACACATACTATTTACATTTGTTTCAAACGAGACTTGAACCCTCAGTACCAAGTCCTCAAAGATGGATAAAAACAAGTACATCCACACATACTGCAAGACGAAAGACCTTTTGGTTCGTTCCTTTCTATAGCAAACATAAGTTATATCCTAAAAGTTTGAATACATTATTAGGAGTACGAATATATTACGATAATGTTTAGTAATCATGCAGCTTAAGCTATTAACAAAGGCAACACAATAGGTAAGCTCATGGCGCATACTAATTTTGCCAACCAGAGGGATGGTGTAAGCACAGCCATATTACATACACTATAACCAAGCCAAATTGTTTATTTGGATCCATTTTTTTTTAGCCGAAAACATCACGTACAATGTTTATTGAATTTTTTAATCTGAAGCAGAACCATATTACATACACTATAACCAAGCCAAGTTGTGTGATACGGTTAGGGTCTTTAGTTCGAGCTAGTTGCAAGATGGTCTTCACTTCTCTCGATTCTATGGCAAGCCATCTTTAATGGAACCTGTGGATAAGAAAATTCCCCATTGGCAATCTGACTGTATATCCACTTGTTAGCCGCCTCGGTGAAGTGAAGTCCGTCCCAAATGATCCGTGAAGATGGATCGTCACAAGACTTTACAACCAATATTTTTTTACCATTCACTGTTTCTGTGCTTCCACATCTCTTTGCGTTGTTGAAGTTGTACTTTCCTCCGTGCCCACAACACACCATCAATGGATCACCAAATCCTATTATTGTAAATATGTTTAGTATTAAAATGTTGCAAACATTTAAACGACTTTCAACCCAATTAACCAGATCGGCGAGTTAGGAGGTTGAAATTTAACGTAAACAAAACATAACAAGAAGCAAAAACATAAACTTTACCGAGCTTTTCTGCTTGGGCAATGAGTGAATACTTGACTGAATAGATATCAACATAGGTGATGGCAGCCAAATGAAGTTCCGTTCGTAGCTGGATCACGGCTTCCTTAAGTTTCAGGTTAAAATACTGTGAAACATCATTAAACGGAGTGGCACAACCATATTTATCCACCTGTTCCGATGTGATCACTTGAGTATCCAAGATATAAGGCAAGCAACCAACCGGCCCTATGTTGTGTATCCAAAATGCTCTGCCACCACTACCATACACATTCTGTTTACACAATGCGATTCAACATCACATTAAAAATCTTACGGTACAATTAAGAGGTGACAGTGTCGACCCATTTACTCATGAATAAGTCGATTCAGGTTATGTATAATCCCTGACAATTAAAACGAGTAAAGTAAGTTACCTTTATAGTGGATGTAAATTCTGATATAACATCAGGAACATAAGCTTTAACTTGTTCAATAGACATATTAAGTTGGTACCCGGCAGTGAGATCATTGTGGCCTATATCAAACGTGTACAACGCGCTAGAAAATGTCTTCTTTTCTGGCAAAAAGTTCTTAAAGACATCTCCTACATCATAATCAGGTGCACTATCATTTCCATGCACGAATGCATGATCTACAAGTTATTATGTTTTATGTTAATCAGTCAAGAACAAACTGAGTACCTCTTTGACGGATTATTTGAGATCTTTTAAGGAAATCCGAAAATTCGTCATATTGAATGTCTAAAGAAATCGGGCTATAACCGCTTTGGAATATGGTAGTGTTTTGACGTCGGATTGTGGAACCAATGGTCGCGTAATTGGCTCCATGGCTAAAGTTTGTACCTATTGAGTCTAAATATGCACTAAGATGGGGTAATCCTAAACCTTCAGCTGAAAAATTGAAATAAGAACCACTCAAATTTATATTGAAAATTATAAAGTTGTAGAGATGAAATATAGAACATAAAGTTACTATCTTGTAAATAATTTTCGTTGTTTTTCCTATGCTTGGTTTTTATTTTGCAACACTAATTTTTTTTTGGTTTATCTAGGTATTCGATTCGTTTTGCGAACCGATTAATCTCAAATTCCCAAGACGACTACCTGATTTGCGAGGTAGACCAGAATAGTCACAGGTGAACATCGTAGCCACATGGATATATATTTTTACCTTTAAAGACCAAAGTTATTTAAAATTGTGTCGTTGTCTCATTGACCGGATATGTTACTTTAAAAATAATCTAAAATAAATCATTTCAAACTTTTGACCAAGACATTTTCACACCAAGAGGTATGAATTTAAATCTCTATTTTTTAATATGCGTGTAAAATTACTAAAATTTCCTTATTTCGTAGAAAGAACAAATTTATAATGTTTTTAAAAGGATTTAACATTTATCTTACGTATTATACGTAAATGTCGGGGATTGCATGGTTATTATGGTGAGGTGTGTGTGAGTCGTTGCCTTTATAAAAAAATATGTACCTATGAAATCGATTAGAACACGGCCATCACACACACGGCCAGCAGGAGAATGGAAGAAGGTTTCGCCATTAGGCGGTTTAGCAGCAGCTTCTCCAAACATAGCCGATAAACCACCAGTATCCGAATTTGAATCACCAAAGTTAAATACAGCTGGAAAGTTACACTCGGGTAAACATAATATCGAGATTGGCAGCCATACTAATGTAACAAAAACCAGTAGCCTACAAATCGGAACCATTTTCAGGCGGTGAGATGAGATTCCTTAAGAAAGATTTGCAAGATGCCGATGATGGTTTGAATTTTCATCCAACTTTTAATATAACTTATATTGATAATAAAAGTTGACTACTTTTATAAACCATTATAAATTGTCATTTTTTGACTACATAATTGAGAGATTAGGTGTTAAATAATTGTAAACCTATGCTTTAAGAAAGTTGAAATTTGATGCATAACTGCATAAGGGTTTTCAAGTACTAGTAAGTTGATATAATCTTTGGCTTAGTTTAATTTAACCTATTTCCTGCGGTGTTGTAACTACACTCATCACTCATTAGATATGTGGCGATTTTAACCTTTTAACTGATAAGTAAGCCAATTTGGGCCGTAATTAGTTTCCGGATGAGTGATGTAATTTTTGTAAACTTAGAAACGGAATCCGTAATTTAAGATAAATTTTAAGGACGATTTATGTAATTGACTATATGTTATTTTATACGTGTCAAAAAATAAGTTTTTTGATAAAAGCAAAACGGGTCAGATGGGTTGAAAATAACTTTTAATCTGACTTTAATGCATACGACCATCTATATTATCTATTAAAAGTTTATTTATTAAAGGATTGAAATAAACTATTTTGCAGGTCAAATCAACCGGGCTGTTCTCTTTTTTGAAACAACCTAATTTATATAAAAGCCCAACCAAAAAAAAAAGAGAAAGCAAAAAATAAAAAAAATACAATTTGTATAGTTCTTTTAGAGATTCATAAAAAAAAGACAAGTACATGACCAAAATTAGTCTAAAAGACTAATCTAACCTCCTAAACTCCTACAAAGCTACCCAAAGCAACACACAACCAAACTAAATGTCAAAAACGCCTATTGGGTCATGAATCCATTTACACCATGTTGCAGACGTATTCGTAAGACCGAATGACATAACAAGGAACTTAAAATGACCGTATCGCGTCTTGAAAGCCGTCTTCGAAATATCATCATCCTGAACTCTCAACTGGCCAAACACCTAATAAATTTATAAGCTTATAAATTATAAGTCATAAGCTACTTATAAAATATAATAAGTCTAGCCCACACAATAAGCTTAGACAAACACCCCCTTAGACCGGTTTGATAAGTTTTATAAATACCAGTTTAAATAGGTCTAAAAAACAATTAAACCATACGCTAATTAAACAAATAACATGTCTAATTAATCATATCAAGACCAGTTTGAAAACCGGTCTATATTATCTTTTAGCATGTAAACTTCTGACATATAGACATGTTTAAAAATCAGTCTAATAAACCTTTACACCTGATCTATCTGTTACTTTCTATAGTAGGGATATGAACTATATGGTGAGCAAAACTCACGAAAATGTCATTATAGATGTTCTAAGAAAACCACGTGTTTCTTGGAAAAAATATCTTTTGTGTTCATTTTAAACATGATAGAGTTTTTATGATGTGAACCTTTTTTAATTTAATTAATTTTTCATATACTCACAAAACTCATCATGTTCAAAATAGAAACGTGAGGATCTTAAATTCGTGTTTTCTGCATTGTCTTGATGTGCATTAAACGAGTCTGTTTGTGGCTTTGTGCGGCTGTGTCAGTTTGGGTCAATGGGTTTAAGGCCCGTGGGCCAAATTGGGCTGCGAGAAATATTGAATCCCGTTGTAATGGGTTAAATAATTAAATATTGATAACGTTAATTTTCACTAGTTTTATAAAAATTTATAGTTTTGGTTAAAAACTTTAATAATTTTCTAATTTTTAGAACCTTGCTGGGTAACTTGAGATTTTTTTTGAAACAATCGGTACATAGTTATATACGAGCAGAGAATCGCCACCCGGCGCGACTTCACACCCTCGGATCCGGATATATCACACCCATGTAAACTTTGGCACGACCAACGTTTTAACATTTTATTACCTATCAAAAGGACCCCGATAGGTATATTAAGGTTTCATATAGTGTTATGCTTTTTTCGACTTTATTGAAAATATATAAAATTATCTTAACAATAGATAATGTTATACGGAAGTCAATTCTCGTTTCTATGGCAAGCCAACTTCAATGGAACCTGTGTATCAGAAAATTTCCCACTGGCAATCTGAGTGTACATCCATTTGTTAGCCGCCTCGGTGAAATGAATCCCGTCCCAAAGGATATGTGACGAAGGATCTTCACAAGACTTTGCTATCAAGATTTGTTTTCCTTTTATCATTTTCGTGCTCCCGCACCTCATTGCATTGTTGAAGTTGTACTTTCCTCCATGACCACAACACACCAAGAAGGGATCACCGAATCCTGTTTTGTCAACTTATTATTATATCTCTTATCAACGAAGATCTGGAGGTAGAGACATTTGCTTATGAATAGGTCGATTTGGGTTATTTTTATCCTGTATGGGTTAAACTATAAAACTGTTTAAGGAAGGGACATTTTAAATGTTCGAGCAGGTTGAACGAGTTAAAAATTTTTAACTAAAAAATATGTCAAAAAAGTGTTTTTGGATCAACCTGACCCGACCCCATTTAAGACTCATATCGTCCAACACACTCGTCTTACCACCTCAAAACCAAACATTGAAACAAAAATTATAACTTACCGAGCTTTTTTGCTTGGGAGAAGAGTGAATACTTGACTAAATACATATCAACATACGTAATTGCAGCCAAAGGAAGTTCCTTTCGGAGCTCCATTACAGCTTCCTTGAGTTTCCCGTTAAAATACTGTGAAACAAAGTGGCACAACCATGTTTATCCACCTCTTCCGCCCTGATCACACGAGTACCCAAGATATAAGGCAAGCAACCAACGGGCCCTGTGTTGTGTATCCAAAACGCTCTGCCACCACTAACATACACATTCTGTTTACACAAAAACACATTAACAAGTAACCTTTTTAACTTCTTAGTACACATACTAAGTTGTGTGTATATCTGACCTTTATAGTAGTTGTAAACCGCGATATAACATCAGGAATATACGCTTTTACTTGTTCAGTAGACATATTAAGTTTGTATCCAGCAGTTAGATCGTTTTGGCCTATGTCAAACGTGTACAACGCGCTAGAAAACCTGTACTTTGGCGGGAACATGTTTTTAAAGATTTCGCCTACACCATCGTCATGTATAGTATCAAATTTTAGTGCAAGGTGTATATGTTATTATATTTTAGTTAGTAAAGAATATATAAGTACCTTTTTTACGGATTATTTGGGATCTTTTTAGGAAATCGGAGAATTGGGTATACTGAACGTCTAAAGAAATCGGGCTATACCCGCTTTGGAAAATGGTAGTGTTTTGACGACGGATTGTTGATCCAGCCGTGGCAAAATTCGCTCCATGGCTGAAATTTGTACCCATTGAATCCAGAAATGGACTAAGATAAGGTAAACCTAGACCATCAGCTGAAATTTTGAAAATGTACCCACCTTAGAATAAAAATCCACACACACACTGACACACAACAATTAACTTTCATCGTTTAAAATATAAAATCCGCATATGGTAGTTTACTAGTTGTAGACATGTAACATAAGTCAAATGTCAATGGTTTAAACATTTTCTCGTATCCTTTGACTAATTTGTTACATGATTTATCTTCTCATGTTGATTGTGGGACCGTTTGGTGGGTTATTTCTTTATCAAATGGCACAAAAATTAAATAAAATCCTAATCCTACACAGAGAGTGATAATGAAGATGCTGAACCTAATACATCCAAACGAGTAACAAACACTATTTGTCTGGTTCCACTAGCTCGACGAGGACCGCCACCAAAAAATGAAAAAAAAAAGTTTCAACCAAAAATTTTCTTGGCTTTTTTTTTTTTTTTGAATGACAAAGAAGTTGATCTTTCTTCGAGTTTTTTTTTTTTTTTTTTCCCGAATCTACATAGAAAGTTTCAACAAATAAAACTAAAAATCAACTTGAAGAACTAACTAATATAACTAAGCTAAACCAAACATGAATTTTCAAAATTTTCAGTTTCAGGGACAATGAAACAAATTCAATAAGAGAGCGAATGCCAAAACATACCAATGAAATCGATCAGAAGACGTCCATCACATACACGACCAGCAGGCGAATGGAAGAAAGTTTCCCCATTAGGCTGAGGAGCTTGTCCAAATACAGCTGATAAACCACCAGTATCCGAATTTGAATCACCAAAGTTAAATACCGCAGGAAAACTACACTCCGGTAATGAACATATCGAAATCGGAAGTAATAATGTAGCAAATATCAGTAGCTTGCAATCTCTTTAGAGAGGGATTGCAAATTTGAAATCACAATAAGCCAACTTCATATACTAATATTAAAAGTTGACCATTTTGTTTTTATACTAGCTACTTTATAATAGGAAAAACTATTAATATTTCACATATATTAAATTATTACTATATATGTTATACTATTGTATATATCATATACGATATCGAACTTTCATTTGTTGATAATTCGATATTGTATTTATCCGACCTCTTATAACTTATAACTGGTGACACGTAGTGGCGGAGTTATATAGAGACCACGGTTGGCCATAGCCCACCCACAAAATTTTATGCATTTTCTATAGTTTTATTATGTTTTGGGTTTGATCTTTAGTAATTGGTCCATCAAAAGTTATAAATTTCATTAGTCGTAAATTATTTGGCCCCCTATATTTGAATTTCTAGCCGACACTGGTTTACAAAGACGTGTTAGATGTTACCTGCACATACAATCGCTAGATACTAAAGTTCAATTCACATAGTATATATAAGCTTTTAAAATACGATACATTTGGAATAGTTTTAACGAGCATAAGACTAAATTAAGATAAATCATTGATTTTCAGGAATGTAATACAAAACTCATATCTTAATGCTTTTTATAGCAAGCCAACCCAATTGGTAATGGCGGGTCAGAATACGACCCGTTTACAATCTGATCAAATATCCATTTATTGGCTGCTTGGGTATAATGAACTCCATCCCAATTAATCGTAACCGATGGATCATCACAAGCTTTTCCGACCAATATATCTTTTCCGTTGACTTTGACTTTTCCGCCGCAACCAATATGCATATTGTAGTTGTACTTTCCTCCGTGTCCACAACATGCTCTTAATGGATGCTCAAATCCTACATTTTACATATATGTACTACTCTTTTAAGCATGTCGAAAATTATGACTAGGTAAAACAAAGTATGTTACTATTATAAATCATTTTTACTTACCATGTCGGGTTGCGTGGGTAATGAGTTCGTATTTGACAGAATAGATATCGACGTAGGTGATTGCGGCCTTGGGTAGCTCCTCTCGTAGTTGGTCTACGGTTTGTTTTAGTCGATGGTTGAAAAATTGAGCGAGTTCGTTGAAGGGGCCCACACATCCGTATTTGTCCACTTGTCGAGCAGAAATAAGTGGGCGAGCCATCACATACGGTAGGCATCCAAATGGACCCGTATTGTGTATCCAATACGATCTTCCTCCTTGATCATATATACTCTGATCAAGAAAATACGTATAGTCTCTAAGTTTAAAAAGTTACACCAAATATCCTAGTGAAATGACTAGTATACCATTTTTCTTAATCATTTCACTTTGTTTAAAAATATTGTGATAGATAATTACTACATTTATATTAAAACCAAAAACACGCACCTTAATAACGTCTTTGAGCTGCCCTACGATATCAGGGACGTTCGCCCTAACTTCATCGACAGTCAAGTTTTGGAACAAACCAGCAGTTAAATCATTTTGCCCGATATCAAACGTGTACAAAGCACGTGAAAAGTCTTCGGTTTTAGGCATCAAACTCTTAAATACTTCATCATCTGCATCAAATTTTACACAACATTATAATAACATCGATCAATTAGAAGATTCTAACACATGAAATAAAATGTTACCTTTATGGGTGCGGAAAATTCGAACTCTACGATGAAAATCGTTGAATTGGTACCATTGCACGTTTAAGGAAAACGGACTGAACCCGCTTTGTTGGAGGGTCATATTTTGTGGTCTAATGGTCGAACCGGCTGTCGCGAAGTTGGCTCCATGGCTGAAGTTCGAACCAAGTGCATCTAGGTATGCACTCAAATACGGTAGCCCCAAATTTTGTGCTTCAAATTTCGAATATAAAAAAAACCAAATATCAACTTGCTGATTATGCTACAAGATTTATACAATATTATGAATATATTTTAAAAATACATATTATGTGTTTTTGGACACATTGAGGTTTTGTGAGACAATTAATCACGTGAAAAGAATATAGTGGTCCTTTTCATAATCTTATAATTTATTTAAATTAATCAATAAATGAAATATCTTAGTATTTGGTATTATAAAATCTTGTTAAAATAATTTTTCTAATTTTTAACAAAGCTAAAACGAAAATGATTCATAGACAAACTTGAGGGATGTTTGGAATTCCGTTTATAAAACATATAACGGACAGTTACATATATATAGCGGACACCTATAATAAGACGGAGGGAGTATTTATTGTTATTCCACGTTATACAAAGTTGCAAACATAATAATCAGATAATATTATCTAAAACGCAATCTTAAACGCCCTTTAACTCTTTAAAAACGCAAAACATGAAAAGAGGTTAGTTATAAGTACCTATAAAGTCGATAACTAGGCGGCCATCACAATACCTACCAGCCGGACCATGAAAAAACGACTCTCCATGTGGCGGTCCTGCTTGTCCAAACGCGGCCGACAAGCCACCAGTATCAGAATTCGAGTCTCCAAAGTTAAAAACCACCGGAAAATCGCATAATTGCTTACCAACACTACCATCCACAACTTGGTTCATAACCAAAAACAAAATAACAAGTTTAACCGGAAAATTTACCCGGTAACCGAGCTCCATGACTTCGGATAAGAGATATGATTGAACAAAAAAAAATGGATAATGTGTTTATAGAAAGAAACTGCCTATTTCATGTGCTACATGGGGTTTATGGCATTTGCAATTTGCATGGTAAATTACCAAAATGGGTATGCCAAAAGGGGTTATTTTATGAGTTAAAAAGGGTATTTTGGTCTTTTGATAGGTGTGACATGCTTTAGTGGCTCATTGGGTCCAAAACTGTCACAATAACAAAAATATCCTAATTATAGATGTATATGAAACCGTATCTCACTTTCTGTTTTTGATTTATTGAAGTTATCATAACTATTATTTAAACCGTTAAATTGATAAATAACATATATTCGTTGTTAAGGATTTTGATAAACATAATTTTGTGCTCATACTTCAGACATGTTTTAATTAATAGAGCCGACTAAATATAAAATCTAAAACCTCGAGGGTTGAGGGACCGTGGGGACTAAGGCAACGATGTATGGGTGTCGGTGCACTTGGTTGGGGTCGAGGACTAGGCAAGTCTAGTAGTGTGGTTATGGCGAGAGGACCCGGACCATTACAAGAAAAGTGATATTTAGTTAAAGAGATAGTGACAAATTTGTGGTTAATTACACCTTTTGAAAAGTGTTTTAAAAGGTAAATTTTGGGTTATAGTCACATTTTATTTGTCTCGCAAAACATGAAAAAATCGACATTTCTAAATTGTTTTTGACGTTAAGTAACACCTGTTATGGTTGTTAAAAAATGATTTCTTAAAGTGGACAACATATATGAGACGGTGTCATATGGTGTGGGTTACAGTTGAAGTTGTGGATCGTGGATGTATTTTCCTGATACAAAATAATCTAAATTCTAAAAGTGATAGATAAACACAATCATCAAAATTTATGTTTTATGAGTTAAAACATACATTAAAAATGTGTACATAAGTCAGTTTTTAAACCACAACTCTGAGAGTTGTTATCAAAACTCAAATTACAACACGGGATTAAAGTTCTTTCATAACCGAAGAATAATGTCTTTAGTACGTCTAAGTGCCTAACCAATCGCAATGATCTTCTAAAATTACTGTCAAATTTCAAACTTTTTCCAACACCGGAATGTGGCACATAACAAGTAACAAAAAGGCAGTAGACACAAATTTTGTGTGCCGGTAATAATAAGGTATCATAAGTTTAAGAATTGTTTGAAATTTTTGAAACACCACCATCACAAACCACCAAGTTACCTGTTCAAAAAATAAAATCTGAAGTGTTGGTTGGCAGAATTTCTACTTTTTGACAAGAGGTCAAAGGATTTTATATCCTTTACAAATGTTTAACGAACCCATTTGGGATTTCATGAATATAACATGAACACTACGAACCATACCTTCTCAACAGCTTAACCAATTAACGAATGTCATGTACTACCGTATGCTTTATCAAACTCCTACAAAGAAGAACAAAGAAACCAAAATCCATTAGAAACTCGTTTATGGTTAAAGGAGCAAAAGTTTGACATACCTTCGTTTTTTGAAGAGCGTAAATTGCAACTATCAGCAAGAGAATGTGTAAATTCTGTCTACAATCTTGGTTCGACAAAATGGACAATGTGTACATTTAAGAGAGCATGTTTTACACACTGCAACAAACAAAAGGTATACAATTATGAATTTATGATTATTCATTAATTTGAATGATTAGTAATAGTTGTCTAAAGTGTTGTTTTGTTTTTTAAGAGGTTTTCCGTCTGAATAAGGGGAGGTGGTCTGAATTAGGAGTGGCAAAATGGATGGGTCGGGTCGGGTTGTATATTGGGTCAAAACGGGTTAGGGTCCAAACGGGTTAGGGTCAAAACGGGTCATTCTAAAAATCGGGTCAAACGGGTCATGGGTCAAACAGGTTGGATAGGGTCGGGTCGGGTCAACCCTTAACATTTTACCTTTCTTTTTTCATTATTAAAAGCATAGTTTCTATTTTTTTTTCCTATTTTATTTTATATAAACTACAAAAATAATATAAAATAAATTATTGAATTATAAAGTATAGTTTTAGAATTTGAAAGTATTTTTATCGTTTTATAATGTATAAAATTACAAATACTCAAATAAATACTATATTGCAAAAGTACATTTTTTGATCTATAGGTATTATTCAGAGTTGTTTATTTAACAAACTATAAAAGAATAATATTTTAATATTGTATTCTGTACTCTTTTTTATAATAAATTATTAATATTAACTATATTTGTTTTTCATTAGATATAAAGTTATAAGACCACTAAAGTTAAAAATCAAATGGGTAAAGTCCTTCTCTCTCAAATGGGTAAAGTCCTTCTCTCTCTCTCCCTTTCATTTGCAGACTTGCAGGTTGTCATATCAAAAGCATTTGTTGACAATAATTCTTCACCACCACCTTGACCCGTTTGACCCTTTCTAACTCCATCATAGATCTTCATTCCAACCCGTTTGACCCGTTATCTAGATTTGCTATGACCTAATTTAACCCAAATAAGTAAAAATTCAACCCATAATGACCCGATTTTCATATAACGGGTTGTGTTTGCCAGTGCTAGTCTGAATCATAAGAGGTAAGGTATCGTAAATATGATTCATTCGGACATAATAAGAGGTTTTGACATCTGAATGGGAAAAAACATAGAGCTCTTGAAACATCTGGTTTCGTAAAAAGAAACAAAGTAGCATCGAGATCCAGAATGACTTACAACTAAAATGTCGGCAAGGCAGAAGAATTGCTGAAGATTCAGACTTGTAACATATTTTACATACTATCAAATCATTAAGAAGTTTCCGATTTTCCTCTTGAAGCTGACATTTTTCTCGCTTTAACTTTTCAGTCTCTAACACCTGAAAAGAATATATATTTTTCATTAAATAAAGTGCGCGTAAACTCATTACGGATAACAACAAAAAGAATGTGTTCAAGCAAATACTTTGCAATATTACTCAATATATACCTTCTTTTTCAGCTCTTTCTCTAGGACGAGAATGTCTTTCGACTTCCTCTGCAATAATCACTTACTTAGGTAAATACTCATAATAATACTATACTAGTAAACATATAAAATATTAACGAAAACATAAATATAATAACCTTTATCACAACATCCTTTTCATTGTTTTCGGTCTTCAGTTTTGCCATATTCTGATGCAAATAAACCGAAAAAAATGTTAACGAATATGCAAATGACTAAAAATGCATATTAATGCTGAATAATGTTTTTTTAACAAAGTAAGTTGAAATATGAAAATGCAGATTTTGTTATTTCCTAGTATCAGAGTTTTAATAATCATTTCTCTTTTCGAAGGTACATTTGAATATTTCTTAACATCTTCTTAAATATGACATCGCCAAAAATATACAAAATCATAAAATACCATTTGGGCAACATTTGAATATTTTGGTTTTCTTCCAAGAAAAAAAACCAAAATCGTCATATTTTCACGTCATTTTAGGGTTAAAAGCGAAGAAAAAAAAACATTTCTATCAAGATCAAAAACAATAAAAAAAAAATTTAATGTGTCCGGATTAAATTAAACAAATTTCCGAAGAAAAAGATCGTCAACTGAAGAACTCAAAGAATAATATACCTTTGTTACGGACTGAAGTTTGTTTTTTAGAGAGGTCTTGCCTAATTCCTTTTGCAATGATTGTGATTGCATCTTCACTATTAGCTCCTCGTGCTGTTAATTATGCGTACATTAAGATAAACGAGAGACATTAAAAGTCACTTGACACAGTCTGGACCATTAGATCACCTAACTTTAATTTTCATCATTTAGATCAACTTATTTATGTCAACTAATCATTTTTGCCTTTTACTTAAACGAACTATATGTGTTGGATATATAAGATTAAGAATCATATATACATCTATGTTTGGATAACGTGGTATCGACTCCATCTTTATTAACTATCATTTAACAAAGAACTAACCTTTGGTATATATGGCGTCATCCTCTCAAAGAAGAATCCGCCATTGACGTATAAATTTTAATGTTTTTTTTTTTTTATCTAAAATGAAATATGATTTGTGTTGGTGTGTTACTCAAATACATATGAGTAAAATACGTTTTTAATACAACAGATTTTCTACAGGCAATTATTTAAATGTAGGGGTATAAATTAGTTAAGCTACTCGAGATCGACGAGTTAAAAGTTCGATATGAGTGTGTGTTGGGATTAAATTATCGGGATTGTTATTCTAGAGTTGTTGATCTAATAGTAGCGTCGACAATAACTAATGTTGCATACAACAGTTAGTACGACAAAGTTCAAGGAAACACGGTTAACTTAGTACTGCAGAGTTAATACTGCAAGAATAAGATTTGATTAGTATTGCACGATTAAGTTAGTACTACACGTCATATTCAGTTACTAACGTGACAAGAGTTAATATGAGGAAGACACTTTCCAGCAAGATCAAAAATAATATTTTTATTTACATGTGCCCGGGTTAAACTAAACAATTTTCCAAAGAAAATGTTCGTTAACTAAAGAACTCAACGAATAATATACCTCAGTTACGGTTTGTTCTTTAGAGAGGTTTTGCCTAATTCCTTTTGCAATGATTGTAATTGCATCCTCACTATTAGCTCTTCTTGCTGTTAATTATACAAACTTTAAGATAAAACGAGAGACATTAAAAATTATTTGACATAGTCCGGATCATTTGATGACATATAACTTTAATTTTTCATCATTTAGATTAAATTGTTTATGTGAGTCAATGTCATTTTTTGCCTTTTACTTAAACAGACGTGTTGGTGATTTATGTCACCAATATGATTTAAGTTAACAAGTTCGAGAATGTGTGGAGTGCACAGTTGTTCGAACTTATCTTGATTGTTTAGGGGCCCCTAAACGACGAGGGTTCGGGGCAAGCGCCCCCGATAGCGGGGTCCAAGGGGTGGCAACCCTTAGTGGGGGTTTTGACCATACATTATGGACTCGGTTTTGACCCACCCGTTTTAAGAAGTTTGGATACGATAAAACTGGCAGTTTTATGGCATGAGAATTCGAATACAATAAAATTCATCACTTTCAATTGTTCAATTCACTGAGTTTTATCTGATCAACTGAAATATTTTGATCTGAAAGTGTTCACACAACTATCAGTATCATCCAATTCGAAACCCTAATTTACAACAAAACGTATTTGTTGGATATATAAGAATCATAGTATTACATTTATGTTTGGATAATTGGTATCGAGTCCATCTTTATTAATTACGTTTTGAACGAAGAACTAACCTTTGGTATATGGCGTCGTCCTCTCAAAGAAGAATCAGCCATTGACGAATAAGTTTTCGATGGTTTTCTTCTCCAAAATGAAATATGATTTGTGTTGGTGCGTGACTCAAATACATTTGAGTAAAATACGTTTTTAATTCAACCGATTTTCTACATGCAAATTATTAAATTTTTTTATTTGATAAGATAAATATAATCCACTTTATAAAAGCATATAAGAAATAAAGGTTTGTTAGTTAATAATAATCGAGTCAAATTAAACTTAAAACAACCGGTTAATAAATCGAATTAAGATTGACCTTGAAATTTTAAATAAAGATAGATTGTATCATCTAAAATGTAGGGGTATAAGTTAGTTGAGAAATTTGAGTATGTAAAATGTCTCACTAGCCGAGTTCGAGTTTTTAAAAAACGACCGAACTCGAGACCGAGCTCCGAAAAACTTAATCAAACCAAGATCGAGTTTGGTCGAGCTCGGTCTTGCCTAGGCTCGGTTCATTTAGACCCATACTAAACTGAATTGAAAATAAAGAGTTAGGGACCAAATATTTAGGATCATAACACATATACAAGGTTAGTTTCTAGCAATGGTTACATACTTACATCACATGTATACTGAATTTAATTGGCTAGTTTTTGTAAATTTAGGAAAAAACTAATCCTATATACGATTATACTACGAATAAAAGATGATGGCCTAGTAATCATAGCAGTTTTTCTTTGGATGCGATAAGCTATTACAAAAAGAAATCGCTTAATGCTTATTAGAATCAATCCTGTCAAAAAATTTCTTCCTGAGTTTTGCGATTTAAAGCGAGCATAGACAAAATGTACCATAGGAAATAGCCATTCGTGAGAGGTACTAGGCACATGGTATCAACACCATGAGTTTGTTCAACGATTTAAGAGACGAACTTGAATAACTTTATAACAAAGTTTGTTTGGTATCACCTGTTGCATCTTAATATGTCATGAAGGAATTTATTATCGAGTTTTAACCATTATAAGCATGCTTGTACGTACACAGACAAAGATGAACTTGGAAAAACGAAAAAGCCTAATAACAAAATCGGATGAAAGCGAGAAATATTTGTTGCAATTGGCAAAAAGTCTATATTTCGACAGAAGATCAAATGATAGATTGGTACTCATTATATACCGTAATCACGACCTACCATACATTTTCAACACCTTAACAAAATAACGAATGACATGTACTAACTACCGTATGTTTCATCAAAGTCCTACAAAGAAGAACACAGAAGCCAACATCACTTAACTTGTATCTTATCTCAAACTGTAATTAACTTTGAAAAAATTCAACATACCTTCATTTACGAGGTGGATTAAGTGAAAATATCAACAATTGAATGTGAAAATTCTATCTTCAATTTTGGTTCGACAAAATGGACACTTTAAACATGCAAGAGAGCATGCTTTACACACTGCAATAAAGAAAGGTATAGAAATTATGATAAACATCGGCAACTTGAACGATAAGTAAGAGGTTTTTCCCTCTGAAAGAAAAAGAGTTATAAGCTCTTGAATATGTCTGATTCAGATAGACGTTAGGCGTTTCCAGAGTTTTTGCAAAAAAAAAAACATAGTAGCATGAAGATCTGAAGTGACTTACAACAAAAATGTCGGCAAGGCATGAGAACAGCTGCAGCTTGGGACTCGTAACATACTTTACATACATTCTGATCTGTCAACAGCTTCTTATTCCCTTTTGGCACTTTAAGATTTTCTAGCTTTAAGTCTCTAATTTTTAATACCTGCACACATGAAAAACAATCGTTTTTGTATGACCTGGTAAATACAATAACATAGAGCGTAAACTTCTTATGTTTGCAAAATTATCCAAATACCTTATGCTGCAGCTGTTTCTGTAGGGAGAGAACGGTTTCCGACTGGTTCTGCAATCATGAAATTTGTTTAAGGATACGTATACTCACATTAAGCAAACGATAATACTTTTGTAATAATACATCAACAAAAAAGAAAACTCCGTAAGAACCTTTAGCAGAGCATCATTTTTATCACATTGGGTTGTTACTTTTGCCATATTCTGATCAAAAATAAACCAAAACAAAAGTTAACGAATATGCTAATCATTAAAAGGCAGACTCTTATAATTTTAACAAGAGAAAGTAAGCAAAAAATAGTTGTTAATTTTATGTATTCTTGAACAATATTTTTAATTACGTTTCTAATATCTGGCCAATGCGCGGGCACAAATCCTTCGTTATGTTACTATATAAGAATAAGAAAGTTTTCTCAAACCTAAGCTAATGTTTTCGGAACATTACCTAAAACATACAAGACGAAATTGTTTATAATCACTAGCTAAAAAAAAGCACAATTATCGAAACAAAATTACTAAATTAAGAGAATAGTTAAGAGTACCTTGTTTAGAGATTTAAGTCTAATTTTTAGAACAGTAATTTCTAGTTCCTTTTGTTCTAATTGTGCTTGCATCTTCATTCTTTCTTTTTCTACCTATATATTATACAAATATTACATATATAGAATATCAATATATAAGATTCGCATCGTAGTGGCGGAGACAAAGGGATTGAAAGGTGCTCGTCCATTCAATGACACCAATTTTTATGTAAGTTTTTAAAAAAAATTCAAATAATCTCAAATAATGCACTACGGCCCGTTAAGACCAGACTGAATGAATGAACTAACCTCTTCTACGAATGTTATTAGTTTTGTCAGAATAGGAGTATTAGCTGAAGACGTAAGATTGCAATGGTGTCGTTCTCTTGAAAAAGAAGAAGAAGCCATTGATGATGATGTTTTAGAGCGACAATTTATAATTTATAATTTATAATTTGAAATATGTTTGGATTTGTTTTAGTATTGGTGTGTGACTCAAATACATAAAATATGCTTTTTATTTAGAGGGAAATTTTAATGTTTATATTATATTAATTTTCTTTTAATAAATTATTTTACATGATTAAAATAATGTTTTTTGCAATGATTTTTTTTCCTTTCTTTTTCCTCTTCATACACGATTTCAAAACTTTTAAAAATAATATCATATGTATAAATTTTACTTTAAATTAAAGCTTGTAAAATGATATAAATTTTACTTTAAATTTTATAATTCATATAAAGGTTGGGAAAAATAGATTTTTTCTTTATTTTATTTATTTATTTTGTTAAATATTTAAACTAAGTAAAGTAAAATTACATGTTATTTTTGTGTCAAATATATAATTTATAACTCTAGTAAATATTATTAATGTACACTTTAATTGGACTGAAGAAAAAGAAAAAGAATAAAAAAGACATATATGTATAATAACAATAATATATATTAAAAGATGTGTATCAAAAGGAATTTGACAAAGTATAGACTGTTAGATAAGTTTCAAAATTAATTTTAAACATTTAGATCAAAATAATGATTTCATATGACATTATTAATTAATATTTTTCTTTTTAGTCATTTTAACCCTTAACTTTTCTCACATTTAAATAAAAAAAGTTTTGATACTAATACTTTATGTCCTAAATATTTTTTTATATAGTAAACTTTTTTTTTCATAAAACTTAGTTTCAACTCGAACTCTTTTATTCTTTTTAATATAAGAGTAGATTTGAAAAACTAATAATAATAAATAAAAAAAATTATATTTTCTTTCTAATAAAAAAACATATATCCGTAAGAATAACAAAATATATTTAAAATTAAAAATATATTTCAAAAACCGTTATATAATTATTTTTTAAAATTAAAAATATAAACACAGTTTTTAACTGTTTTTGGTTTCTTGGTTTTTCTATGTAGAAGTTTTATGGAACATACATTAGAGTACTAGTCATTCGTTAATTGGTCAAGCTGTTGGAAAGATATGGTACGTAGTGTTTACGTTGCACATATCACATCCAAAATGGGTTCGTTAAACATTTGTAAAGGTCAAAAGGTGTGAGGATAGACTGAAAAGGGATAACCCGATTTATTCTTTGACCTTTTGTCGATATATAGAATTTATGCCAACCAATATCTCCTGTTTATTTTTATTTTTTCGGGTTTTATGAACAGTGTAGATGATATGGTAGTTTCGATGTTGGATAATCCCTCTGTTAATGTTCGGATTGAAACACACAACATGTTGCTTGGTGGTTAATTGAATATTTCAAACGGTGTTTGAGCATATTTTGCGTTTTCAGTTATTGTTAGTAATCATGTGTTAGCTGAATGTATACTATATTCATCATGACTTCATTATTCCGTTTCAACTAAGTTTCATCGAGTAACTCAAGCTCGTCTCGAGTCAAGCTTTAATCTTGTATATAGTAATTCATTGTTTCACATTTTGAAGAATATTTTGTACTAAAAAAAAAATAAGTACCACTCAATAAAGATATATCTGTGTTGATCAAATGTTTTATGAGTAAATTTATTAAGTAATGAAAACAAACAAAATCGACTCTGTGGCCCAATGGATAAGGCGCTGGTCTACGAAACCAGAGATTCTGGGTTCGATCCCCAGCAGAGTCGTCTTTTTTCTATAGGTATTTTCCTGTTGGACACTCGGAGAAGGCCTAGAGTCATGGTGCGGATTCTATTATCATGTTCGGGTTCGGGTCAGTTTAACACGTAAATATACGGTTTGCTCTTTTGCATTAGTTACCATTACAAAATGATTTGGGAGGTTGTATGTTTAACACGTAAATATACGTTTTGCTCTTTTAATAATACTCTAAATATTTAGAAAATGATTTGGGAGGTTGTATGCTTTTCAACTTTCAAAAGGTAGTATCTCACCTACACAATTGGGCTTACATAATCGGTTTTGAGTTAAACTCACAATATTAAAGTCATCAAATGTTTCGTATTCAAACGACTCCCTACAAATCCGTTGCTCTGAAACCAAACAAATAGAACTAAATATGGGAACCGGCATGGTACCGAACCATTTACTCGATTCCTTGGTCATCCTTTTCTTATATCATTAGTTTCAGATTTTGTTGATGTGTTTTGTATATAGGAATGAGAATGAAGGAATGGATTTCATTCCCATTTAATATGTTTGGTTAATCACTTCTGAATCAAGATCTGAATATCAAACTCATAATTTAACATTTAATAAACCTTATCTAAGATGATCCCATTCTCATTCCCTCCTAAGCCCAAACCCATAGTGATTCCAAATTCCTTTTTACAATCAATCACATATAGACAGAATTTGCATACGTGCCTAAAATATTGTGAGTTTAATATTTCTTTGAAAAATCAAGACTCTTCGTAGTGTGGATAAAAATGTATGGATTAGACATAAATGTAGGATTACATTTTAGGCATATATATCATTGTTTTTTAAAGATTGAGTTAAATACATAAATCGTTCCTAAACTTTACCAAAAATTATAAATTTTGTCTTTAGGTTTAAAAAATTATATAAATTTTCAACTTACAAACTAATAACCCTTTACATCTCTAAAATGGATGTCCGTTAAAAATTTTCTTTAAAATCTTAGTTAACTAATTACATGGTTCGTCCCATTAAATTAATGCTCGTTAGAAAATATAGACAAAAAGGTAATTAAGTTTCGTGAATTAACAACTTATGCAATTTTTAAATTTATATACAAAATTCATAATTTTAAGTAAATTGTAGGGACGATTTATGTAATTAACTAATTTTTTAAAACTATATAATCCTACGATCATGCGTCAAAACTTAATTTGTGAAAACAAAACCCTGCCGACTTCTCTAACAGGTACCTTATTACGACTTGAAACAATTTTGTGTTTTTTGTGTTTTTCTTATATATGTTTTTATGACAACAGTATGAGACCAGGAAGAAAGAAGATTTCGAAAGGAAACGTTTTCGATAACAATATGAAATCCAAGGTTAACTATCATAGTTTACTTTTATTATTTTGTTTAAACTTTCTTTAATGTCATTGTTGTAAAACTGAAACATCGTTTTTTCGCAGAATGTTGAAGCTATTATGGACGATGACTACGAGTTTGATGACGACGACGACATAAACCATGACGTCTGTGCTATATGTGATAATGGTGGTGATCTTACAGAGTACGTAATTAATGCTGCTCTCGTGTGTATTTATGTTGCGTTTATTTGTGTTCTGTTCTAGCTAATGATCTGTGTCGATTGTATGTATTTTAGCTGTGATGGAAAATGTCTTCGGGCGTTTCATGCTACTGTAGAATCTGCAAGATCTGCGAAGTCGTATTGCACCTCCCTAAACCTACGGGCTGAAGAAGTGAAGGTATTTCATCTTATGAATTTTTTATTTTTTAAGTTTAAGGTGTCGACTTGTTTTTAGATATGTATATATCTTTTGTAGGGATCAAAGCAGTTTATTTGCTTGAATTGCTCTCATGAACAACACCAATGCTTTGTTTGCAAAGAACTCGGGTCTTCTAATATATCTTCTGGAGCTGAGGTGCGGCTTTAAGTAAAAGTTTATGTTTTCTTTTTCTGATTTCCATTCAACGAGCCTTAGAATATGCGTACGTGTTTTTTTGTAGGTTTTTTGTTGTAGCTTAGCAACTTGTGGTCACTTTTATCACCCTCAATGTGTTGCACAACTGCTTAAAGACGAAAAGGACTACGAGGCACTTGAACTTGAAGAAAGTATTGCTGCTGGTGAACCATTCACATGCCCCGCACACAAATGCCATAGATGTGAACAAGAGGAAAATGAGAAGGTGGAAGGGTTGCAATTTGCTATTTGCAGGCGGTGTCCAACGTCATACCATAGAAAATGCTTGCCCAAGTAATTTTTATTTTCGTTTATTGAGTTATAAATACATTCATATTTGTGTTCTAACTTCTAAATAAAAATTGATTTCTTGTTGTTTCTGCAGAAAGATTTTATTCGATAGTGAAGATAGTGATGATGTAATTAGGGCGTGGAATGACCTTTTGCCTAAATCACGTGCATTGATATTTTGCTTGTAAGTAAAGCTATATTTTGATCGTTCATGTCAAACTTATTAAGCGCCTCGCTAATTTAATTATGTGCCATATATCAGAAAACATAAGATGGATAAAAGACTTCATACTGCGAAAAGAAACATTAAATTTCCGGAGATTGATCATAGCAAGAAAAATGAGGAAGTTGTGAATTCAGATTACACATCTGATGGTGAGAGAAAACTGAAAAAATCGACTTCTAGAAAAAGGGTGAGAACAAGAAAAGTGAAAAAATCATCTTCTAGAAAAAGGGCGAGAATGTCATCTCAGTCAGAAGCCATGAAGAAGCGTTTAAAAAATAATTTGTCAGTAGACATGAAGAGCGATTCTAAGATGGATCACATTCTGGTTGATAAAGACGAGCAGACCCCGACAGCCACACCAATGGAGGCCGAAGTTGGAAGTTTTACTACTACTCTAGATGCTGATTCACGAGAGAGGTTGACTTTTATTCCTTTTCTATTTAATTAGTTATGAAGCATGAAATGTTATGTGGTTAATTGTATGTAATTCTCATAGTTTTGCTTACTATATTGCAGAATATTGGCGCTCGTGAATAAAGTCCGTTCCTCTGTTACAAAAGATAACTTAAAAATACCCGAAGTGGAAGAATCCAATGAGGTAACTTTTGGTTCCGCTTAGTTTTTTGGTTTTACAAAAAGTAATTATATGCACGTATCGTTTTTAATGACTTTGATATATGATATACAGGCTGTTCTTTTAGCTATAAAAAAGCTAGAAGAAGGATGTAGTGTTGAAGACGCATTAGCCGATTGTGAGCCTGGTGATCTTGACCAACTCTGGAAGTTCAAGGTACGTTTTATCATATAATGTCTTCTTCAATCTATCATAACCTTTCGTGTTTTTAACACTTTTTCTCTGTGTTATATAGGATAAGCTCAAAGCTTATCTAGGACCTTTTCTAGACGACGAAATGGTGCCTACGGAAGTGGAAAACTGTGAAGTTTCAATGGTAACCACGGGAAAAGCAGCAGCCAGCGTGATAAGTCAGAAAGAAACCCCTCAATGTAATAACGATGAAACAAGACCTGAAGTGAAAGTGGATGGACAAAAAGAGAAGCATATATCATGTCTCCCTCAACAGTCGGATTTTGAGATTACGCCTAAAAACTACAACAATACAAGGTCGGGGTTTTATAGGGATCTTTCTGGTTTTGACACTAGACCGTACATCCCCTCTGAGCACCTAAACTCATCTGTAGGCTGGTTGGACGAGTGAAGAAGGTGTTAGTCTAGAAGAAAAATTTACTTAAAGTCGACATATTTTGGTGTATATATATACTTATATAAACACGAATTTGGTTTATAAACATGACGATGAACAATATATCAGTCTTTAAATGATTGGATTTGTGTATAGTGTGTACATGGAGGGCTAAAATCTATCGGGTCAAAACAAAGTCGAGTCAACTTTGTTAAGATACGTCGAATTGTTGAAAAGGACTAGAGTGTAATGCAAATTAGCTCAACGTCTTTATGGTTTAACTAGGTACCAGACAAAAGAAAAGTATGAAAACGGGTAATACACAACTAGACAAAGCTAAAAATGTCAAAATAAGGCTTCAAAATATATAAAGCACTTCAATCCATAACATTGAGACACCGGTGTTATAGTCACGTAAGCATAAACTAAAATATGAGACATATTTATTTATTTTTTCATCTTTGATATTTTACTTGGAAGAACTAAAAAAAACTTCACATTTTTCATTGTCGTATCACCATAACGTCCGACCATGGCACGGGTGGCCAGCCCGTGATGCATGAGGCATAACTCAGCCCACAAAGCTCATAGTTGCGTGTGCACTAACACGACATATATACTTCTTCATTTTGTTCTTTTTAAAAAGAACAAGAAAAAGTTAGGTTTAAAGTAAAAAGGGATCGATAAATATAGAAGTTAAGATTATTTTAGTTATTTATATGTGATGGAATCTCAAAACTAGGGACCAAATCTCATAAAACTCGATAGAGCATAAGGAACATTTACTTTAAAAAGTTTACTTCAAAGAGAAACAAGTTAGATGTGCCAAAAGTCATTTAAAAGGGTTAATTAAAAGAAAAATTGTACAAAATGTAATGAACATTTAAAATTTATCTAATACCAATACCATTGTACTTGTGCCTAAGTATGATATGAAACATAGGCGGATGTACATGCACGGCTACTCCTCAAATCGGTGAGCAATGTGTTTTTGTAGTGTAAAAACTTTTGATTTTTTTATTTTTTTATGTGTATTTAACGATATTATCCAACTGACAATTTAAAATTAGATAAGACTATCATCAAATATTAGAAAACAAAGTTAAAATCCTGTTAGGATACATTTATCGGCTAAGATGTCATTTATCATTGGAAAATAAAGAAATCGATAAAAAATCTTTATCTCATATATCCATCACTTCTGTCCTATATCCGTCACTGATATGAAACCGACTTTTTACAGACGAATTAACATTTTCTTTATGTAAACCGTAATATCTTACATACAACTTTACATACAACAGTAACATATTACTCGTATAAGTTTATGATATTCTTAGATAAATTTTACCGAAATATAATAAAGCAGTGTGCTCACACGTTTGTTGAAACTGTGGGTAGTTGAGAAAAGTATAGGGGTATAAAGTGTAACATATTGAAAGAAAATTTTATCCCCGAAAAGTCACCGAACAAACAACCCATTCAATTAAACATATCTTTTTCTCTAGAAATCAGGGAGGAGGAGTAGATATTAAGCGAATTGAATCAGAATAATCGATTTAGTGATGGATCAGCTTATGGGTAAATTTGGTAGTTACTGGTTAGGTAACAAAGCCAACAAAGAACTTAATTCTGTCGGTGATGATATCAATGTAAGATCATAAATCTATAATAATCTCTTTTTAATTCTTCTAGTGCTTATGATTTTTAAGATTATTTTGTGAACTAATCCGGAAAGGATCAATTTTTGACTTAGATGTATGCGGCCTGATTGGGTATCCCCATGACCATTACACTTTGTTCTCAAAAGTTTTATTTTTTAGGGTAAAGGAAAGGAAATAAATTGTCGTGTAAGGTTTAGAAAGTAAAGTTTATACATGTTATTCAATAAAACAATCCGGCTTGGGGTGATCGTAAAGTAAAATAAATACTTTCCTTTACTTTAATTTTCTTTACATTACTTTCTTTTTTTTTAATTTTCGACTCGAGAACAGAGCGTTAGGCCATACCAATATGTTTGTCGTAGGAGGTTTGATCCATACTTGATCCATACGAGGACTTTAGGACTTCTTACCACTAGTCCATTGTTTTGTAAACGGGTAAACAAAGAGGTTTTTCCATGTCCGGGGTACTTTGGGAGTGGAGTGTTTGACTCAGATGTACACACGGCTTAACATAAATATATCTCTGTGACCGTTTATGAACCCTTTCTCTGGCCACACCAACATGTTTAGTCTAAGGAAGTTTGAACTTTAGACATTTTTATTATATCATAACGCATTGTTTATCGTATAACATATCTCGTTATGCTTCAATACCTGACTAACTCACTAACCTTCAGAAAAACGTAAATGAAAATCAAGAAATTTAAATGCCATTCTACATCACAACTTATTGCATTCTATATATATGGTGTTTCACCGTAATACTTGAATTTTACTTCTTTTTCTGTTTGATAGAGTTTGCAAAGTAGTATTTCGGGAGGAGCAACATGGTTCGTCAACAAAATGAAAGGTTAGTTCTTGCTTCACATGCATCATTATTTGAGGCTCGTATTATATTTTGTATGCTTCATCTTGCTTGCTCCATTTCGGAAGTTGTTATGTGATTTGAATAATCAAAATTTGAAAATTAGTTATAAGTTATAACATACGGGTTATAGAGATAGAGCTTGTATCTGCTTTTGTTGCCTGAGCTTATAATACTAAAATAATCATCTAACTAAGTTTTTTACTAATTGCTAATATTTAAAATTATGATAATCAAATCTCTTATTATCGAATATGGATTATTGCCCAAAAGAGTCATATAATTATCTGTTCCATTTGCAGGGAAATTGCAAAAGCCACTAACAGAACTTCTCAAGGAACACGACTTGCCAGTGGGTATCTTCCCTCGTGATGCCACAAACTACGAGTTTGACGAACAAACCAAAAAGCTAACCGTTTTCATACCCGCAATCTGTGAAGTGGGCTACAGAGACTCATCCGTTTTAAGGTTTTCAACAAGTGTGACGGGTTATCTTGAAAAGGGAAAGTTTAGCGATATAGAAGGACTCAAAACAAAAGTTATGATCTGGGTTAAAGTAACTTGCATTACCTCTGAAGGATCAAAGTTGCATTTCACAGCTGGGTTGAAAAAGAGTAGAAGCCGACAGGCATACGAGGCTTCCAGGGATGGGATTACGGTAGAAAAATTTTAATACCTGTTGGAACTATCTGTCATCTCTTTGTGTTTTTCGGTTATGTGAAAAACTATGAACCGTAATTGAAGAAGTGTTTTATGTTTGTTATCGTATGTGTAAGTGTGGATGATGTACTCGTATTAAAAGTTGTATAGGCTTTGAATGTTTTGGTGGTTTAATGTTTTTACCTGTCGGCCTTTTTTACATAAGTTTGCTTGAAAAGGATTTCACGATTAAGCAAGCTCTCAAGGTAATCGTTAAATTGTTATCTAGTAATCACGCACAATAAAAGCACCAATTTGGACAACGAATGGTTATTATTCTAGTCGTTTTAACATACGATATTCGTCGAGTTTTATATCTTAAAGCTATTAAAGTTTTAGGTGAAAAAAAGCAACAAAAGCGACTCTGTGGCCCAATGGATAAGGCGCTGGTCTACGAAACCAGAGATTCTGGGTTCGATCCCCAGCAGAGTCGAGTTTTATTTTTTATTTTAGCTTACAAGTTTACACACACATAAGAAAACTTCCATTCTAACGGGTGTTCAAAACCGAGAAAATTATAGACGAAACCCTGAGGTGGCTCGACAAGCTTCGGTGAGGAAAATCTTGGGTTCACAAAACAAGCCATCTTGAAGATGATCAGCGATCCATTTGTTAGCAGCTTCTGTATAATGTACTCCATCCCAACTAATATACTCTAACGGGTTCGCGCACACTCTACTAATGTTCCCATCTTGTCGAAAGCATTGTCCCAAAGGATCAATGAACCCTGCCAAAAATTAGTGTTCAAATTAAAGGTAGCGATTTCGGCACATTTAGTTATGAAAAAAATAATTCCGATTATGTTTTATTTCTAACGGGTAAAAGAAGGAGTAAATTACATAAATGGTCATTGTGGTCTACCAGGTTTCCGGATCTGGATCCATAATGAAACCTTCAAATTAAAGACCAAATCCGTAAAATGTTTGCTCGAGGGACTAGACCCATAAGTCATTTGTGTAATCTATTGTAAAAAACATTAACCTTAGAACGAAACAGGTAAAATGTTTTGACAGTAATCATTATGAAACCTATTAAACATTAACCTTAAAACGAAACAAGTTAAATGTTTTCACAGTCGGGCTAATCATTATGAAATCTATTGCTTACCATGCTTGTTTGCTTCACTTATGAGGGAATACTTGACGGAATAAATGTCAACATACACGAACAATGTTTCTTGAAGTTGTGTATTAAGTTGTGTTACTTTATCTTTAAGTTGTTTATTAAATTCTTGCGCTAATTCGTTGTATGACTTCGCACACCCGATTTGGTCCGTGTTGTCTGAAGCTGGTGGATAGTCCTTGATTATCACAGGTAAGCATCCTATCGGGCCTGTATTATGAATCCAAAATGTCCGTGCTCCTAATTGGTAAAGTTTCTGTAACAGAAATTTATAAATTTCGCACAACAAATGTTTGTAGTCAGCTCAACTCAACCCGACTAGTATATTTTTCCATGTATACGTGTATAAGTTGAAAATACATACCTCTATAACAGAAGCAAACTCGTTGATTATGGTGGGAATAAATGTCTTCATTTTCTCTTCTTTCCTGAAGTTAATCCCAGCGTTAAGATCGTTTTGTCCAATGTCGAATGTGTAAAGGGCCTGCGAATACTCCTCAGATCGTGGAAGACGTAGTTTAATTTCAGAACTTCTCTCTGACCCGAAAAAGGCACAAAAAATGAAAGACCAAACATCATTTGATTTCCACTTTTGACCAATAGTATTATGAAATGAATGGTTAATAAATTTTGAGTACCTTCACGGTACAGATCAGAAGATCGTTCTGTAAATTGTTGAAATTGTGAAAGCTGAATATCGAGAGTGAGAGGGTTAAAAGTCTTGTTTAGCATTATAGAGTCTGCAGGCTGAATGGTGCCCCCACTTGCAGCAAAATTAGCACCGTGTCGAAAATTTGTTCCGATTGAGTCCAAATATGCACTTAAGTATGGTAAACCTAACTTTTTAGCTGCAGAAATTGGTTCACAAAATCAAACTCATATCCGAAAGCAGAAAATTATAAGGTGACTCGAACAAGATTTACCATGAAACGTTTAGTTAAGCTTTAACATGAAGTTAAAAGTCACCAAAAGCGTCTTGTCATGCGTAAAACATACATGGCACGCCAATTATTATAAAAAAATGTATATTCAAATTTGGAAAACATCGACCAAATCCGTACAAAGAAAAACTCATTCTGACATGTTACCCAACTCGTCCGTGCCTCTATTCTCAATTGTCTTAACGAGAAATTTGCTTATATTTCTATAATCAAGTTCAACAAGTTAAAATATTTGAATATCTTAATGATAGTTTGATTCATTTCTCTAAAGTCAACTCAAATTCGATGGAAACTTCATGATCTAATTCACTCCAATTCTTGATTAAGGGTATGCTTGGTAGAAAAAGTTGAAAGCTCGAGCTCATACTTAAAGTTGGAAGCTGAAAATTTTATTTTCGTAGATATGTACATAAAGTTGAAACTTAAAAAATATAAAACGACATAAAAATAAATAATAATATAATAAAACAAATTTAATAAGGGGCATTTATATAATTTACTATATTATAAGGTACTTAATATAGGTGACACAAGTTCAAATACCACCGAGAGTGGACCGCTTAGTTAGTCTGGTGCAAAGCTCAACATTGTCTTCCGCGTCCTTAGGACGAGGATCATGAGCCGGTTATGAACGTTTTTTTGCGAATACTATTTACACTAATATTGGAAAACTAATCAAATTTTTTCTTATAAAGTTTTACCAATGAAATCGATGATTAGACGTCCATCGGAGTATCTCCCAGAAGGTTTATGAAAATAAGTCATTCCATGAGGAGGAGGAAGAGGACCAAAAACAGCAGATACAGCTCCGGTATCCGAATTCGAATCACCAAAGTTATAGATTGCTGGAAACTCACAAAGATTCAAGATTTTGTTACTTTTAACCACCATTAAAATAGTAAATGTAGTAACTAAGAATAAGAATAAGAATGATCCAATTGCCATATTTAGACTCCTTTTTTGGTTCATAGTTTAGTTTGGTTATAAAATTCTCAGTTAGGACTTTTATCAAATACTTGGAAGACCACCTGTTAAGTTCGATAGAATCTATGATAATGTGTTTGTTTGAATTCATTTTTGCCGCACCAACTTTCTTTTTTAGTGACAGAGATAAGGGGACCGAAGGGGCTTCGTTTCTTTAACAAGATAAATTTATATATAAATTTCTTTAGTAAATTTGAAATATCATAAAATAATGAGTTAATTACATAAATCGTTCCTATGGTTTATCCAAAATTATGGATTTCGTCCCTAAGTTTAAAAAGTTGCATAAATCGTCCAAGTTTAGAAATTAATTATGCTTTTCGTCAATAATTTCTAATTTTCACTCGTAATTGGGACAAACCTTAGGGATTAAATCTGTAATCGAGGACAAACCTTAAGGACCAAATCTGTAATTGAAGCAAATATTAGAGACGAAAAAGATAATTAGTTTCTAAAAGTGGATGATTTATTCAACATTTTAAACTTACAGACAAAATTCGTAATTTGAGATTAACTTTAGGGACGATATATGCAATTAACTCTAAAATAATATACTATAAACTCCGTATGACTTATCCAATATAAAATAATGACTTATTTTATGACTAGGCCCTCTTAATTAAAATCTTGACTCCGTTCATGTTCATGAGTCGGTTCACGTTCATGTTTATGGCTCCATTTTATAACGTCGACATGATTGGCAGACCGCGTTATAGGCGGCGCCATGGCGTCGGCGTTGCGTACATAACGCGTGTTAAACCTTTTTTTTCTTTTTTCTTTTTATTAGTATATTACCGTTGGATTTAAAATAAAAAAGATATTTGAAACACTAGCCGTTTGACATTTTTTTTTTCTTTTTCTTCTTAAACTTTTTACTAATTATCCTGTAAATGTCAAACTTAAAAACTCAAAAGACCACAATCACTTATCTAAAAAATGTCTTTCAAAATGAATTTGTCAAGTTCCAACTCTTCCAAGGATGAAACAATTTTCCTAATGGCTACGATGGTCGGAAATGCTTATTACGATGAAGACGAAGCTATCGAAAGCTCAAACGCTCGAGGTAAAAAAAGATATATAAGAAGAGATCGAGTAGCAAACAAACGACTTATGGCAGAGTATTTCAACGAATGATGCATTTTCACACCGGAGCAGTTCAAACGAAACCGGATGAGAAAGCCGTTATTTCTCAGAATAGTTGACGGTATTCTTAACTAATCTCAAGTACCTCTTCATAGCCATTTTAAATATTTTACACCCTGATTAGATGCTACGGGCATACAAAGTTTTACCGCTATACAAAAATGTTCATCTGTCATGTGTCTTTTAGCATACGGAATCACTTCCGATGCATTTGATGAACACCTATACATGGCGGAATTTACATCAAACGAGGCTTTAGATAACTTTTGGAAATGTGTTATCGATTTATATAAAAACTTTTACTTAAGAAAGCCAACACAAGACGATATTCAACGTATTTATGCAAAACATGAAGAAGGACATGGGTTCCCTAGGATGCTTGGGAGTATTGATTGTATGCATTAGGCATGGGATAACTGTTCAAACACATGGAAGAACCAATACACACGAGGTGATCATGGATACCCAACTGTCATGCTTGAAGCGGTTGCCTAATATGATTTGTGGATTTGACATGCTTATTTTGGTGTCGCGGGCTCTAACAACGACATCAATGTTTTGATTGTCTCGCCTCTATTTAGGGAACTCCTCCACAACATCGCTCCACCTTCTCATTTCGTGGTAAACAACAATCCGTATGAAAAAGGCTATTACCTCGCAGACGAAATCTATCCAGAGTGGGCGACTTTTGTCAAATCATTTTCTCATCCACCAGAAAAAAACGAAAAAAGTTCAAAACATTTCAAGAAGCTGCAAGAAAAGATGTTGAATGAGCATTTGGCGTGCTACAAGGTAGATCTTGGGTTTTAAAAACTGTCGCAAGATACTACGAGGTAAACAAGTTAAAGAGAGTCATATATACTTGCATCATATTGCATAATATGATTATCGAAGACAATGCAACTAATATTAGCGACTGCGAGGAATACTATACTCCAATACCAAAAGAACAACGAATTTCCGAGGAAAGGTGTCAACACCAAATCCGAGTTATGAGAGAGATACGAGATCGTGATACGCACAATTGTCTTCGAAGCGATCTCGTTGAACACCTTCCGAGACTTGATGATGACTATCGTTACCCACGTTGATTCTATTTATTTATGTTTTAATTGCGGTTTTTATTTTATTGTAATCGTTTTAACTTTATTAATGTATTTTGTTTTATAAAAATAAGTTATTTTTATTATTTAATGTATTAAAAATAATATGAGTAAATAAAAAAAATGAAAAATAAAAAAAATGGTGGTTCCTAGAATTCTGAGTTATGGCTGATGGTATTTTTTTGTGTTATGTTATGGGTTGAGTTATGCTGACGTGACCATAACACCGAGTAAAACCGTGTTATGATTGTGAGCGCTCTAACGGTGGTCGTTCGGGTTCGGATATTAACACGCAACCATAATTATTGGTGTCTATACCTCAAACCTAACCCGGATAACCTAAGTTAACACGATCGACGAACCGATAAGTCAAATGACTCAAACAAGTTGGCGGGTTGGAACATGTTGACGTCTGTCTATTAGGAACAAAAATAGTGTTATCGGGTTATCAATATTTTCTTACAAATACTATATTTGATAATACCGAAAACTTACAAAAATACCAAAATTTTATTAACTACATAATCTTTTCATCTAATATTACGTAGGAAATCAGGGATTGTTAAAATAAGTCAAAAGTGACTCTGTGGCCCAATGGATAAGGCGCTGGTCTACGAAACCAGAGATTCTGGGTTCGATCCCCAGCAGAGTCGCTTAGTTTTTTATTTTAAAGTTATCGACGAAATCCTGAGATGGCTAGACAAGCTTCTGTGAGGGAAATATTGGGTTCACATAAAGAGCCATCTTGAAGTTGATTAGCGATCCATTTGTTAGCAGCTTCCGTGTAATGTATTCCATCCCAACTAATATGCTCTAACTCGTTCGCACAAGCTTTACTAAAGTCCCCATGTTGCCCGAAGCATTGACCTAGAGGATCAATAAAGCCTGCCAATAAAACAATGTTCAAACTTGGCAATTTCGGCACATATATTTATGAATGGAACGTTTGAAAAATGCTTACCATGCTTGTTTGCTTCACTTATGAGCGAATATTTGATCGAATAAATGTCAACATACACAAACAGTGTTCCTTGAAGTTGTGATTTTAGTTGTGTTACTTTATCTTTAAGTTGTTTATTAAATTCTTGCGCTAATTCGTTGTAAGACCTCACACACCCGATTTGGTCTGTGTTGTCTGGAGCTGGTGGATAGTCCTTGACAATAGTAGGCAGGCATCCGATCGGACCTGTATTATGAATCCAAAATGTTCTTGCTTCTAACTGGTAAAGTTTCTGTAACGAATTTACAAAAATATAATATCAAAACGGGTTGACAGGTCAAAATAGGTTGGTACGTCAAAATGGATGGACCTGGCACCTGTTCAGACCCCACATAACCCGTTTACTTTGAAGCAGGTTCATGCCGGGTTGGGAATTTTTCCCTAAGATGTTTCTAGTCAACTTAACTAAACCCGACCCACACATTTTTCCACCTCTAAGTGTATAACGTGAAAAGGCAATACCTCTACAGCAGAAGCAAACTCATTGATTATGGTGGGAATATATGTCTTCACTTGCTCTTCGTTCATTGAGTTAATCCCAGCATTTAGATCGTTTTGTCCTATGTCGATCGTGTAAAGGGCCCTTGAATAATCCTCAGATCGTGGAAGACGATCTTTCATTTCAGAACTTTTTTCTGACCCAATAAAGCCACATAATTGTTTCAGTTCCACTTAACAAAAAGTAGTATGAAATGAATACGTAATAACTTATGTCTACCTTCACGATACAAATCAGAAGATCGTTCTTTAAATTGTTGAAATTGTGAAAGCTGTATATCGAGAGTGAGAGGGTTAAATGTGTTGTTTAGCATCAGAGCATCTGCTGGCTGAATGGTGCAACCACTTGCAGCAAAATTAGCACCGTGTCGAAAATTTGTGCCAATTGAGTCCAAATATGCGCTTAAGTATGGTAAACCTAATTTTTCAGCTGCAAAATTATTTTGCAAATTCAAACCCATATTCAGAAATGGATCAATGTGACTTGAACAAATTTTACCCTGAAACGTTTTTTGTAAAATTTTGTAGCAAAAAGATAATATAAGCTGCTTTTGAAACGGGTCATATGGGTAAATCTGAAAAATCAGCTTATCGGTCAAATGGGTTAAACTTGAACATGTCAAGAGTCTCTGAAAGTGTCCTGTCATGCGTAAAACTTACATGGCATGCTCATTATTTATGGGGGGAAAAAAATGTTTGGGATCAACCAAATGGTACTAAAAAAAACTCGTTTTGACATGTTACCCAACCTCTATTCTCAATCATCATACGTAGAAAGTTGCTTATATTTCTTTTAAATCCTTTGAATCTCTATGAAAATTTGATTCACTTTACAAAAGTCAACCCAATATTGGATGAGAACTTCATGATCTAGATCTACTCCCAATCTTGATTAGTACCCGACTTAAATAGAAACTTAAATCCCACTTAATTCACTTTCTGCCAATATCGAAAAAGACTTGTAAATAATATAGTTTAAGTAGAAAATTTAAACAAATTTACCTATGAAATCGATGATTAGACGGCCATCAGAGTACCTGCCAGAAGGTTTGTGAAAAAAGGTCATCCCATTAGGAGAACGAAAAGCGCCAAATACAGCAGATACAGCTCCAGTATCCGAATTCGAATCACCAAAGTTGTATATTGCTGGAAACTGACAACTTGATTCATGATGATCATCATATATATTCGAGATTCTACCTCCCTTGCCCACAATGAAAATAGTAAACGTTGCAACTAACAGTGATCCGATTGCTACCATCAAACTCTCTTTTCGGTTCATAGTTTCATTTATAAATCAAGACAACCGATCTATAAAAATATGATTAGTTTGTTGAACTCGTTGATTAAGTTTCCCACCAACTCTTTATTGTTTAATCAGTTATTGCACAAAAAAAGGACTAAAATAATGGACCACACAACATGCATTATCGTTTCATCAGATAAAGTTATATCAGGTTCAATTCAAGAGTCGAATAGCAATAAAACTTGATCAAAATCAAGTTCAAGAAAACAAACAAACTCTACTTATATGCAGCATCGAATTTGAAATAAGTTGTTAATCACATAAAAGGTTAGAATACCATACGACATAAGATACGAGTGATGACCAACAATATACAATAGAATAATTTGATTAGATAGAAACGGTTTTTCTAGTTCATCGAATCACAAATTCAGACGAAGAGATAAAAAGTTAAAATCCAACGATCCCACATAGGATGTACAATCAAAATTAAGAGTGTTTGGGTGACAAATTAATACGACAACCTGTGTCCTTTTACAGCAAAACAGAGACGGTTTACACAGGCAGCAATAACTGGAATTATAACTTAACCCTAACTCTTTCGTCTTTTTTCCTTCATTCTCCACCTTAATACCGAGTTTATAAGGTTACAAAAAATTATATTATTGTTCTCTTCTACCTGTCAAACATTCAATATCGCCAATCACCATCTCTCCCTTGAGCTTGACCTGCCAACAACACATCAAATCATTTTTATGCAAAAGAAAGTTTAGGTAGGTGGCAATTCAGCTCAATGAATGCACGCATCAGGTAAATGTTTATTCTTTAACAGGTCGATGTCACCCAAAGTATAATTTTCCATAAAACCATCTAAATCATTTTTCTCAAGGAAGTCATAAATGTTTCATAATGTCTCGCATTATTATATACTTATAGTTCATTTACTTAAAAAAGAAAATAACCCGGATCTGAGACAATTAACATGCTCCTAATATCAAGAGTTGACTTCCTTAACAGTAGCCATGTCTTAATTAGTGACATTTCAACTTTTAAAGCGACAAACTGAGTGAAATTCACGGAAGAGACCAATGTTTTTTATAGTTTTTATCCTTGAAGAAAGTTAGCAAAATTTTAATTTAGATATTTGACCTCAAACACGAGTAACAAAACTGAATAAGCTAGAACCTGATATTTAGCTATTAGGGACTTTAAATCTAGAATGTTATGCATATGGTGAGACAAGTAAAACGTTAAAAACTTCTTTTACCAAATAGAGAATTTAGAGAAAACGCATACCCGCCAAATTCTCTGTTGCCCAAAAGTCCTCTGTCCCTTCCACCACCAAATCCTCTTCTGTCATCACCACCGGGTTGCATCCCATAATCGCCACGTGATCGAGGTCTCTCTGAATAGTCAAAACTTCTAGACTCGTCAAATGAACCCGATGGAAAGCCGGGGCCCATTCTTCCTGAACCAGAACCTGGTCTTTCGTGAAAGCCTGAACCCACTCTTCCTGAACCAGAACCTGGTCTTTCTTGAAAGCCAGAGCCCATTCTTCCAGAACCAGAACTTGGTCTTTCTTGGAAACCCGAACCCACTCTTCCTGCACCAGAACCGGGCCTTTCAACAGGTTTTTGAGTAAACCGAAGTTTATCGTCCAGATCACGAGTTAACTGTTCCAGTTCCCTTTCTTTCTCAAGTATTGTATCATGTAAACTGGCTTGATTCTCATCAGATTTTTTCTCAACCTCCTTTTTTAAATTGTCTAGTTCTTCTTTCAAAAACTTTTCCTCCTCTGTTTCAGGCCTGAAAATAAAGTACTTCTTTAACGATCAAAGCAGTTATAATCATTAACATTATCTAGTGACCTTCTAGAAAGCAAGTAAAAAAGAAAAGAAAACATTCTCTACTACAATAAAAGAAGGATTAAAGTGGTTTTGGTAAATTTTTCTGTACAGATTACCCAAAACCTATTTTTCCGTTGTGCTTAAAAGAGACATGGTTCACTAGTGGTTGAAACTTCAATATAATCCAAGAAAAAAAATTCTACATATTGGTTACATGAGTAACGGATTATCTTTAGCACATAACATACTAGACTCACAAAGAACTAAATTTAATAATCAACTTGATGAAAGATGAACATCAAATTCACAAGTAACAGGCAAGCAAAATTAACCTACAACGAAAAACCATAATTTGTTGAATGAAACAACTTTTTCAGGTAAAGTTATAAAGGGCCTCCACAGAAATAAAGCTTAAGATAACAATAATGTATAATGACGTGTTGATCAAGGTCAGAGTATATTATTTTCCTTCCCCATAACTTGGATATACAGTCAGAGTGAATAATGTATATACATAATCCGCGTTTCTTTAACACTTATGTATAAACCAAAGTACAATTGAAGCACTATCAACCATACTCAACGATTTAATGAGACAATAATCACCAAGAAGCTGCTTAAGCAATGCTATATAAGATAGCAGTATTCATGACAGCAGGCAACATTGAAATTTCATATATACCACGCAGCTCCCAGTTAAATTTCCCAGTATGGCATTACAAGTATCTTAAAGAAACAGTAATTAACCTATTTACTAGAACGCCATACTCTCGATGCTCTAAAAGAACCTGAATATCTTGCCAGACAAGATAAAGATCAAACAAAGCATAAACATGACCTACACAGTTAAACTCTAGAGCTGCTTCTAATACAATCAATGCATCAATAATTTACTTATATCGAAAAATAGATTACGGTTTCAAGTATAGGCTCAAACTTTACAAGTTTAATTCATACAATTTCACACAACCACTAACATAAGCTAAATTTCCAAGCAAGCCACTCAACGCCTTAGCAACACGAATAGCTAACGAAAACAGAAATTCAAATGCATCAACCAAAAAGATTAAACATGACAAATGGTGATTCCACACACTAAAGTCATTCATCAGAACTTTCAGCAAACTAAAAGAAATAGGATTATAAGTTATAACCTGCCAAGTCGTTTTCGTTCCAACTCTAAATCAATCTTCCGATAATCAACACCTTTCTCTTGAAGTAAAACTTCTCTAGGCTTAGCATCACCAAAAGGATTCACCTTCACTTTTGGCTTCTCTAATCCTTCTACTGACCTACCAGACTGTGCACTCCCCGGCCTACTATTAGAATGAGAACTCGTGGGACGACTACTCGTTTTCTTAGCTTCAATTTCCGAATCCACTTTTTTCCAATCCAATCCTTTCTCAGCTAAAATCTCTTCCCTAGGTCTAGCATTGCCAAACGGATTTGGTTTATTAGTCTTGGCCACTACAGATCCTTCACTTTCAGTTTCATTTTTAGGTGGATTTAATACTAAACGACGACGTTCAGTTAACCGATCCTGGTTACTATAGTTAGGTACACCTCTACTCCAACGTTCAGTTTCAGGTCCACTTGTATCACGAAAACCGGACCCGAAATTAGAAGATCTAACAGCTGGTGGTGGTGGAGCTATAGGTTTTTTGTTCATTGTCCAATTATCAGTCTCGTCAGCCCGAGAAAAACCTCCTGGTCCTCCACCTAAGCTACCACTCCCACCGAGAGAAGCGTAACGATTCGGTCTCGGACCGGTATCAAACGACTGTGTTTTCTTCGTCATTGCCCAATTATCAACCTCGTCAGCCCTAGAGGGTTGATTCATTTCATATTCCGAGTTTCGAGAACTCGGACCTCTCCGATCATCGTCAAATCCACCGTACGATCTCCGATCGGAATCTCTATTACCTCCACCAGACCTATTACCACCGTACGACGAAAAACCACCGCCTAGCCTTCCGTACTGCATTTCCTCAGGCGAACGTTCCTTCGGACCAGTCGGAAGACGCATCATCTCCTCCGGTGTCAACCGTTTCTGCTCATAACCACCGCCGGTAACACCTCCGGTCATCGTGAACTCCTGTAAGGACATTTTCGTCTTTTTCTTACCTTTGTTAGTGTTAACCGCTTCCTTCAAGCTCGGATAACTTTGTATCGGAGCTGCGGCGGCTGACGCCGCCGCCGCAGCTTCTAATTCCTTCTCCTCAGCTTCCGCACGCTCCGCCTCTGCCGCCCACGCGCCGATTGGTCCCCACGTTTTCGACATTTTTTTCCTAGATCTGTAGATCTCAAAAACAAAAACTATCAGAAATTCACCGTTAACTGGAACTAAACGTTTTCCGTTAATCACCGTTAACTCCGACTAACAGCGATTTTGTTGAATAAATGGAATAATCTACAGCTATGTTGCTAATATGCTGTTTTCTGAGTTTTGAGAGAGAGAAAGATGGGGTGAGGAAGTCACGCGCTTGTGTGGCGCATGGAATATACGGAGTAAAGAATGGACGTTGGATTGGCACGTGGGGAGAGTGGGAGAGTGAGGTAGGTGAGGATGGTGACGTGGCGAGGTTTGATTTGTGAGACGTGGGTACAGTGCTTATTGTGTGAAAAGTAGTAAAGCATTGAGGGTAAGCAACAGGCGATATTTTTTGAATTAAGTTTTATTTCTGGTCCTTATAGTTTTATATATGCAAAATTCGACCTCTTCAGTTTTTAGACGTTCACGTCCACGTCCACCTATCACGAAGATTCTTACCTCGGTAGGTAAAAATCTTAGGATGGTTTGGAAAAGAAAGAGTTAAGAAAAATAGCTTTTATCGAGTTACTTGACCGGTGATCATTCTCGTTTATCCTATTTGAATTATTTCAAAACAATTTATTAAATAAAGGTTAAAATGGTGTTTTTATTCTAATAAGCGATTTTGATAATTTTTCAGTGATTGACTTGGTCGTCTTGTCGGCTTCCTGTTCAACTAGTTCGACCAGTCAGCCAAACCATTTTTCAAGAATCACCAACAATATATGTAAAATTCAAGCCAAAAATCCTAATTCCAGTCATTTTGAAAGTTTTTATGGACTTTTATAGTTTTATGAGAAGATTTCAGACAATTCTAGTAAGTTAAAAACTAATTAATCTTGTCACTTATATTTCAATTCAATTAAGTAATTCGACTAGTTCATTTTGAGTCATATAAAGATGGTTCGATCGAGTCCTATTGGCTCGATTTAGGTAGAAAAAACATTTCAATTGTTTTGAACCACGTCAAACAACCTTTCCCGATTTCAACAACACAAATAATGAACTTTTATAACACAACAAATAGATATCAACCACAAATCACTTCAAAACAAAAGGACCAAAATCAAACATTTAATTGTTACTATTATTGAAACTAGACCCTTTTAATGATAGTATTGTATAAAGTAGGGTATGTTCAATTTCCTCTTTATTTAGATAAAAGGACCTTAAGAATAAATATAATATGTAGACCTTTTGCCATACTTTTTTGTTTTCAAACAAAATTTATTGTATGCTTCTTTTGTTGATTAAAATGAACTTTAAAAAGAATACTCATTGTTCATAAGTCAACATCTTTAAATATAGTACCAATAATGCAATCTAAAATAAATACGAGAACATACAAAGTTACTAAATTTTATATAAATTTCGTGTAAATTTTTTCTTTTTTTTTATGGAATATCATCGTACTAAAAAACATTAACTCCAATATACGTACTAAAAATTTATACCAAAAATTTGATAAATTAAAAATATATAATAACACTCTATTTTCAATAACTTTAACTATTTATTTATATAGAAAATTATTATATCAATATTAGTATATTAATATATAAATATTAAATATTTAACTATATTATATTAAAAAATAAAATTTGATGGACATGGAAATATTTTTATATCTGTGACTAAAAAAATTGAAATGATATTTGATTCAAATGAATCTTATATGAAAACAAATTTGGAAATTCTAACAAAACAGATGGAGGTGGCACAATAAAAAGAAAGATAATAAAATGCTACGTATCAATTTAGATTTAATAATCGATCCATTTTTATGTGAAGTGATGCGGAAAGAATATTTTATCATTTAGTTTTAGTTTTAAAATATAATTTTGTAGAGTTATTTTGTACTTCTTTCATCAATTAAGTAGCATATATAAAATGCACTTAAATATAGTAACAATAGAAAAAGATTATTAAATAATTTAAATTGTTAAAATATAATATTTTAAGATTTTGTGTAATGAATAGTGTTACACCAAATTTGGTGTAATTTGATGATTACTATTCACCACATCAAATTTGGTGTCATGTTTAGTGTCAACATTGGGGAGAATTTTACAACTTTACACCAAATTTGGTGTAAATTTGAATTTTGTTGTTAACTTTGGAGTTGCTCTAAGATAATCCTATTTTGAATCGTTTTTCTTCTTTTGAAGATCAACTCGTATAATTTGATGATGAGGATCGTGTTATCTTAATAAATATAAATTTTTACAAAAAAGATATAGTATTAAATATTTTAAGAGCTTATACAGTATAAACATAACGTTATGTGATAAAAATGTCAAAATTTAAAGTTCAATCACCATAACAATTCTAACAATAATGCAATACATCAATTTAGTTCAAGTTTATATTGTCAAAAGTTGGGGGAAAAAAAAAATCAGAAAATCAATAATATCTTGATCCCACACTTTCACAAGCGATTCTACTAGATATCCCATGATCATTCGCAATCTTGCTCCAGTTACGATCCTATTACGAGCTAGATCATTTTTTTTCAACATATGGTCATGTCTAAATAATATCAAGATCGTGATTTTAATAACTGTGGTCATGTCTATTATTCAGTTACGACATATGTCATTGGGTGTTTTTTTTCTTCTCATACTTAACAATCATTTTTTCGTCCCTGTCTTTTTGTTAAACATATAACTAAGTATATACATTAGGCATATAACTCTTGGAAACTAATGTTCTTTACAACAATAGACAGACACCATTTGGGGAATCAATACGAAGCTTTGATAACCACTCGAAATCATTTGGATTCTTGCTTTTGAGTTCAAGAAATACAACTCAAAGAAATCGTAAGAGTGTTTTTACACGGAACTAAGTACAAGTTAAGATAAAAAGGGCAGAACCGTGTGAATCAACAGATGCTGAAAGCGAATGTTGTAGTGATTCGTACTCTTTTCCGCTCCAAATCTCTTTGCATGAACACGAGGCAAAGTTTATAGTCGGAAAAGCCTTTGAAAGATTTGTTATAGTCGTGGAAATAACCATTCTTGTGGGATTTAAATTGAAATAAGCAAGATACACCTCTCCTGAATCATTATTCGAGTAAAACAAGTCAAACCTTGAATAATTCATTTGACTTTTTGAATACCAATACAAATTGGGTTGTCTACTGACGAGATTGTTAAGCGTAGCCTCGAGGATTGTGAATCCACCACGCGCGGGTTCAATCCCCGTCGTTCGCCCATCAATTAGACCCATTTACTTACGAACGGGTCAATTTAAGTTTAAAAAATGTAGCTTAAAAGGAATCGGGTTGAAAAACACTAAAATTGTACTTTCTTTAGACAACTTATAATTAAAACAATTACTTTTAAATTATAAAAAAAAATCCAAATTTTGGACAAAGAAAAGTTAGTAAATCTTACCTCTCTTTCCAGTTGCGATCCATGAACGAATTCCTCCAGGACCCGCATTCTCCTTCATTACTTTAATAGAAGCACATGAACCGGAATAACTATTTACAAGTGTTCCGTTATTGTTTAGCTCCCACATCTAAATCAAAAAAACCAACAATCAAATCATACATTATGTATTCATGTTACCCAACATGCCAATTTTGTCGACTTAGCAAAAGATGAAACGAAGATTAATAAACCACTATACTTACCTGGTTAGCATCCGGTCTACAAGGTGAAAACGATGCTCTTTTATGCTCCTTTGAAGTAAGCTTCCGTTTGGATGACGTGTCAAAACAAAACCCTTCTCTATTTCTTGCATGAAGATGAAGTTTTCCTCGATATTTTTCATTATACGAAACATCATCTCTAAGATAAAATGAAAAAAAGAAAAGTTTAAACTCCCACACACTTTTATATGAAAACAATAGACAAATAGCAGATAAAAGGAACACACTTTTAATATAAAAGAAAACGTTTACTTAGAAAATAATATTACGCATTAAAGAGGTTTAGAAAATTACGATTGCAAGAAAGGTTGTGTCTTGTATAGACAAAAAGGTTCGATCTCTTTGCTTCTTGATCCCCATTTCCAACAAACTTGTTCAAGATTCGTATCAACCGCTTGCAAAAACCAACTTTTAGCCTTGGGATCTTGACAGCTCGAGAGCCCCAAAACGAGTTTTTCTGACACACCCACGTTTTTTAGACTTCTTGTTTGATAGTTCGAACCTTGCTCCAAGAACTGGAATTCGTTTGTGCTGGTAATGTAAGGAAACTGTACACAATCAGATACCATCGTTATACCAAATTTGACTTTTGAGAATCCAACGAGTTATCATCAGAATTGACGGGAAATACTTTCTTAATATACAAAAAGGTTTCAAGTTTATTTAACTGAATAAAAATAGCATCAGATTAAAAATAATGGAGATAAAAGAATATAATTCTTTACGTCAAATATGAATTCAAAAAATCCAAAGTTTGACTGTTTCCATTTTAAGTAAAAGAATAGCGATTCAACAACATGCCTCTTTATTGTTCGAGCTATGAGAGTTGATTTCCAATAGAGTCGGATTCGTGATTAGTCTAAATGTTGTATCATCGAGCTTTCTCAAATCTCCTCCGAACATTAAAGGAGATCGAGCCATTGACCATAACGTCATCTATAAAATTTCAACCGTTAGAGATGATAAAAATCTACAATTAATGAACAATAAATTAATTTCTTACTTGGGTCTTTTGCTCCTCTAGAGTAAGACTCGAATTCCTGTGCGGACCAACATTGACTCCTAAAAAATAAAACGTAAATAACTACGCAGTAATTCGGTATTTCAAAGCAATAACAGAAAGTCACCTGGGTCGGTTAGCCATCCAAGTGGAAGCATATCCAAATCGGGCCACGATTTTCCCAGCAAACCGTTTCCACCGATCATACTAGCAGCTGCAAAATCTCTAGAAACAAAAGCAATTTACAATTGGATTTTTCAAGTCAAACAAGCTATTATTCAACGCCAGTTTTTTTTTTTTTTTGAATATTTGTAATACTTGAAAGGGAAAAATTGGGTAATGGTTCCAGTATCAAACAAGTATTAGAAACATAGAAATGTTGTTACGTTATTGCATAAAATATAACAATTTTTAATCAGGGTTTTAAGACAGTTGACTTAAAAAAGTCAATAAGGTACCATACCTTGAAACTTCAAAATGGGATGCAACGTCTCTCCAATTATCCCAATCATCCCCGGTGACTCTATACATATTAACAAGCGGTGCAACTTGTTTCGCCATTGCTGGTGTGGCACTAGTTCCGGGCGACAGTGAATAAAGAATTGGACGTTTATGCCCCTTCAAGATCTGTACTTGTTATATGTTACAAGCTTGATATCATGTTAAACTAAGTATTCAAAATACAGGGTGATGAATACACATACCCCTGACACGACCGTTATCTCGTCTAGATTAAAATCGTCTCCAAACACACAGTCGTGTTTTACTGTCAACAGACACAAAAGAAGGTTTATATTAACCGATATATATTAAAAAAAAATCAAATTTTAAAGCTAAAGAACAGTAATTTCTCTTACTAAAATCTACGTTCCATTCGGCATATTGATGATACAGAGACCGTAAAAACGCTCGACCGGCTCCTAATGTTGTGTCGACACTCATGAAACCATTTTTCATCCAAGCGCAAGCTCGTTCTTTAATCCCTATATCTTTTGCATGCCATATCTTTCCTGATTCCACATAAGCTTTTCCCTACTCAAGAAAATGAAGAATCGTGTCTGACCAAAATCAGTATCATAATGATTACCCTTTGTAAAATGACTAAATGCCCTTTATAAATCGGCTTAAATTCCCTCAATTCATGATAAAGTTAGGAACTTTATTAAATATGCTTATACTTATTTTACTTGTATCAAATTACTTTTTCTGTCCAAACACACAAAACTATTAATACAAAGTTTTAAAAATATTTGAGCAACGTTTAGGGTCAAGCCAACACGACAAGTCTTATTCTGACCCGTACCAAAAGTTACATATTTTGACCCGTTACCCAACCTGCCTGACCCGTCCAAATTATCCACCTTTAGAGCTTAAAATTTGGAGGAACAATACCGTTGTAATGTCTAAGATTGGTGTATTTGCATTGACAGATTGTATACTTATGCCTCTCATAACATGAAACCCAAACTTCAAACCCATGTCGTGAACTTTCTTGGCTACTTCCGAAAACCCTTTTCCGCCTTTAGAGGAAGGCCACCTGCCTGGGTCCGGAATCAATCTCCCCCATTTGTCAATCACATCAAACCCAAGGGAATCAACATAAGCACCCGGGACCAATTTTCTATACCAAAGGTAATCCACAACCGCATACTGATAAAAAGAATCAAGAATCACAAAAATGTATATAGTTTATTGAAGAAGTGTTTAATTATTTATCAAATACCTAAACTACCTTTTGCTAATTACGATGAATGAAGCTTATATTAACATCATCCATAATTTTAAAACTATTGCAGTGGGCAAATAAGTATTTGTAGCTCGAGAACTTTACAAAAATGAAATATGTTTCTATTTTTATATGACGTATGGAGTAATGATTACGACCTCGTAGCCATGAGCATGTAACTTCTGTGAAATGAGTTGGGCATTTTGAAGGAATTCTTCTTCGGAAATGGTCCAACAAAAGGAATCATAGGAATTCCAACCTCTTGGTGGTAAGCTAGCATGGATTTCAGACAACACCCTGAAATAAAAAGTATTAACTTAATTAATTATACATTCGAACATCTCAGAAACGCTTAAAGTTCAGAAATGCATAATTCAAAACCGTAAAAACATGATTCTTTTTACAGATTAACGTCAGCGCATATTATAGAAATTTGACTTTTGATTGTTAAAAATAGTGATTTTTTAAAAATCAATTTCAGTTAGCACTTTGCACACGTTATAAACTGATATGACTCTTGAAAGTCAAAAGTAATGATCTTTATTGCAAACCAAATTAAATCACTCAAATTAACCACAAGGGTATTGCTATTTCACAATAATTTATCAAAAAAAGCACCAAAAAACAAGAATTTAGCAAACCCACATAAAATAAGCACACTTTATAAACTAATTTTGACCATTAAAAGTCAAAAGTAATGATCTTTATAGCAAATCAACTTAAATCAATCAAATTCAACAAAAGGGTATTACTATTTCACAATCAATTATCATAGAATCCACCAAAAACACAAATTTTTAGTAAATAAATTTAAAATAGGCACACATTATAAACCAAAATTTGACTCTTGAAAGTCAAAAACTCAAAAGTAATGATCTTTATAGCAAACAAAATTAAATCAATCAAATTTAACAAAAGGGCATTACTATTTTTGCATTTCACACTCATTCATAAAAAAAAAATTAACAAAATTCAAGAAAAAAAAAAATTCAAGAAAAAAATTATCAAAAAAAAAAATCACCTTTTAGATGAAAACCCAGTGAAGAAAATGAAGAAAAACAAGATTAGGTTATGCATGATGACGTCAGCAATGTGTTGACTAAAATAAATATTTTGGAATGAAAATATGTTTGTTTGTATAGATATATAGGTTAATGATAGAGATGGGATATATATCTATATCTATATCTATAATGAAACGACGTCGGCGTAATAGGAGGGTTGTTTATTAGGGGAATTTGGAATACATTTTTGTCGGGTTTTGGGTTTTAGCCAGCCGGCAGTATTTTTAACTTCTCCGGTGACCGGAGTGTGTGTGTGTGTGTTTTCGTCAGTGGTGGAGACGTACTTAAAGCCGCTTTAAATATTTGACAAGATACGTGTCAATCATCTTTAAAAAATTTGTTAGACTGTGGGGTGTGGGGCGTTTATCACCTCCACAACGCCGCCACGTTGGATTGACAACGCCCCGACAACGCCCAGACCACACCGTCGGGGGCGTTGTCATCGAATTTTAGTCGTTGGCGTGGTTCAGACAACGCGGTGGTGAGAAAGAAAGAAGCAGCAACGGTCGATTTTTAAACAAACCAACGGATACAATTTTCAAAATCCTAAACATTTTCTATAAATACCAACACAATTTTATAACAAAAACCACACAAACTCTCTCTTTCTCTCTCAATTTTTATAACAATCTCTATATTTTTATACATTCTTTCAATAATCTCAAATGGATCCCAACAACAACAACAATCAAAACAACCCCAACCCCAACCAATGGAACCAATGGTTCAACCCAAACCAATATCAAAACCCAAACCAATACCAAAACCTAAACCAATTTCCACAATTTCCAAACCCTAATAACCAATACCAACATCCAAACCAATTTCAAAACTATACCCAACTTCCAAACCCTAACCAATTTCCCCAATTTTACCAACAAACACCATCACCACAACGACCATCCCAAGACCCGCTATACCAAGGCGGGTCGTTCTCGCAATTGCTTAACCAAGACCATTTATCCAATTTTCCGCAAGTGCCTCCATTTGACGTTGACGATTCTGAAGACGATGAGGTGGTTCCGGAAACTCAAGCTCAAGAAATGTCGGCCCGTGGGAAGGGGAAGAGGAAACATAAGAAAAAAGAAACCGAATCCCTAAGAGGCAAAACCGAAAGAAAGAAGTGGACCGAAGAGGAGGAGATCGCACTTGCTTCAGCGTGGTCGTCGACATCCGAGGACCCCATTTTGGGAAATGATGTACATTCAGCCCCATTCTGGGAAAGTGTTCGTGCAAAATTTTTCGCCAAGATGTATAAAGATGATCCATCTTTTTTTCGTACCGAAGACTCTCTTTCGAGCAAGTGGAGAGACTTACGAAGAAAGGGACAAGCCCAACAAAGTAGACCAAGCGGTCATAGTGATGAACAATTGCACAAACATGCTCTGCAAACTTACCGCACCATGATGCAAGGGGGTTTCCTACATTTAGCGGCTTGGCAAATATTGAGAAATAGCCCGATTTGTCAACATGTCCCAACATCTGGAGGGTCCCGAAAAGCGCGTAGAACATCGGAGTCTAGTAACCCCTCCACTCCCGCCACTCCCGCCACTCCGGTATCGCCTTTTGCTTCATTCGATCTCAACGATGATGATGATGATCTTCACTTGGAGGAAGACCTTCCAAGACCGATGGGTAGAGATCAAGCAAAGGCAAAAGCGCGCAAAGGAAAGGGCAAAGCCGCTGCCAAATCGGGAAATTTGCTGATACTGAGGAAGAAAAAATGCGACAAAAAGCGTTAAAGGTGATCATGAAGGACACCGATCATCTCCGGGAGCCTGCCAAATCAATAGCGGAACATGAAAAGAAAAGGCTTATCGCGAAATTTTATCCTGAATTTTTGTAGTATGTTTTTTATTGTAGTATGTTTTTTTTCTTTAATAAATTGTAGTATTTTTTTTTTAAATAAATTGCAGTGTGTTTTTTTTTTTTTAATAAATTGTAGTATTTTTTTTTAAATAAATTGTAGTGTTTGTTTTTTTTAATAAAAATACTAGTTTTTAAATTTCATTTATATAAAAAAAATTATAAATATACAACTTTTTAAAATTACACTCTCTTTCCTCTATCACTCCACATCATCACACAACCACACCACCCATTTTCATCACTCCACATCATCACACTCTCTTTCCTACAAATCACACTCTCTTTCCTACATATCACCTCTATCACTCCACATCATCACTTTATAAAGCCCACCACACCGCATAGTCTTATAGATAACGTAATTCATGGCGGCGTGACCGCGTACGTAAAATCTCAAACTTTGCAAGATACACCGTTTTTACTTTTTAGTGTGTAATAAGATAATTAAAAATTTATATTTATTTATATGCTTTATAAAGTAATATCAGCATCGATAAATTATTTTATATTCATTAATGTACAATCAAAAGAATTGTTATAGCGTCTTTAGAAAAAATTTAATAGTTTTTCAAATTCTATTTATTTATTTATTTCATTCATAACGGGTTAAAAATAACTCGGGACGTAACGTGATAAAGCGTGTCATGACATGTTTTTTGGACGTCAACTGCTAACAAAGACGTCTTGCATGTTTTCGGGACGGCTACCATACGACTCGATGTCATGGTACGTTATTTAGAATAGTGGTTAAATTAGAAACTTGTTAGCTACTTTAAAGACGGTTAAATAGTTAATGTATAATTGATAAAACATTTATCTTTCGTATTTGGTTGACGGTTTCTTAATATAATTTAAACGATCTACTTTTAAAGTTTAGAGTAAATGTTATTTGTATACTTAATTTAGAGTAAATTACAAAATTATCTTGGTGGTTTCGAAATTACAAATGCATAGAAAGAAAATTTTATAATTTATTAGACATAGACGAATGTATTTTAGTCATTTGTTTCGATCATAAACAACAACAAAATTAACAAAGTTCGAAACCACCAAGATAATTTTGTAAATTGCTCAATCTCAATGCATGATTGGAAGTGGCATGTAACAGTTTACACCTATGTGACATCCGCTTCCTTTTACTTTGTTGGTCAATTGTTTGTTCCTGAACGGAAAAGTTATCCCATCGGTTGATTAAAATGTATACTCATCAAACACAAGTTTTGGAATAATGGTCCAATTGTACCTCATTTCCGTAGAAAGGACACTTGTCCTTCCGGCCTCTTGAATCGGTAAAAGACATAGGATGTTTTCAGTTATGCCGTGAGGAAGCTTGCTGATATAATCCATCTCGCAAAACTTTAACTTGAACGATACTACGTAATGATGCAAAATTAGAGACATGCTTTCTTTAATATACCCACAAAGTAATAAGCATATAGATAATATTGTCGCCTATTCTTCTTCTAATTCAATGAATATTAATCCAACAATGAATATACACCATAACTAGGCGTTCCCATCGACTAGTCTCACTACCAACATAAGAGAGAGGTAAATTATGTCACGGGGGTGATGGTGGAGATAAGAAGGGACCGAAGAGTGGCCGGCCCTTTCCAATGGCACCAATTTATATGTAATTTTTTTAAATTGGCTTATATAGTATTTAGCAAAAAGATAGTATTTAGCAAAAAGATAGATACATTGCCCGTCTTGGAACAAATATGAAAGTATGTTGCTAATTTCGAGACTTTAGCCAATAACGAACCAATACTCCACTCACAACAGCCGAAACAGAGAATGCCATACCAGCTTTCCAAGTGAGCATACGATGTTTGGGCGGTTTAACTGACACACATGGTCGCCAAATTGTTTGGTTACCAATGTCCATTAAAGCAATCCCTTTACACGCCAAATCCTTCCGAATCTCATCAGCTAACTCAAACTCTTTAGCGTTTCTAAGTAATCTTCGTTTTTCAGTACGTTGCAAAATTTCCTCTTCGGTAACCATTGCTTTCTTTAACGCTTTTTCTTTCAATTCTTTCAAAACCTGTTAAAGTACAACAAACAAACAAACAAACATCAAGTTTCAAATTTCGGCTATACTTCATAAGAAAAGGAGCTATTTTCGCAGCGAGTACCTCAGTATAAGCCGAACTTGAAAGCAGTCCTAAAACGTCCAAAACGTCTTTCACTTATTTCTCTAGTTCAATAAGAGACTCAATGTTTGACAGCTTCTGCGGCTTTTGAAGCTTCTTCTACAATTCAATAAACGTAATATTAATATAAAATTAATCCATACACATTCATTTGTTACGCCTGTGATAATAATGCAAGATTCATTCTAAGTTCTAACCTTGAGTTGGTTCAAAATCGTGTTGTGTGTAAATCGTCAGCCAACTTCTCTTCAAAGTGATTTTTCAGATTCCTTATGCATTTCCGGGCATCAACTGTAATAGTATATTTCTTGCGACTAGATTGGGTTACTTGTCGAAATTTTGATATAGCAATTTCAACATCTTCGAGCCTTCGAGGGTCTAGAAACAAAAGAAGGTTAGTAAATTGAATATAGTTGTTTAAAATATTGATTATATATTAAAGTTTTCCACCTGGTATATGAAATAAACAGAATTTGAAGAAACCTCGCGGATAGTGAAAAAGTTGCCCGTGGATTTTGACATTTTTTCATTATTTACGTTGACAAATCCGTTGTGCATCCAGTAAATTATTTTGATACGTGGACAGGCAGCGTAATTTTGAGCGATTTCATTTTCGTGATGTGAATCCCTTCCACCACCATGAATATCGTATGATTCGGTTAAATAAGTTGCACTCATGGCACTGCACTCAATGTGCCATCCCGGCCTTCCTTGGCCCCAGGGGATGTCCCAACTCTTCTCCCCTTGCTTAGCAGCCTTTTAAAAGACGCATATATCATTAAGTTTGACTAGTTTACTTAAAAATGGGTCGATTTAAGTTACGTTTAAACTCAAACAAACAAGTCAAAAGTCACCCAATGTCATTTTCTTGTCTAATCGTATTTAGCGGGTTAAATGAGAAGATACCTTCCACAAGGCAAAGTCATTTGGATTTCGCTTCATAGGATTTACATTCTCTTCACACATTCTTCCTGATAGTCGGCGAAAATTATCAACAGCGTAAGCCCAAATATTGTTAATAATCTACACAAAACATCGACCAGTAAGAAAAGAGTTACTGCGTAAATCAATTTATTAAATGAATGATAATTAATAATTTGGTCCGGTCCCAAATATAAAAATTTATATGACCATGACATAAAACTTTTTACGTTTTAACCCTCCAAATCGAGATGCAGTCTAAAACTTTACGATTTTATTTTTATGCGATTTTGCCTAAGAAGTCACTTTCTGGCAAAATTGCAAAAATATAAAATTTCAGAGTGAGTCTAGCGATTTTGAGGGTTAAAACGTTTAAAATTAGTCTAACACAGTCAAAATAAATTAGTTTTATTCTAATCAAATCTAGCGCGTTAATTACATACAAAATATTTTGCGATAAGTTAAAAAGACAGCACGCCTTCCATAAGGCAAAGTCAGCATCAGCTTCCTTTTGCTTCTTTGGATAAGAAGGGCCTTTTGTAACGGGGCGCACATTCTGCTCGGAACGACCTCCCCGATTCCAGGAACATTCTAGAACCTTCCGAAGAACTCTAGGTTAACCCCTAGAGTGTTCTACATTTTTCCTAGATATGTAGACATTTCTAGATTTCATTAGATCTAGTTTAGATTATGTACTAGAATATCCTAGTTTTGCTAGTAAAATCTAGGAATATCTAGGAATGGTTCTAGATTAGTCTAGGCAGATTCCTAGATCTAGAACCATCCCTAGATCACTATAAATACTTGTATCCTTGAATCATTTGTATCAATCAGAATTCAAGATCTAATAAACATCAAAAAGCTTTCCAACTCTCCTTGCAAGTGTTCTCGTTTATTATTCCAAGTCTTTTTAGCTTACTTAGTCGCTTGAAACCATCGACTTAAGTGCTACACGGGCTCGAAACTCCAACCCCGTGACAAGTGGTATCAGAGCAAGGCTCTAACTTATCAAATCGCTTGGAAAGAAACACGATGGCAGGAGCTGGTCAAGAAACACGAATCACCAATCTGGAGTCTCTAGTTGCTGGGTTGAAAACTCAGATTGAAGATGTTAACATGGGACTTGATTCGTTTGTCCAAGAAAGCATGGAAATAACCAAGGTAGCGAAGGAAATGATCGAGGAATTCAAGAAGGAAATCAAGAAGGAGATTGATATTCTATCTCAGAACATTCAAGGAACACGGATGTTCGTTGAAGACGAGATCCACTCCATACGCGAAGAGATGGAGACCGTGAAAAAGGAATTGAGAAACTTTCGTCGAACGAATATGGGCGGAAGTATCAACAACACATTTGGGCCCACCATAAAGGTACCTAAACCAGATTCATTCAATGGTACTCGAAACGCAACTCTCGTCGAAAATTTCCTTTTCGGACTCGATCAATACTTCGACGCGATGGGTGTGGTAGACGATGTGGCAAAGATTAGCCACGCACCCTCGTTTCTCCGTGATTCTGCCCAACTTTGGTGGAGGAGAAAGTACTTAGAAAGGGAGAAAGGAATATGTATAATCGAGAAGTGGGATGACTTCAAGACCGAGCTACGCAAGCATTTCCTACCTCGCAACGCTGATCTCGAAGCTCGAGCAAAAATGAGACGATTACGCCAACAAGGTACGATCTCTGATTACATTAAAGAATTTACTACGATCATGTTGGAAATCGAAGATTTGTCGGAGCGAGATGCACTGTTCTATTTCAAAGACGGGCTGCAAGAGTGGGCACAAGTCGAACTTGACCGACGCAATGTGCGCACTCTCGATGATGCTATTGCAGCCGCCGAGTCACTTGTCGAACTCTCTCCGAAGCTGCGAGAAAACTTATTTGGGATAAGCGACGAAGAAGAAGAACTCTCCGAGCAGACCAAGGTAAGTCATCGAAACCCTTCTCCTAAACGAAGTTCCTCCCCGAGGCAAGGAAAACCAAAACCTTCCTTGCCGTGCTTCATATGTAATGAAGTTCATTGGACCAGCGAGTGTCCAAAACGAAAAACAATAAGCGCTATTCTAGCGGAAAGAGAAAGAAAAATCAATGAAGAACCTGAAGCCCAAATGGGCACAATGAGGCATCTCGGAGCCTTGGTGAAATCTGCTCCGAGCAACAAGACAAACGACAACAAACTATTGTTCGTCAAGATAAAAATCAACAACAAGGAAACCAAGGCGTTGATTGATACGGGCGCCTCCCACAACTTCGTCGATGTCCGAGAAGCGAAAAGGCTGGGCATGTGGTACCGACGAAGCAAAGACACAATGAAAATTATAAATTCAAAAGAAAGAAAGATTATAGGGACGGCCAAGGCTAAATCACACATCAAAGGATGGCGAGACGACCTGAAGTTCACAGTCACCACCATGGACGACTTCAAAATGGTCTTGGGATTAGATTTTCTGCGCCAAGCTCTAGCCATCCCGGTTCCCTCTAAATGTTCCCTGGTACTCCAGCAAAAAGATCGAGTATATGTTACCAGGTTAACAGAAGAAAGCCTACAAAATCAACATGTTCCTTCAGAAGAAGTCGTGACGAGGACGTCACGAAAACAAGTGGGGGAGGGTGTAACGGGGCGCACATTCTGCTCGGAACGACCTCCCCGATTCCAGGAACATTCTAGAACCTTCCGAAGAACTCTAGGTTAACCCCTAGAGTGTTCTACATTTTTCCTAGATATGTAGACATTTCTAGATTTCATTAGATCTAGTTTAGATTATGTACTAGAATATCCTAGTTTTGCTAGTAAAATCTAGGAATATCTAGGAATGGTTCTAGATTAGTCTAGGCAGATTCCTAGATCTAGAACCATCCCTAGATCACTATAAATACTTGTATCCTTGAATCATTTGTATCAATCAGAATTCAAGATCTAATAAACATCAAAAAGCTTTCCAACTCTCCTTGCAAGTGTTCTCGTTTATTATTCCAAGTCTTTTTAGCTTACTTAGTCGCTTGAAACCATCGACTTAAGTGCTACACGGGCTCGAAACTCCAACCCCGTGACACTTTACTGTCTTTAGGCTTTCCTCCCGATAGCCTCCCATAATTCGGAAAATTGTCAACAGAAAAATAGACATCCCCGTCAGCTACGTATGCCCAGTTATTAGTAATAATCTGCACAAAAAATCAGTGAGTTAAAATCTGTATCTCGAGTGGATTTATCATATATAAATGTTGCAAATATAACGATCAAAGAAAAACCATGCACGCACCTTTTGTATCATATTTATAATTTGATTGATATGGTCTGAAACAAGCGGTTGTTCAGTGGGAGCCAAACACTGGAGATCGGCCATATCAGTTACAAATTCATGGTAAAACCGATTGCTTAATGATAATTGGTCTTCCCCGAGCTCATTAGCTCGTTTAATAATCTGTAATGAACAAAATTAATGTGATAAGATGGAGAAAAACAAATTTCTATTTCACCGATCAACTGGACCATAACATACCTTGTCATCAATATCAGTAATGTTCGTACATATTTAACTTCATAACCCAAATGCTTCAAATACCTAATTGCATTATATACAAATATATTCGAACTTTCATCGTTATTAACTGTATATACAAACTAAACACAAAATTAACAAAATAACATTAACCGTTTCAAGTAAACCTTGTATACATACCGAAAAAGAACATCAAAGGCAACATAGGCACGGGCATGACCGATATGACTAAAATCGTAAGATCTAACACCACACACATACATCGAGACTTTCCCTAGAACTAATGGTCTAAATTTCTCCTTTGTTTTCGTCATCGAATTGTATATTTTAAACTCATATTCATTACCATCTCCTTCTTTCGCCATTGTTATCTAAACGATTCTTCTCAAATGGCTTTATTTTCTTTACAGACGTATAAATTAAATAGTTTTCATAGTTTATTCAATAACTTGGGGATCAAGGTACCAGTAGAAACTCGATACTCTATTAATTAATAAACTCTATAAAATAAAATTTTCAGCAGATCCTTGTTCATAGAATCATTTTATTTTTTTAACTCGATTAATTAATAACTTTTTTAACTAATAAATCTAGACGGTCCCATGAGTATTAATTTGGTTTTGGGAAATTAAAATTAATTACTTATAATATTTCACTTATTATGGAATATATTAGGTTTCCAAATATTTATAACTTTTTTCTTATGTTTGTTTTGCAATTGAGTCAGTTGATAATATTCAATTAGTTTTAGCTGATCAAGTTTTTCAATCATCATGGAATGCAGAACACTAGACCTAACTCTCGTCTCAGCAAAGGGTCTCGAGATCGAGAAGAAAGCAAAAGTCTACGCAGTCGCTTCCATAACCAGCGCCAACGGCACCTTACTTCAAAAGTTCAAAACACCGGTTGAGAAAACCGGAGTGTGGTATTGCCCCATCAAGTTCACTATTAGTGAACTTGACGGGAACACTCAAAACCTTGTTATAAAGATGAAAGCCGAAAGAATGTTTGTCGATAAGAATCTGGGACAAGTTAGTATGCCAGTAAAACAGCTTCTTAACGGTGTAGCAACTCTAGGGAAGCCAACGCAGAATGTTACTTCTCAACTCTCCCGAAAACTTGATTTAACTTTTACCTACACTTTTGGGGAAATTTTTATCCAGAAGCCGGAGGTCGTCTAGCATAGTAGCATGCACACCAAGATACCAGCTCGAATGTTGGTGGAAGTTGCTGTGATTGAGGCTCTTGCGAATCGTTATAGCTGTTTTTCATTTACTTTGTTTGATTATTGTTGCAAATCAAGTTTTATAGGTGTTTTGTTTTATTAGTTTCGAATTATTTTTGTTACATCGTTTTTCTTGATTTACTATTGTAAACACACTTTTTTCGTTTTAACCCTTAAATCAATAGTGATAACTCGCCTTTTTTGAACTTTAAAAATTGTCATAGACAAAACCAAATAAATACTTGTTTTGAAATTTAGTTAGGTATTTGCTTCAATACTTACATCATTTTCGTTGGTTGTAGCCTACAACTCCGATCTTTATGAAGTTATGAACCATTAGAGACTTAACTTGAATTGGTGGCCACTTTCTTTACGATAACCATTTAAGATATGCATTGAGACATTTGGTTAAGTGTGGTATTTTTCTATTAAGTCATTAACTAGGTAGTTCATTAGATCCCAAACTTTCATTCTTAGGATGATCGTTATGTGAATTTGTGGGAATTTTGCGTGGTAAAACGTAGAATGAAAGTTTGGGATCTAATGAACTCTCTATGAAGATAAAAAACACTTGAACAGTAGCCAAAACAAATATCAATAATCAAACTTTTCTTTTTCTTTTTTTCTCCGAGTTAAATCAATTGTATACCATGTGGAAGAATAATAATTCATTAAGTACCAGAGGGATGACACACCGAATAGACAAATTTTCAATCAACGGTAGACAGTTGAATACGTGAAGAATCGTGAACTTGCCACTATTGTCGATATAGCCACATCCGGAATTCTGCAAGAATAGCAATATATACAAGCTTTTCTTTAGTGGTCTATATCTCTTCCACAAATAAGCTCTTAAGACTACCAAAATCCGTTGAATGATGGTATGATGTCAATCTTACAATCCCTAAGATATACGTCGCTTAATTGTGTCAATTAGAAGAAAGACTCGGGTAATGTACATCCTGAAAATAAATCGAATACTAACTCCTTGACGATTCTTTTTCAGAGACAGATAATGTAAAATGAGGTCAATTTCATCGGATAATAACTCCTCGTTAAATTTGGCTTTTTTTTAAACACATTATATATACGATTTCGTATAAATTATTAATTATATAGAGTATTCATACAATACATACCTTGGGGTGGTTTAGGTAAATTAAAATTAATTAATTATAAAATTTTACTAATTATGGAATATATTCAGTTTCCAAATATTTAAAACTTTTTTGTTACGTTTGCAATGTTTAAATCGGATTCCATAATTCTATAAATATAAACTTCGATTAGTTTCAGTTGATTAAGTTTTTCAATCATCATGGAATGCAGAACACTATACCTAACTCTAGTCGCGGCAAAGGGTTTCGAAATCGAGAAGAAAGCTGGCCTCTATGCGGTTGCTTCAGTCTCCAGCACCGATGGCACCGTTCAAATGTTCAAGACCCCAATCGACAAAACAGGAGCGAGGAGTTTCCCCATGAAGTTCACTGTTAGTGAATTTGACTGGGAAACTCATAACCTTGAAATAAGGATTAAAGCGGAAAGAATGTTGGTTGATAGGAATCTGGGAAAAGCCTGTCTGCCGATAAGAGAGCTTCTTGACGGCGTAACAACTCAAGGGAAGCCAATGCACACCGTTATTTATCAAGTGTCCCGGACACTTGAATTTACTTTTACCTATACGTTTGGGGAAATATTTCTCCAGAAGCCGGTGGTCGTTGAGAATACACATCAAGACACCAGCTCATATGTTGATGCTGGCTGCTGTGAGTGAGGCTGTTGCGATCGTTATAGTTGTTTTTCATTTAATCTTTTACCTTCTGATTATTGTTGTTAATCAAGTTTTAGAGGTGTTTGTTTCATTAGCTCGTTTTCGTTGGTTTATTTTGTGGCTTATAAATGAATGAAAGTCATGTAGCTAAAAAAGCTTCTGTAAACACACCTTTTTCGTTTTAACCCTTGAATCATTAGTGATAACTTGGTTTCTTTTTTTTTTACTTCGAAACTTGACATAGACAGAAACCAAATCAATATTTTTTTCTTTTAATATAGTTAGCATTAACGTAAGCTACGTAACCGATCAATATTTGTACAGGTTCAAAGTTGTTGTATAAAGCCGAACTTGCTACCTCGAGGTTGCCTCATAAAGGCCTAGACTAGCAGAGCTATTCACCGTTTTTTTTAAGTTCAAACATAACCCAAGGTTCACATGGATAACAACATTTTCTTTATATAAACCGACATTTTTTTCGTTTGGATTTACATTTTGATAAAGTTTCCTCCACGGGCCAACGTCAAAACTATTTAAGCGAAGTAAAAGAAGTTATTACCCACTCCAATTGGAAACCAAACTGATGAATTGAAAAATTACGAAAGTCCAGTAATCCCAATTCCGAAATAACATGCAAAAGATTCTCAATTAGTCACTTACCTTCAATTTTCTTCTTCACGATAATGCTCAACAGTGATCGCTACCGCGGGTGATGCATGTGGGGAGCGTGAGAGAATGTTTAAAATCTTCCCTTTTTGAGCCTTAGCAGCCCCGTTGTAGAGAAATATCCTCGCCTTCTTTAGGACAGGTGACTTGGCAAGTATAAGCGTCACAAAATCCAACTCAGCATTCTTCTTCTTACTCACATTTATAATCGCTAACTCGTTCAGATGCTCAACCCGAATGTCTGAATAATCTTTGAGTGTAAACGAGCCTCTCAGTTTGTCTTCACAACATTCTTGCATAATCTTCACAAAGTGTCGGTTAACATTTTTAATGACAGTTGACTGTCTGTGTATTTCAATATAAGATACGTAATAAAAGATGAATTAAAGTTTATTTACCACCACCTTGAGTTTCTCCAAGTTCGGGGAGCTTTTGATCACAAGAGCAAGCATTACTATATCATCTTCAATAAAACACACGCCTTCAATACAAAAGTATTTGAGGTGGACTAACTTGGTTTGCAGCTTTTGTGGAACCCCGTATGGAGATCTAAAACACTTGAACAATAGCCAAAACGAATATCAATATTAACCAAACTATTTTTGTCTTTTCTTCTCCGAGTTCAATTAATTGTATACCATGAAGATGGTAATAGAACATTGGTACCTGAAGGACGGTACACCAGATAGACAGATTTTCAATCACCGGTAGACAGTTGAATAGGTCAAGAATTGAGAAATCGCCACTATCATCGATATAATCACAGCCGATATTCTGCAAGAATTGAAATATATAACTAATGAAAGAAAGCATTTGAAAAATTGATATTTTAATTTTGGTTAGAACTTACGAGAGTCACTGTCTTAAGTAACGGAGACTTAGATAGAATATATACAAGCTTTTCCTTAGTGGTCTTTAATTCTTCCATAAATAAGCTTGTAAGTCTACCAAATCCACCGAATGTTGTTGGTATTAAGTCAATCTCACAATCTTTGAGGTACAGTTTGGTTAATTGTATCAATGAGAAGAAAGACATAGGTAATGTATATCTTGAAGATAAATCGAGTCTTAATTCCTTAACGGATTGTTTCAGAGACCCACAATGTAAAATGAGGTCAATCTCAGCGGCTGATAATTCCTCATCAAACGAAGTTTTAGAAACTTTGGTGTAATGGTACCTCCATTCCTTAGAGAGGACACTTGTCCTTGCTATCTCTCGAATAGGTAAACGACTTATGATGGTTTCGATTATGGCGAAAGGAAGGCTGCTGATATAATCCATCTCACAATATTTTTGTCGTCTGCAAAATTAAAAACTTTTATTTAGGATAAACTCTGTTTAATACACATACAAAAAATCTTATACATAAACAAACATCCTTCTGAATTTTTAAAACCGAACACAACAACTGTTGACCAGTCCAACAGAAAGCATAGACAATTATATTCGATATAAGTTCAAGAACACGAGGAGGAAACATGTATGAAAGTTCTAAATCCGTTAAATCTCCAAATGTACCAAGAATAGAGTAAACGAACTTTTTATGTTAAAAAGTGGACAAAGATACAGGAAACAGCTCGTAAAGTAAATAAATAAATAAATACAGAATATTAATGTAAGTACCGTTGAAGGAACCAATACGTAACATACAGTGATATGCAACTACAGTTGACATAGTTTGCCTTGTACTATTAACATTCATAGCATAAACACTAGTTAACTAGACGAAATCAAAGTTCACATAATTTATAAACAATTAGGAAGGTAAAGACAGGGACAATCAAATCCAAGTGAACTAATCAAAACTCGAGTAACTTCAAATAACATATTGATTCAAAACTGTATGTATCATATCCATAAATATTTTTCGAATTCAATTTGATTAAACCGATAAATACTTATTTACTTCAAAACTATCTCGTACTTAGGGACTTATTTATCAAATTTAATGAACATAGTCGCATACAATCATCGCAAAATTTGTTGTAATTAGGGTTTCGAATTGGATGATACTGAAAGTCGTGTGAACACTTTCAGATCAAAATATTTTAGTGGTATCCTTAAAATCTCTGATCGGATAAATTCAATGAATTGAACAATTGAAAGTGGTGAATCTTATTGTAATCGAATTCTCATGCCATACCAGTATTATTAACCAACAAAACAAGAGTTAAAAAACGGTTTATAAAACTGCCATATGCAATTTTATTAAAACGGATAGGTCGAACAAGTATGCACTCCACACTTTCCCGAACTTGTTCGACATTTATCAAGATTACATTGATTAAACAAATTAATCCCATTACACTTAAATCATATTGGTGACATAAATCACCAGCAAAATCTCAGTAATAATTAATTACTATTTAATGGACTAATGCTATAGTATATATATCGATGAGCAATAACCGCAAACAGTTCTGGCAGATCATGTAAATTTAAGACGAAATGTAATGAAATCTACATAGAATTATCAAAAATCTATAAATCGGTAACTTAAGCTTATATATTAATGAACATTAACCGATAACGATAACAATATCCACAAAATCATTCAAGCTTAGTGACTATGTATCTATATCAACGAATAACAATCGAACACGGTATTCGCGAAATTAAGATGAAATTAAGATATAATTCAGGCAAAATAACTATAAAATCAGGAATTAACAGATTATGAGAAACGAAATACCTGTTACGATCGCATTTTGAGAAGAAAACCGGCGCAGAACTAACGAGCGAATCAGCCACTAACGTCAGACGAACAGAAATAGCAACGGCGATCAGGAAGATAGCGGAAGGCGACGGTAATGTAATCGCCAAAATCGCCGGGAAATGAGTGCGGGTAGGGTTTGACATAATTATGGCGGGAAAAATAGAATGAAATGTTAAATTTGTATGAGAACTTGAGGGTGCAACGGAGTATTTATAACTTAAACTAACATGGGAATTATATTTAAAACAAATTTTGTACTTAAAATTATTATATTATTAACTTTTAAAAAAGTTAACTGTTTTAAAAAACTTTATAAGAAAACTATCATCGACTTTTAGAGAGTGTTTACACACTTTTACATTGACTGTAAAATCACTTTTAAACAAAATTTATAGGAGGCTACGTTTAACATTTTTCTAAAATAAATGCGTTTTGAAATAAACAAGATGATGTTTCAAAATAACTATATTTTTTCATGTATAAAAAAAATTAAAACACAATTTTAATCGAAAACTTACTTTTTAAGTTCTAAAATATTCAATATGTAAATAAAATATGCGATCCCAATAACCCCTAAAATGAAATGCTTTGAAATCGATAAACAATTATATAACTGTTTTGGTTCTTTTAGAAATTTTATTAGGTAAATCTTTTAAAAATTTAGTTTCTCATTTATTTTCGTATATGATAAGGATTTGATTTGAGCCGGCCCTAGGATTAAGGTAATTTGTTTAGGTAAAATAAAATTAACTAATTAAAAGATTTTGCTAATTATGAAATAAAAAATAAAATGTTTCCAAATAATTAAAACTTATTGGTTACGTTAATTCTATAAAATAAACTTCAATTAGTTCCATTTGATCAAGTTTTCCAATCATCATGGAATGCAGAACACTAGATGTTACTATAGTCTCAGCAAACGGTCTCGAGATTGAGAAGAAAGCAAGCGTCTACGCGGTTGCTTACGTCTCTACTCTCTGGCACCCGTGGCCTCGTTCAAAAGTTCAAAACAACAATTGATAAAACCGGAGTGTAGCATTTCCCCATCAAGTTCACTGTTAGTGACATTGACGGGGAAACTCAAAACCTCGTTATAAAGATGAAAGCCGTGAGAATGTTGCTTGATAAGAATCTGGGGCAAGTTCGTTTGCCGATAAAACATCTTCTTGAAGGTGTAACAACTCAAGGAAGCCAACGCAGAATGTTGGCTATCAAGTGTCGGGAAACCTTGTGCTTAATTTTACTTATAAGTTTGGGGAAGTATTTAAGGTAAGACACTAGCTCTAGTTTGGTAGTGGATGATAATGGAGTCTGGCATGATGGTGGAAGCTGATGTGATTGTGAATGTTGCGGTGTTGATTTATGTTGCTGATTATTGTTTTAGATTATTTTTAAGCTTATAAGCTTATCTGTTTTGATTTATATTTATGAAATCGTTTTTTGGTTTATTGTTTGGCTTAAAATTATAAATAAATCAATAGTGATAAGTTGATAACTCGTTGTTTTACTTTGAAGATTGATATAGGCAAAACCAAATCATACTTGTTTTGAAATTTAGTTAGCGTTAATGTAACAAATCAAAGGCTTACGCATTTATAAACAAATGGTAATATATGTTACTTTCGACCAAATATCCTCTTCCTTTATGGTGGAGGCTTACTTTGACATCCAACAAGCGGATCAGATATGTTGGGTAACGGGTCATGATGGATACGGGACAGAACATGTATTTTTAATAAGTGGGTCGGGCTAGTTGGGAAACACCGTAAACACACCAAAATGGCAAAATTACATGTATTAACCCACAAACTAACCCACTTGGACCCCCAAAATTATATGTCCTAGTTCTTGATTCTGGTTAAAATAACTTCGGTTCGCTAAAACCCTTGTCGTCTGACGAAACGATTGTTAGATAATAGTGTAGCTTTTCTTAAATTTTATTGATTTTGAAGGGTCTGCATATTCTTTAAATGATATGGATTCAGCTGCATAATTTATGACTTTTGACTTTCAAGAGTCAATACTTCTAAAGAATTGTTGTTTTACATGTTTTTTTTTTAAAGTCAAAGACACTGGATGGTAGGGCTGAGCATCGGGTCAATACCGACCCGACCCGAACCGATACCGATTTATACCGAAACCGAAAATAGGCAAAACATCAAACCGAAACCGAACCGAATTTGTTTCGGTCGGTTCGGTAACAATACCGAAAAATACCGAAACTAACCGAAAATACCGAAAAACACACATAAAATTCAAATTCAAGTTCAAACAACCATTACAACAAACCAAATTATATATTTATATTGGATATTCTGGTACAGGAATCAGTACAATGTCTCTAGCATCATAATATGATATTCTTAAACTGACTATCAAGATAATAATATGGTTGTGGTTTAGTTACTTCAGGCTTTGAATATGGTTGTGGCTGAAATTTCAAATTACAATAAATGCATATAAAGTCTAGATTTTAAAGATTTGATAGTTTACCCTCCGAGATACAATTGATCGCAGTGTTTTGAAACCCGGTTCGACCCGGCCGGTTGAACCGGTTGGACCGCTTTCGGCCAAAAAAACGGGTCAAAACAACCCGGGTTTTAAGGAAACTGAGAACCGGTCGAACAGGCGGGTTTTTAGACACCCGGGTCAACCCGGTTCGCTAATACCCGCCGGGTTTTGTTTTTTATACTATTTTTGAAAGTTAAAAGGTTATAATCTCGTAAGATTTATGCCATTTGAAGTTTAAAACTTATAAACTCGTAAGATTTATGCTTGGGTATAGTCTTTTGAAGCGTTAAATCTTGTAATCTCAGTAGGAGTTATGCCTTATCAAGTATAGAGTATGAAACGTGTAGTCTTTTGAAGTAAAAAGTTGTAATCTCTTATTTCTTGATTAGATAAACATGTTTCTTTGATGTTTTTATGCAGCAAAGGTTAGTGTTTTGAACTTTTGACAGGGGATATTGGAAATTTTGGACATTTGCAGAGACCGGGTTGACCCGCCGGTTCAACCGGTTGGCCCGGTGACCCAGTGACCCGGTGGCTAGGCCGGGTCGATCATTGACCCGGTTTTCAAAACATTGATTGATCGTGAAGAATAGCAAAAGACATGATTGCAACAAGTACGGTTTGCACAGGTTAGAACACGGCCACAAAAACAGGCCCTCCTTTATGTATACACCAAGTTTGAAGCCATAAAAGTACTCCAGATGAAATAATTCCCTGTAACATATACATGTTTTTTATTAAACTTGAAACAATATGTTTAACTACCTTATTTTAGGACCTTAATGTTGGTTAGAGTCCATGAAAAAACATAACATGCATTTGTACAGATTTCTCTAATCATGTTTCCTATGTTACGGAATATTTAAGATGAAATTAATTTATCAAATATGTTCAATACTTACAACGTATAAGATGGTGAAAATCTCCTCCCCGGACGAGATTTTCCATTTTTCTGGATCCCTCTCAAAGAACGCTGCTATGACCATGAACTGGACGAGCCCGAAGAAACATGTGAAAGAAGTGAGTGAAAGTTTCGTTGGGTACTTCTTCACAATGGGAGCCTGCAATATTTTTTCAACCATTATCTCTTTATGTTCTCAAGTTTTATTTTGAGGGTAAAGGAATGTAAAGGAAAGGAAATAAATAAATTGTTGTGTTCTCAAGTTTTTTTTAAGAAAGGAAAGCAAAGTAAAGGAAATGATTAGGAGGTAAAGTTTATACATTTTATTCAATAAAACAATCCGACCATATTTGGGGTGATTGTAAAGTAAAATAAATACTTTCCTTTACTTTACTTTCCTTTTCTTTACATTACTTTCCTTTCCTTTCATTTTAGACTCGAGAACAGAGCGTTATGTTCCAGCAGGTAGCGAAATAACTAATATCAGTTACCAGTGGTCTTTTTCCGTCTAGCACTTCACTACGAAACTTATTAATAACTAATCACTATTACAAACCTTTTAGGCGGGGGAGCAGTATCCACTTGATTGACTTCTTCAGCATTCTCTTGAAGCTCTTTACTCCTGTAAAACGAGGATAAATGAAAACAAATTACGAATAAAGCTCAATATGGAAAGGAAATCAAAAACATATACGCATAAAAGGTAATATTATTATTACCGTTTCACAATGGAAGGAGATTTAAGTTTCATGTTACTTGTTGCAGCACTTTTACCGGTCACAGACAGAGAACAAAAAACAAAAAACAGAACCCTATTTATATTTCGGGCTGGATCGGGCTGAATCGGGCCTTTTCGGTATTTCTATCGACCCGACCCGAATACCGAAAACGGTGATTATTTGCGTCGACTACCGTCCCGGATGCATTATTTCGGTCTCGGTTTCGGTCGGTATTGTCGGTTTCGGTCGGGCCAGTCGGTTTCGGTCGGTATTTCTCAGCCCTACTTGATGGGTTGAAATCGATGGGAGTCAAACATTTGTGAGATTTTTATATGAATAACAATATTAGTACATAGACTAATTTAAAAACGGTCGAAAAAAGATAAGTATACAATTAATGAAGTATTTTGTCACTAGATTACCCATTATGCTAATGTATTAAAAACGTCAGTTACTTTTAGATTTTAAAAAGTTTTAAATATGTAAGAGCAAAATGGAAAATTATAACAATTTGAATATTCAGATAAAAACATGTCAATATGTCACACCCCGCCTGCGGCGAAAACGCAGGGTGTGACCTATTGACGATCATCACAACACACCAATATAATAGAGAAATACTAAATGTAATAATATAAGAAAAGCGTTGTGACATTGCCATTTAAAAAGAAAGTTATTCTTGTCTCATTTACACGTCTTACACTACAACAAAATATTCAACATAAACGTAAATGGTAACGAAGTATTTCAAAAGGAAAGACTTAGGCATGCAAGCCCGAAATAACCCAATGATTAAATAAAGAGAGTATGCTAATGCAATGCAACAATCTAAAAGTCTTCTAGAGTCAAATCTCAAAGCTACGTCCTATGCTTGCTCGTTACCTGAAAATAAAGCTCGAAAGGTCAACATAAAGTTGAGCTAGTTCATTGAGTAAGTATAAAACGTAATAGTAAGAAAACATATCTCAACTTCAGTTTAGCAAAAAAGATGTGTAACTAATGCATGTAAGTAATAAGAAAAATCAACATCCATAATCATCCATCGTAAGCATATATCGCTAGTAGGCAAATTATACTGGTAATCAAGTAATGTCAGTAGGAAAGGTATACTGACTAGAAACATCCGCAGTAGTCACGCTACTGTAAGTACACTTCATTAGTAGGAAATATATACTAATGAACGTGCAGATATCAGTGGGAAAGTTAAATTGACCAGGGTTTTTACCACTAGGAAAGGTATACTGGTAAACAACTTTCACAACCAGTGTCTCGTTTAAGTTTTGAAAATATGCATTAGGTTTACGTTACACTTTTATGAATGTCCAAAAGTAGTAAGTTTTCATAAATAGAAATATCTATTTATGGTATGTTTCCAAATTTAGTAAGTTTCCAACAATAGAAAATTTTCCATATATAGTAAGTCATGGAAATGAAATTCGTTTATCAAAATCCGTTTTTCTCAAAAATGGTTTTGGTTGAGCTTTAATTTCCCCCGATTTGTAAAACATATACAATAGTAAAAGATGGGCAATGAACTCATCTCGATATAGTAACTAAGCGACACTACTCTAGTTGTGTGAGTGTGTGTATATGAGGCAGTAGGTCACAAGGCTAAGTCCCGACTAGATATTGAGGTCCCCTAAATCATATAAGTAAAAAATCGTAAGAATACGTTTATCGCGTTTCGGAATCTATTAATTATCACGTTTAAGATTTTCGTTTTAGAAATTTGATTAGATCATACAATTGAGATTAAACGGTAAGTGTAGGTATGATGATAGAAATTTCGGCGAGTACCTATGTTCATTAAAACTGTTATAACTTGAGTTTTATGAAGATTTAAACGATGAATCTTATACGTATGAAAACTAGACTTAGAGGGCTACGTCATAGACTATGGATTTGTTCAATTTGGGTTTAATATGAAATATTTATGATTGAAACAAAACCGGTTTAACAATCTGTCCAAAACGTAAGTTTATCTAGTTTGAGTTATGAAACGGTTTTAAATTATCAAGTGAACGCTAAAGCGGGTTTGACACTTTTAATATGTTTTTGGACCTGTTACAAGTCAATAATAACCAATTCAAAATACGTTTAAGGTTTTCTAAGTGGTTACACATATTCAAATTACCAAAACTTAACAAAGTATTTTAAAAACTCATATTCGACCCAGTATTAGTATTTTACACTTTTAGGAAGTTCTACGATGAATTAGACAACGAGCCTTACGTTTCTGAAAACTAGATTCCAAGGGCTACAACGTTCGTTTAGGTCACAGTTTCAAATTCAGTATCACCTCATAGTTATTGATCGAACAAGACATGTAAAAATCGAACTCATCAATTTTTACGAATAAACATATGTATAGACTTTGTATTCGGGTTTTTAAGACGTTAATGGTCACGAAACTTGTAGATATGATTTATGTCATTTGAATTTAGTCTAATAATGAATCAAGATCAGATTTCACCAATTCACCCAACATAATAAGAGTATAAATAAACGATTAAGAGATGGAAATGAAATTAGGGTTTTATACCCTTGGATTGAATGCAACGAATTGGAGATTGATCTTGCACTCTAGGTTACGCTTATGGTTACATGAGAACACGAAGAGGACAACAAAAGGGGTTGTTGGATTCGAGCCATAGTTACCCAAGAGAATATCAAACAAATAAAAAGAAATACAAGATTAAAACACTTATATATTCATGAATATGGAAATCGACCAAGAGATGATTATCACAACACTTACACCGACAATATGATGACTCAAAAATGATTTCGAATGTTGAAAGTCAGCAACAAGGTCACACAAGGATTCCTACAAAAACAAATCACAAGGTTACCCAAATGACATTTGAATCGGCTGAAATGGAGGTAACGATATCAACGTAACACAACACACTTACACGATCGATTAATGTAGGGACTGTGATGATGATGAATTAAGGAGGCTCCAAGGTTGATGATGGTGGCTGCAACACTAGGATAACGACTGAAATAAGAGGGAGAGGGGCAACTTGGGACAGCAACAAAGAAAGGAAAAAAATGTTAGGGTTTTGCCAAGTGTTGTTATAGAATAATGTAATTTAGGATTAGCAATGTTAAGGGTGTGTTTGTTTTTGGTTTAAGGGGCTTAAGGACTAACTTACTGCATACGAAGGCTAAGCTAGGTGGCTTAAGACTCGAACCCAACACAAGAACAAAAGTTGAAATTGATGGAACCCAGCCCGCTGCGTCGCAGCTCCTACCCATTGCGGCGCAGTGGGACTTTTCCCAAACTCTTCGATTACTTCGCGGACAAGCAACGAACGACACTCGGAAATGGAAAACATAACCGAAACAATACTCGGGACTAAGACTCATGTAGATATCCATTTTAGTATTGAACACGGACACCCTTAATTAAGGTGAATAGAGTTTACGTAGTAACGTGAGACCATAAAATAAAACACGGAATTAATCTTTAAGTCATCTAGGAGCTCATCTAGTGGGTACTAACTACTTGTGCACCTAAACTAACACGATATCAGTCACATACAGAGGTATACACACATTTCTAAAGCAATAAACAACATAATTCAAATATAAAGAACTTAATTTTAAAAGCTACATGCATATTAGACTAAACTGAGACGAAAAAAATGACAGTTGTCACACAGTAGGTTAAAGAAATTACATAAATCATTCACTTACAAGAACTAATTATCTCTTGTTTATTTTATACGAACCATAGTATCACAAAATAAGAAACTAATATACTGCATTTTTATATCTTTTGAATTTTTATTTGTTTTGATCTTATTTTAATGATTTTGTGTTGAGTTTCTATATTTATAAGTGTCAAAAATAAAAGAAACAAAAGTTTAGAGCAATGTACAAATAAATAGTTGAGGGACTAAACCTGTACATTAACAAACTTACTTTCACACACACAAAATCTTCACCAAACACCAAAATCCCCAAATCAGAGACTTTCTAAACCCTAGAAATGAATTCAATTTCTCGAACCTTCTCATCAGTCTTCAACCGGCCAGCCGCCGCATTGAATCACCGGAGCTACGATTTACAGCAATGGCGAGGAATTCGAGTGAAGATATTGAACAATAATCTGGAAAGAGGATTGACTTATATGCAGAGGATTATGCAATCGAGTGGAATCGAACGAATGATTAAAAACGAGCAGCTGTATCATATTAAGAATTCTGAGAAACGGATTCTGGCTAGGAAGAATTTGCAGCGTAGGCTTAAGTCTCAGGATCTGGCTAGGAAACTTAAGTCGATTCTCGTTCGAAAAGTCAGGTATACGGTTATTCTCTGGTTTGATTTACGGTGTTTTTCGGTTGAATGTGTTTTTTTTCATTTTGGTATATGTTGATGTAATATTGTATGTATGTAACTTAAAAACGCGTTTATGGTATGTATCTAACTTTCAAAAACTTGTAAATAGGTGACACGAGGCAACGTTGCGTAATACAGTAACGATATTTAAAAGTTTGATACATATAATAGACGCGGTTTAAGTTGGATACATACGACTTTAGAGTAAAGTTGGATACATACATCTAAGTACTTATACATATATTTTGGCTTATTTTAGGGGAAGTAGTGCATTTTTTGATCGGGGCATGTTGTTGTCAATGTTTAATCTGGCTGAGGAGCATACTTAGTGTTGCTTTTTCTCCTTTCGTTAATCATTTATTAACATAATACTTCTTATTGTGATATCCATAGATGCACTAAACTTGAATAGTTTAAACTTTTTGTGGTGCAAATGAAACGTCATTAAGAAATTACTGTCATACACTAAAGCTTGATGAGATAACATGATAAGAGCCTTTAGTATCGGTACAGATGGTTACATTGTTATTAATAATGAGCGATCGAGATAGTCTTAGTTGTGGCAGAAAAGAAGGATTTTAGGGTTCCCTTATAATAGGCGTTAGTGATTTAAACAACTAGAAGCCGTAGAGGATGATTCATAGTGTAGTTGTCACATTCTGTAAGGAGGTAAACGAAAAGGGGAGGAGAGGTGTGAAGATGAAGTTTTTTTCATTCAAATCGTCCTTCACTTTCTCTAAATTTAACAAATTTTACCTGTACAAAATAACTTAAAAGGCGCTGTTACCTCAACAAACTATAGCTCTACATGCTCGCTATACATAGGACTCGGGGCAATTTCGATTTTCGATCCATTATATATGAGCAAAAAAAAAAGTGAACTTGATGTGTATTTTTATTGCATACAATCCCCTAACTCTCCATATATAAAGATTTGGATTATTTTATTAGTTGTATTGTGTCGGTAATCATATTTGATACACTCGGGGCAATTTCGATTTTCGATCCATTATATATGAGCAAAAAAAAAAGTGAACTTGATGTGTATTTTTATTGCATACAATCCCCTAACTCTCCATATATAAAGATTTGGATTATTTTATTAGTTGTATTGTGTCGGTAATCATATTTGATACACTCATTAGTTACATAACCTACAAGCATGTGTTTTTCAGATCAACCTAACCTGATTGGTTTTGACTGTTATTTTTGACACGAGTTAATGAAATACCCATTTTGACCTGAACATGTTACTCAATCCGTCCATTTTCCCACTGTTATCAGAACACTGTATTGTCATTATAGAATGATATTTTTTCCAAGCTGCAACTTATATCACCTTTTAACCATCTATGAAAAAGGGACCCATTGCAAGCTACATAACCATCTTTTCAATTTCGCGACCTTCCTAAAAATCGTAAGATCACTCTTAGATATATGCTGTTGAACAGGTTGATAGCCATCCACACAGTCAAACATCTGATAAAAAAAACTCGGTAAAAGGATGTATGAAAACGCTTATTTAGATTTGGTTTAAACCAAAAAACCAAGTACTGTTATAATTTTGAATCGATGGAGTATTACTATTAGCCACCGTTACTGCTATTTGTCAGCTTTATTTAATATATTTTGCCTTATCTGACATGCGTTACTCGATGATACAGGGGTTATTGAGCTTATATCTGGATAATAACTAAAGCACAAGTGAGTTATGCTGCTTTGATCTGCTACAACGATATTTTTCAATAAATGTTCATGTGGAAATTAGGTTCTTCTATTCAACAAAATATGTTCTTGATTTTAAAAACAAATGCAGTTTTGTTGCTGGATTCTAAGAACAGATGCGGTTTTGTCCTATGCTAAGAGACTGACATCACTTTTTTGTGTTCTTTTAATTAATCTAAGATGTGGTTTTTTTGCAATGATCAATCTGTAATCAGTTGATTTGTGAGGTTGGGTTTCACAGACATAATGGGCTACATGTATTTTCCGTCTCTAATGAAATATTACTTCTGGAAAATGTTAATCATAGTTGTTATATGTTTTCGGGAGGATTAATTTCTGTATAGGAGTCTAAATCCTACTTTCTGCTTGTTTAGTTACTTACTCGCTTTGACAACAATGATGCCAAGGATTAAAGTATCAATAAAAAGAAAATTATGACATGGAACAAACGATAATTAATTTGCTATATTACAATATTGCTTGAATACATTAACAATTGATGGACCATATATAGAACCATGTTCTTGCAATATATCTAGTTTCTTCTCGTAGCAAATTGAAAGATCTCGGGCCTCTTTCTTCTCGTTTTTGTATTCACAATCTTCATAACCCAAATTGGTTTTCCAGTTGAGAACATAAGACATCCTAAACCAACACCGAGGACAGTCCCACATACATATCCCAAAACAACAGATTCCCATGTAAATCCATCTAAAAACCATGAAGTTTCGTCCTCTTCTTCTTCTTGTCGAAACTGAGATGGTTCTTCATCGTCTCCACATTTTTTTAGAAATGGAAATCCACACAACTCGGGGTTTCCTTGATATGAATCGATTCCAAACGTATTGAATTGTCCACCTTGAGGTATGGTTCCAAAAAGTTGATTCCCAGAAACGTTGAAGTCTGCGAGAAATGTTAGCCTAGTTAGCTCCGTGGGAATCTTTCCTTTGATCTGGTTCGAAGAAAGATCTAAAGACTCGAGCTTTGTCAAGTTGTCAAGCATTTCTGGTATTCGTCCAGTAAGATGGTTGTGGGACAGGTTTAGATGACGAAGAGAGTTGAGCATATTTATGTTACTTGGAATCTCTCCTTCAAATTTATTGTCTGAAAGGTCAACTGTTGTGAAAACAGTGAGAATTCTTTCAAATTTCAGTTCAGATCCTTTCACCACAAGTACCACACTATCTGTATATGTACTTAAACTACCATCAGATCGACTACCTATGTAAGTTGGAACCCGTTCTTGCTCGTCAATATTCATCATCGCCTTGAAGTTCTCGAAATACTCCGACGGCAAATGACCCGTAAACAAGTTTCCAGAGAGGTCGATAATTCGTAGTTTAGGAAAGGGAAGCTTACTGCTTGAGCTCTGGATTGAACCATGTAGGTTATTATATTTCAGGACAAGAACTTGTAGTTGTGGAAGAGAATCAAGCCAATGGGGAAACGTGTCGGTTAGCATGTTCTTTCCAACATCGAAAACTTCTAGAAATCTACAATTCATCAGACTTCTTGGTAACAGTCCCTGTAATCGGTTGCCGTTGAGGTTTAGGCTAGTCAATCTACAATTATTCCTGAAACAGTCTGGAAGTGCACCAATAAAGTTATTATTCGACAAATGCAAAACTTCCAAAAACCTTGAACTGCAAATTCCAGAAGGGAGCTTTCCTGCAATTGCATTATTTCTAACAGAATATGCAATTATGTTGATAGGTAATTTTGGAAGAGTTCCGTTAAACATGTTGTCGTCTAGGTTTAGATATTCGAGGAATGTTAGATTAAGGATTGTATGAGGAATTGGACCCGACAACTTATTCCTAGAGAGATCTAATGTATACAAATTACTTAAGTTTCCGATATCGAGGGGTATGCTACCTGAAAACTGATTTCCGGACAAATCTAATGTTTCCAAATTACTTGAGTTTCCGATTTCGAGGGGTATGCCACCTGAGAACAAATTATTACTCGCTGTGATAGTATGGACTAACTTACCAAATCGTGGCAAAGAACCAGAAAGCATGTTGTCATCAACATAGAAGTAGCTGATTTTACTGAAGTTGATGTCTTTAGGAAAGGAGCCACTTAAATTATTTGAGGAGATGTCTAATACTTCCAAATTACTAGTGAAGTTTCTGAAAGAATCTGGGATTGGACCGCTCAGATGATTATTGTGAATATAAAGATATATGAGATCCTTTGCCCCACCAAGTTCAGGTGGGATTGTTCCAGAAAGATGATTACTGGAAAGATAGAATTCTTGCAAATGGGTTAAGTTTCCTAAAGAAGATGGGATTTCACCCGTGAGATTGTTAGACCAAAAGTCAAGGATTTCCAACTTTGCTAACATCCCAATTTCTAGTGGTATTGGTCCAATAAGCTCATTTACCTCTAAGTAAAGTTCAATTAAGTTGGTCAAATTAGCTATGCTATTTGGGATATGACCAGTAAGCCTATTTAAGAATAGAGAAAGCACTTCTAACGATGGTAGCATTCCAATCTCTGAAGGAATCACTCCTGACAAGTAATTCTCCCCCAAGTTAAGGTATCGGAGTTGGGAAGCGTTGGCTAGGTTAGGAGGAATAGACCCAAACAGAGAATTACCCCTAAGATACAAAAGTTTAAGATTAGGAAATGATGAGAAATTAAGAGAGTCGAGACTACCGTTTAGGCCTAAATATGGAAGACTGATATTGGTCACAACCCATTCGGACTGTGGAGTGTAGCTACAGTTGATCCCAAGCCAGCTTTGGCAAGGGCTGTTTCTATCCCATGACTTGAGAGTCGATTGGCTTTGCTTGTCAAGCCTTGCTTTCCATTCTAATAAGGCTGCTGGTGCTTCGTTTTTTGCTTGTAAAACACGCACTTCTGTATGACTTAATAGTATGACAACTATGAAAGTAAGGACCATGAGAGATAGTATTGATCTCATACTGAATTCAGTTCTAGAGAAGCATATAAAAGGTATATTTATACTACTCGAGTGGCAATCCTGACCCAGACCTTACGAAAGGATGACTTTGGTCAACTTTTAAATTTTCCGAATCACGTCCAAAACATGTACCGTTTTTCCCGAGTTATTATATTTGGCTTTTCAGTTATCAATATTAAATGAATAATGAGCGAGTACGTATTGACAATGTAGAGCTGTGTTTACATTTATGTTTGATAATAAACCTGTTATAAAGAAATATTTTCTAAATCAGTAGCCATTTTTGTTTACCCATCAGTGAACCATCCGATTTCATTAAAATGTTTGATTTGTATCTTACCGCAAAAAACCAAAGGGCACTTGGCTTGGCGGTATGTGGGTGCCTCCCATCTTTGAGGTTGAGAATTCAAATCTTATTATATGCATAGCGTTTTTCTATTAAAAAGACCCCCAAAAATTATATGTATGTAAATTGTAAGAAGACTTTCACTAGAATTCAAGGAACATATTTTCGAACATTTAATCTTCAAATTTACTGGAACTTGAAATTAACTAAATGATCGAAAACATGTGCCCATTTTAACAAAACGGATGAAATGAAATAAGTGTATGATTTAAGTATATTAATTGCTCATGAAAAAACAGAATGTAAACGAAAAAAGCATTGATATATTGGTTCAATGTATCAAGAGTACAGTGGTGTCACAATAACCACATGGGTTTTTTCCGGCCTTAAAAATGTCGTATATTTTAGATTCTTTTCTTACTATGCTTCCTTCTTTTTCCTAAAATGACACATTTTTTGTTCCCATGTGTCACGCGGCCTATATTTTTACTCAAGAAAGGAAGTCGATATTCACACCGATGTACTTGTTGATTACATATTTAATTTACATTTTACATTTTAAACGTTGCATCTCATTTTTGTCCCTTAAAGTCAAGACCAGTACTGTTGACATAGGGTCCGACCACCTGATTCGGGTCAAGACCGGATCAGGTGGTCCGGAATCTCTAGTTCGGTCAGGAAAAGACAAAAAGGCGTGAATACGACAAGAAATCGACAAAAGAGGAAAGGAAAGATACTCTGACAAAGCGACTCTTTTAACCGATGGATAAAAGGAGCAAAATCCAGGGAACATCCTATTATCCAGGGAACATTCTATTATCCAGATTGTCTCCTATAAATACCCAGGTAAACAGTAAGTATCCTCAGATTATTTACGTGTAGCTTCATACTATTATCTTTTTGTCCGAACCAGAATACTTACTCTCACGCCCGAGTTGAATCAGGGGTTTAGCCCCCCTCAACCTGGTGTCTTTTCTTAGTGCAGATAAATCGGACGAAGGATCACTGAGGTTAGTTCAAAAGGGAAACGGACTTCAAGTCAGGTCTAGATCAGTTCGGGTCGGACTTAGGAGTTTGGTGGACTTTTGTATTAACATTTTGGCGCCATCCGTGGGACCCAAGGAAATACTCACTGAAAATGGAAACTCCCGCTAACACGATTGACTTAGTCATCAATGAGGGAGAGAATTCTAACAAAAACGCTGAGAAGGAAGTCAGAACCGATGGAGAGCTTTCTAGTAAGTTTGTGAAAGATAACATTGAATTGTTAAGAGCGTTGGTTGAAGAACATGAGCGTACGGAGTCACATAAAAAGGGGAAAGGTAAGATGGGAGAGGATACTCGAAAGGAGGGGTATAAAGGAAGGAGATTAAACTTCGATGAGGATGAAGGGTCGGAAGACGAAGAAGAAGATTTAAGCCTACCGTATCAATCTGACTTCTCCTCAAAGTTCACAAAGAGGATCGCTCGATTCCCAATTCCCCCCAAGACAAAAATGCCCAGTATCATTCGGACGTATGATGGGTCGGGAGATCCGGATGACCATCTTAACACATTTGCAGGGGCTGCAGAAACCGAACTATGGTCGATGCCTGTGTGGTGTCGTATGTTTGCACAGACTCTTGTCGGACCAGCGCGGATATGGTTTCAAGCGTTAGAGCCAGGGCAGATAGATAGTTACAAAGAGTTGGAGGTAGTGTTTGGGTCGTTCTTTACACAACAAAGGAAATACCTGAAAGGGCCGACAGATGTCCATAAAACGAAGCAGAGGGATGGGGAAGGATTCAAGGAGTTTGTAGAAAGGTGGAAAAAGGAGATGTTGCAGGTGAAAGGAGCTTCGGAAACCATGAAGATTTCGGGATTCATGGAGGGAATTAAGCCACCCACACTGATAGAATCCTTCAATGCTAGAGTCCCCAGTACAGTTGAAGAAATGATGGTAAGGGTGAAAGAATTCATCAAAGGAAAAGAAGCATCGGGACGAACGGAGGAATTAGGAGGACGAATGACAGGAAGCTCAGGGACCTCATGGAGAGGGTCAGGGGTGCCGACGCCTAGGTCGATACAAGGGAGAAGATCATTTGGTTCACCCAACAGAACCAACAGATATGGGGGAAAGTTTCCCGTATCTCCCATCTCCCCAAGAAACAATCCTATCTCGGGACCAGGAGATAGTAGGAGAAGTGTCCACTTCACGGAGTTATTGAAAACACCGATGCAAATCATGAACACAGAGAGAGGGATCAATCTGGTAAAGCCACCTCCAGGAACCCTCCCAGGAACTCCAGAAAAGGGGAACCTAGATAGATACTGTGATTTTCACATGGATAGAGGACATGCCACGAATGATTGTTACGCATTAAAGAAGCAAATCGAGGAGGCAGTCCAAACGGGAAGGCTTAACCATTTGGTTCGAGACATAAGGGGAGGAAATAAGCAAGGAAGAAACGATAAGGGCCCTAGAGGAAAGCCGAAGGAGATCCACATGATTAGGGCAGGGGACAGAGCCGAACCTGAGCAAGAGAGGGAAGTACCAAAAGATTGGATGAATCAGGTTATAGCATTCCCCCCGTTGAATGCCATAAACCCCACTGATGACCCAATGCTTATTAAGGCTCATGTGGCTGATCACCTAATACACCGAATCTATATAGACGATGGAAGTGCATCGAAAATTATGTTCGAACATTGCTTTTGAGAATTGGATCCGACCTTAAAACGAAGGATGAAGGTGAAGTAGGTTTCATTAGTGGGATTTGCCGGACAAACAAAGTCCTCCATCGGGGAGATATGTTTAGCGGTGCAGCTGGCTGAGGGCGATAAAATCCGAACAGTGTGCATGAACTTTTTAGTGGTAGCAGCTGCGTCCCCATACAATTGTATTCTGGGAAGGCCAGGATTGAAGAAGCTAGGAGCAGTAGCGTCAACCGTGCACGGAATGATGAAGTTCCCAACACCCGGAGGAATAGCCACTATCACTTCGGAAGGAAAAAGGGGTTGCTATCAAGAACAAAGACTAACGGTGGAAGAAAACAAGACGCTAGAAGAGCAGGTCCAAATTAACCCCTATTTTCCGGACCAAATGATAACGATTGGGAAAGCTTTGACGGAGGAAACCAAAAGAAGGTTAGTGACAATGTTAAAGCAAAATAAGGAAGTATTTGCGTGGAAGCCGGAGGATATGACAGGGATTCCAAGAGAGATAGCAGAGCACCGATTGAGTGTTTATAAAGCTTCCGAACCAGTGGTACAAAAGAAAAGAGTCCTAGCACCGGAGAGAAGTAGGGCGGCATGTGAAGAAGTGGATCAATTGGTAAGAGCAGGGATACTCCGAGAGGTTAGATACCGGACATGGGTAGCTAACCCAGTCATGGTGCCAAAAGGAGACAAGACGTGGCGGATGTGCGTAGATTTTAAGGACCTCAATAACGCATGCCCCAAGGATGCGTACCCTTTGCCGGAGATTGACCTGAAGGTGGATTCATTGGTAGGATTCCGATACAAGTGTTTCTTAGACGCATATAAGGGATACCACCAGATACAGATGGCCCGAGAGGACGAGGACAAGACGGGCTTCCACACAGACCAAGGAGTGTACTGTTACAAAAAAATGCCATTCGGACTCAAAAATGCTGGTGCTACATACCAAAGGCTTATAGACAAAGTATTCAAGAATCATATAGGCCGAAACATGGAGGCCTATGTAGATGATTTGGTAATCAAAAGTGAGACTGAAGGAGCAATGTTACAAGACATCAGAGAGATATTCGAGGTACTGAGAAAGGTAAACATGAAGCTGAACCCCAAGAAGTGTTCGTTCGGGGTGGAAGAAGGCAAGTTTTTGGGCCATATCATCATGCCTCAAAGCATCCGTATCCATCCGGATAAAGTAAAGGCTATCACCAACATGGCGGCACCAAAAACGCTACAGGAGGTGCAAAGTTTGAATGGAAGGATAGTGGCATTGGGAAGATATCTCTCCAAATCTGCCGAAAGAGCGTTACCCTTCTTCAAGACACTGAAGCAGTGTATGAACAAGAAGGATTTCAGGTGGACGGAAGAAGCAGATAAGGCTTTCCAAGAAATGAAGAAGTACATAATAAATCTACCATACTTAACGGCACCCCGAAAGGAGGAAACTTTATTGGTGTACTTAGCAACTAATGGGGAAGTGGTAAGCGCTGTGCTTCTAGTGGAAAGAGAGAAGAAGCAATTACCTGTCTACTTCATCAGTAAGGTGTTACAGGGAGCGGAGCTTAACTACAACTCGTTAGAGAAGCTCTCTTTGGCTCTCTTGTTTACATCAAGGAGACTAGGAAGATACTTTCAAGCGCACAAGATAAAGGTAATTACAGACCAGCCGTTGAAGCAGATACTGACTCGTCCGGAGATGGCAGGAAGAATAGCAAAATGGGCTATCGAGTTAGGAGGCCACGACATAGAGTATGCCCCAAAGACAACAGCAAAAGGGCAGGTGTTGGCAGACTTCCTAAATGAAATTCCGGACCAAGGGGTAGTATTGGCTGAACCAGAGACAGTGCTAGGGAAAAGAAAAAGAACAAAAGGAACCACCTGGAAATTATATACCGATGGAGCGGCCAGCAAAGAAGGAGCCGGAGCAGGTATCATCCTAACTAGTCCGGAGAAGGAGGAATTCGCATATGCCATCCGTTTAAAATTCCAAAGTTCTAATAACGAGGCAGAGTATGAAGGGGTGTTAGCCGGACTGAAGTTGGCTAAGAGCATGAAAGTGGAAAGATTGCGAATCTATGTTGATTCGAAGCTCGTGGCAAATCAAGTGAATGAGGAATACGGTGCAAAGGATGATCGGATGAAGAGGTATAGAGACAAGGGCGTGGCTCTGATGAAGGAATTTGATTCTTGCAAGATCAAGCAAATACCAAGAAGCAAGAACAAAAGGGCAGACGTATTCAGCAAGGTAGCATCTATAGCTGGATCAGCCATAGAGGCCTTGGCTAGCAACATCTTCTTGGAAGCAGTTGAAAGAAGATCCATTGATGAAGAGGTCGAAGTGAACGTTATAGTTGAAGAAGAAGGAGTCACATGGATGACACCTTTGGTGGAGTATCTGACTAACGACACGCTGCCTGAAAATGCAACAGAGGCAAGGAAAATCCGAATGAAGGCCACTCAATATATCATGATGGAGGGAGTATTGTTCCGAAGGAACTACCTGGCACCATTGCTCCGGTGTGTAGGCCCCTTACAGGCTAATTATGTAATCAGAGAAGTGCATGAAGGATCTTGCGGAATGCACGCGGGGCCAAGGGCAGTGGTGGCCAAAGTAATGAACTTGGGGTATTATTGGCCCACAATGCATCAAGATGCATACCAAGAGATAAGAAAATGTGATTCGTGTCAAATCCATGCGCCGATCCCCAAGCTTCCCAAAAGTGACATGATTTCAGTTACAGCAGCATGGCCTTTCTTTAAGTGGGGAATGGATATAGTTGGACCATTTCCGGAGGGCCCAGGAAAGGTCAAATTTTTGTTGGTGGCGGTGGATTATTTCACTAAGTGGGTTGAAGCAAAGCCCTTAACACGGATTACAGGAGCTCAAGTGTTGAAATTTTTCTGGGAAAACGTGGTATGTAGATTCGGGTTGCCGGGCGAAGTAGTGACAGACAATGGCAAGCAATTTGTAGATGAGCCTTTCAAAGGGTGGTGCGAGCAGATGCAAATCAAACAAGTCAAAACGTCCGTAGCACATCCTCAGGCCAATGGGCAAGTAGAGCGGATCAACAGAAGTCTGGTGGAGGGAATCAAGACACGTTTGGGGAGGTATGAACGTAACTGGGTGGACCAAGTCCCAAATGTACTCTGGGCACATCGAACCACGAAAAAGACAAGCACACAAGAAACACCCTTCAGCTTGACCTATGGTTCGGAAGCTGTCATACCACCAGAGATAGGAATTCCCACTTATAGGAATGTGCAACGAGAAGGCGTGGATAATGAAGGAGAGCTACAAATTAACCTAATGTTGGCAGAAGAGAGAAGAGAAGCAGCTCACGTTCGGGAAGCCCGATACAAGAAAAGGATCGAACAATATTATAATCAGAGGGTTCGAAAGATCAGTTTTAAGGAGGGGGAGTTCGTGTTTCGGAAGAACGAAGCAAGTAGACAAGAAGATGAGGGTAAGCTGGGTCCGAAATGGGAAGGGCCGTATCAGGTGGTACAGAACAACGGAAATGGTTCGTACAAATTGAAATGCCTGGATGGAACCTTAATCCCCCGAACCTGGAATGAAATGAATTTGAGAAAATGCTACATGTGATGCCGGGGTCTTCCCGAGGAGAAAGAACATTGTACTGCCTTTATGCCAAGTAGAGTCTTGATGATTCAAAGACTTAAGTTCTTTTGTTTATTCTATTTATTAGCAAGTAATAGTTTGTAATACCGGGTTTTTTCCCGAGGCAATTGATGTTAGTGAAGAGAATGAATGTTTGGTTTTTCTTATAACACGTAACATTTAATTCGTTACCTATGCTTATACCGGACTAAAATCCGAGGAAACTAACACGGCTTGACTTAGCAGCCAAGTACACCCTAAGGGTGTAATTCCGAATGACGATTCGAGGCAATACCGAACTATCTGGTTCGATGATAATACAAGATTCAAAACAGAAATTAGCAATATAAACACAACACATGGAAACATAAGGCGCTGTCATTCAAAAGGGGACTTAAAAACCCCTATATCGATCCTACAAAAAGGATAGAAAATTGCGCCAATCTTTCGGCCATACATAAACATATTAAAACAAACTAACACCTAAGAATTTCATGCTTCAGGATTGTCTATTCCAGGAGACTCCGGTTCCGGTAGGACAGGTTGCACAGCTTGAAAAGCTTCAAGTGTTTGGGTGCTGGTGGCTGCTAGAGCATCTAGGTATGAATATGAAGTCTGTCGAAAGGCCTCTTTTGCTTCGGTAAGGGCGGCTTCAGTGGAAGGATCATGAAAGGGGGACTGTGTGATCCTTTGGCCTAACCGATGCAGCTTATACCCAGCAACAACACCATCATGGCATCCAGATCGGTAGTGGGCAACATTGACATTGGAATAAGCTTCGACAAAGTCTTTGCTCTTTAACAAGCCTTCAACTATGTGTTTTGGACCCTGGGAAATCAACCAGGTCCGTTCCTCCTGAAGGACAACATTTGTAGACTCCAACTCCACAACACGATATTCCAGTTCCTGCAGACGTTCCTTCTCTTGCATTGCATCCTTTGTTATTTGAGAGTTTCGGGCTTCGGAGGCCTGAAGATCGGAGGACAGGGTGGTAATTTGCTCTTTCAAACCCTTCACAGTCCGGCTATGGGTGATGTTTAACTCCCCCAAAGCCCGAACCGCGTCCTCATTCACAGATGAAGACTCAACGCCGGAAGTCCGAGCTTTCTTCAGCTCCTCTACTTCTTGGCGGAGCAAGGCAACTTCATCCGCAAGTTCTTTCTTCTCTGTGTCAAGACGGACTTCTAACGCGTCTGCCCTCTGGTTGCTTAAGGAAGCATTTCTTTCAAGGGCTTTCATTAACCGAGTTTGATTCCGAACTTCATCCTCGGCAACAAGCCATCTCGACCGGACCTCAGGGGCAATAACCAGAAGCTGGGATACCAAGTGGTCAAGTTGTTCGGCTAAGGAAAAATCATTGGTGTTGTTCAAGCGAATGACTTCAGCCGGAGTTGACAAGGTGTCCAAGAGATCACGACAAACAACAGCTTCGGAGTACAAGGAACGATTGTAAACTTCTTTGAAACGGGGTTGAAATTTCTTATCAGCAATCGAGGCTTCCACACCATTCAAATCTGAAGCTTCGGGAGGGGGCTCAGTATCCATCGGTTCCTTCCCTTTCGGATTAACAGGTTGCCTAGAACCTTTATTGGCAGTGGTCTTCTTTCGGTGACCGGTGTACTGTTTTTTGGTGGGGGACTTGCCTTTGCTTTTCTCAGTTGAAGAAGCAGGCTTCTTCGGTGCAACTGTTTTCTTGGCTTCAGAGGATGATTTACTCGAAATAACAACAGGTGAGGCTTTGGAGCCCTCCGCATCTTTCTTCGGTGGAGAAGGAATAGGATTCTCCAAAATATTCCCACCTTCTGGACCAATGCCAGACGATCCCGCAACGGGTTCCTCCGAAAGTGTTGACTTTTGTTTTGATGATTTTGGGGGTTGATTCACCTCATGCTCTTGAGAATGACCCTCCTCCTGAAGTATTTTGTTAATCTCCGAATCAGTCTTGCCTTTCGGAGTGGAAGGACATGATCTGTTGGAATAGGTGGCCTGATCCTCAGGAAAAGTGAGATCTTCAGATTCGGTGGATTCGGAAGAAGAGGAGGATTCTCCAGATTCAGATAGCCCGTATCCCCCCGAACCACCACCGCCAGATTCAGCAAAGAGTTCTTCGGTGTCGGGGTTGGGCTCTTTTTCAGGAGGGGAGGGAGCCGAAGTCGAAGCATGCTGCTCTTTAGTCTTCGAGGCTTGAGAAGTAGAGGACACCTTTTTGACTGTCTTGTGTTTTTTGGAAGGAGGACTGTGGGTACTTTTCTTCGAAGTCTTTTTGCTTTTCCTTTTTCTTTTCACAGGGGCATTTGCTTCGGCGTCAGTATAAGGAGCCGGAATGTTTTCGTTGGGAAGCACCAAACGATCTTTAGTCATTGTTAAAAATCCAGGAGTACCATCGGGAAGGCGAGTCGAACCAATGCTCACGTCATCCCAACTCGTCAGTTTTAGAAAAGCAAGGAGGGGTAGTTCTATAAAACAATCAAACGAGCGGTTAGTAACCCGATACAACACACTGATTATGTTTTTAGTAATCAAGGAAGAGTTAGTTCGAACGAACAAGGTACGCGTATAGATAAAAGAAAGAAAATGTAAAAAGACCTTTGCCAGCAAGTTTCAAACAAGGACGGTACAACGGGTAGTTCCAATTTTGACTTAGTCCGGACATGACTAAAACCTTCTCCGGATACGAGCGAGCTCTGATCGGATTAGTCTGAAGCTCCATAATGAGATCAGGATCCACGTCTTCAGTATTAGGCTCTGGATCGGTAAGAGTATCACCCCTAGCACACCATCTCATTCGGATAGGGGCTACCGAAGCATTCACAAAGAAAAAACGATCTTTCCAATTTTTCAGAGAAGAAAGATACCAAGTTATGCAGACCGGAGCTTTCCTTCTCTTATCAACTGTGAGCCAATCTCCATTTAGTCCGACTTTGTAAAAAAAGCGAAAACTGGATAGATCGGGAGCTTTGCCGAGAGCACGACAGTGGATCTCGAAGTTGGTGATTTTGTTGGCCCCCAAGGGATTCATTTGGGATACATGGCCCTTAAAGTACTGTATCACGTCGAGGTAAAACCGAGAGAAGGGTAACCGAAGGTTGGAATACTCGAACCAGGAGCAGTATACACCAATTTTGCCTGGAGGAGCGTCCTTAATAGTATCGGTTGCTCCGGGAAGAACAGCACCATAGGAAGGATTGATGCTATAGGTTTTGCAAAACTTTTGAAAATCCGCAGCAGACATAGTATTATGCATTTCCTTGAGATTCTCTTTGGACTCTTTGGCCATGATGACGGAGTAGGAAGAAGATATCGGAATAGAGAGACGTTGGAAGAAAAATGGGCAGGGGTTCGGAGCAAAGGTACGAAATAAATGAAGAAGGAACACCCCTATTTATAGGCAAGTGGCAGGCACCTCAAGGGTCGCGCGTGGCCCTAAAAAGCGCGTAACACGTCAGCAACACGTGGAACGGCGGAAAACAGCTTGGCAACGTTTAAACCACCAAAACGCGCCACGTGTAGGGGTTTAAAATAGTTGGCAACGTTTGAACCACTGGAAACATCTGAGTCATTCAAACCATAGGAATTTGACGCGTGGAAACGAAGGAAGCGGCTCAGTCGAAGGAAAGAGGTGCAAGAATACCGAAGCAACTGCAATTTGAACAAAACATGCAGTGTTAAAGTCCATCATTATATCTCGACTTCTTCGAAATACAATGCTAGACTTGGGGGAGTTGTTGACATAGGGTCCGACCACCTGATTCGGGTCAAGACCGGATCAGGTGGTCCGGAATCTCTAGTTCGGTCAGGAAAAGACAAAAAGGCGTGAATACGACAAGAAATCGACAAAAGAGGAAAGGAAAGATACTCTGACAAAGCGACTCTTTTAACCGATGGATAAAAGGAGCAAAATCCAGGGAACATCCTATTATCCAGGGAACATTCTATTATCCAGATTGTCTCCTATAAATACCCAGGTAAACAGTAAGTATCCTCAGATTATTTACGTGTAGCTTCATACTATTATCTTTTTGTCCGAACCAGAATACTTACTCTCACGCCCGAGTTGAATCAGGGGTTTAGCCCCCCTCAACCTGGTGTCTTTTCTTAGTGCAGATAAATCGGACGAAGGATCACTGAGGTTAGTTCAAAAGGGAAACGGACTTCAAGTCAGGTCTAGATCAGTTCGGGTCGGACTTAGGAGTTTGGTGGACTTTTGTATTAACAAGTAGCAAAACTATTTCCATCTATCTTTTCCAATTCATGTACCATCGTTTTCACCGTCGATATCATAATATGAACCAATTCTTTTTCAAAAAAAAAAAGTATTTTTGTTTGATGGGTTTTAGATTTATGAAATTGGTTTTTTTCCGAGACACGATGATAATGATTTGTTTAATCAAATTATTTTCAATATACATACATTTAAGGGTATCTTAATATATTAAACAAATAGTCATTAGTGCTATATTTAGCAAAATTTTATCAAAAAATCTAAAAAAATTATTGTAATCATATTAACGTCTATAAAACCATCACTAGGTAGACGCGTTATTTCTCTCTCACCCACACACACTACACATTGTATTATGTGTTAGCTGTTGGATTAAATTAAGATTGATTCATGTTTATCACATACCTCCTGATGATCCGGTGATGTTGTTGAATAAGTTAGCCATCGATTCCCAAAATGAGATGATCGTATTAGGATGGATTGTTGAGAGGAAACACTATGTGTGTGTTTTAGGATGAAGGGGATAATGGTATTAGAATGACCAACCCTTCTAAAGGTTTATTATGTCCCCTTATATACACACTCTAATTAGGAGTGTGTATTATTTAGTCCAATGGTGTTTAATAAGCGTTTACATTTAAGCTCTCATAATTCCGATCACCTAATGGGAAATCTATAGTGTCGTCATTAAGGTAAATACGTCCATCGAATATTTACTAGACACAGATTTCAGTTAGTGTCAGTCATCATATCAGTAAGGATAAATGATCAATGAGGGTCACAAATAATATGGGTCCAACATTCTCCCACTTGACCAAGTGGATCATTTATCTATGAGTATTAATAAGTCCGTACGAGATAATACTCATTTTGTTTAAAACCGAAATCATAGTTGATAAGTACAGTCGTAGAGAAGAACATCTACTCAGGACCCCCACTAGTCAAACTATGACTCAAATTCAAAACTGAATAAGCAATGATAGACCAACTAAGACAAATTTTGTTATAATAATGTCCATCACAGTTATGCGCATAAGGTGTAAATAATAGACAAACAAAATCTGAATAAGGAGGAAAATTTTCATTAATAAATAATAATGACCAATAAGTACAATATGCTATTAAATTAAGTCTTTTGTAAGCCCCATATTCGACACGTGTCCTACGAATATATTAGGAGGAAGACCTTTGGTCATCGGATCCGCTAGCATGTCATGTGTACTTATGTATTCAACACAAAGAGCATTTTCCTCAACCCGTTCGCGTACAAACAGATACTTTGTGTCGAGATACAGCCCAGCGCCAGTCGAACTGTTACTGTTCGAGAAAGTTACAGCAGCTGAGTTATCACAGTAAAGCTTCAATGGTCTAGAAATTGAGTTGACGAGTTTGAGTCCACTGATCAGGTTCCTTAACAACATCCCATGACAGGTTGCATTATAAACGGCAACATATTCAGCCATCATAGTAGACGTTGTGGTCAGTTTCTGTTTATGACTCCGCCAAGAGATTGGTCCGCCAGCTAACATGAAAATATACCCAGAAGTAGATTTATGGTCTTCTTTGCTTTTAGCAAAGTCAGAATCAGAATAACCTACTACTTCCAAGTTGTCACTTCTTCTATAAGTTAATTTGTAGTCTTTGGTCCCTTTCAGATATCGTAGAACCTTTTTAGCCGCTTTCCAGTGTGCTAATCCGGGGTTAGATAAGTAACGCCCCAGCATACCAGCGATGTAAGTATCCGGTCGAGTACAGACCTGAGCGTACATAATGCTCCCAACTACAGATGAGTAAGGTATCATCCTCATTTCAGCCTTCTCAGTTTCAGTGCTCGGAGTTTGATGAGGTCCAAATACGTCCCCTTTAACTACCGGAGCCACAGTGGGTGTGCAATGCTGCATGTTATAGCGTTCTAGAATACGGTCAATATAAGCCCTTTGGGAAAGACCTAGAACACCATTACGTCTGTCTCGATTTATTTCGATACCTAAAACATAAGAGGCATCACCGAGATCTTTCATGTCGAAATTATGCGAAAGCATTCGCTTCGACTCATGTAGCAAATCCAAGTTGTTACTTGCAAGCAGAATATCATCTACATACAAAACAAGGATAATAAAGTTACTCCCACTGATCTTGAGATAGGTGCATTGATCCACTTGATTCTTTAGGAAGCCATCAGATTTCACGACTTCATCAAATTTAAGGTACCATTGTCGTGATGCTTGTTTCAACCCATATATCGATTTATTCAACTTGCAGACCATGTGCTCTTTACCTTCTGGAATAAATCCTTCAGGTTGCTGCATGTATACGTCTTCTTGCAAGTCACCATTTAGGAAAGCGGTCTTGACATCCATCTGATGTAACTCTAAATCATAATGAGCTACGAGTGCCATGACGATCCTTAGGGAATCTTTACGAGAGACAGGAGAAAAGGTCTCTTGATAATCGATTCCTTCCTTTTGAGTAAAGCCTTTTGCAACCAGTCTGGCCTTATAGCGTTCGACGTTTCCATTCGGGTCTAATTTGGTTTTGAACACCCATTTACATCCAATTACTTTGGATCCTTTAGTAAGTGGAAGCAATACCCAAACGCCGTTACGCTCCATGGATTTAAGCTCTTCAATCATGGCTTCAATCCAATGAGTGGCCTGATCACTATTAATAGCTTCTCGGTAAGAGGTTGGATCAGTAAGTTTCCCAATGTTTTCGACTTCAGCCAGATAAGTTTCGAAATCATCAAAATTAGTGTTTATGCGAGCCCTTGATGATCTCCTGAGCTGAATTACGGGTTCATTAACAAGCGGTTCTTCGACGTTAAGATTAGGAGGCATGGGAGGTTCAACCGGTTCATTAGGAGATCCAGGCGTAACGGGAGCAGCGTTGGGTACAAGAGGAGTTATCGGAGGAATCATAATAACCGACGAGTGGTTTCCCCCCGCTTCTTGTACTTCTTGCAAATCTAAATCAGGATTTGTCGTGCTCCCACTGATCTCTGAATTTTCGAGGAAAGTGGCATGTTGCGTATCTATGATGCGGGTAGAGTGAGAAGGACAGTAAAACCGATAACCTTTTGAGTTCTCGGGATAACCAATAAAGAAACATGTAAGGGTTTTAGGATCCAGTTTCTTTAAGTTAGGGTTATAGACTTTTGCTTCGGCAGGACAGCCCCATACTTTCATATATTTTAGACTCGGTTTCCTACCTGTCCGGATCTCATAAGGAGTTTTAGGGACATTTGATGGAACCCTATTGAGTATATGAACAGCTGTTTTTAAGGCCTCAGTCCAAAGAAATTTGGGTAGGTTAGTGTTGGCGAGCATACTTCTCACCATGTCCATTAAAGTTCGGTTTCTCCTTTCAGCAACACCATTCTGTTGAGGAGAACCTGGCATGGTGTATTGGTTAATTATGCCCTGTTCCTTGCAAAAATTATAGAAGGGACCAGGAGCTTGACCAATATCAGTATGTTTACCGTAATACTCACCTCCCCTATATGATCGGACAACTTTTATCTTATGATCAAGTTGGTTTTCAACCAAAGTTTTATAATCGACAAAAGTTTGTAAGGATTCAGATTTTTCTTTAATCAGATAAAGGTGCATATAACGCGAATAATCGTCAATGAATGTAATAAATGATGTATGTCCTGTTATTGATGCGGGATAGGGGCCACTAATATCAGTATGAATTATTTCCAACAAGTTGGAACATCTGGTGGCTCCTTTCTTATTCCCCATTTTGCCTTTGAGGCATTGAATACATGTTTCAAAATCACTAAAATCAAGAGAGGGTAAGATTCCTTCTTTTACGAGTCGTGTCATGCGATCTCGTGAGATGTGGCCGAGACGTTTATGCCACAATGTGGAGGAATTCTCTGCTTGTTTAGGTGATTTTGTCTTTGTTTTAGTTATGTCATCAATATTAAGGGACAACAAAGACTGTGAGAAATTATGATCTAGTTCTAATTTATACAGTAATCCATCCAAAAAACCACAACCAAATAATTCATTATTAAGAGTAAAAGTGATCCTGCCACAACCATGAGTAATTACATAACCTTCAAGATCAAGTCTAGATATAGATACAAGGTTCCGAGTAATTCTCGGTACATATAAGGTATCTATTAATCTAATACACTTTCCGGTATTCATATGTAAATTTAAAGTCCCCATGGCTTCGACATCTAAGAGATCACCATTTCCAACTCTAAGTTTTCTTTGGTCCTTTTGTAGCTGGATTGTAAGGAATCCCTGTAAGGAATTGGTCACATGGACCATAGAACCAGAGTCACCCCACCATGTATTAAATGGAACATCAGTAGCAAAGGAATCAAATATTACGTAAAGAATGTTACCTTTCTTAGCTAGCCAGTCCTTGAATTTAGAGCAATCTTTCTGTCTGTGCCCTTTGGCGCGGCAGAATTTGCAGTTAGTATTGCCTGTTGAGGATTTAGGGCCAGAGGTAGCAGCACCATGATTTTGGACTTTATTTTCAGTCTTATTACTGTAGTTACCTTTCCTCTTCTTGAAGTTTGAAGTGGTAGTAAGGTGAACAGCTTCAGGTTGAATGTGCTTAAGACGATCTTCCTCTTGAACGCACATAGCAATCAGTTCACTTATCGACCATTTATCTTTCATAGCATTATAATTCACTTTGAAAGTGTCGAACCGAGCAGGCAAGGAAGTCATTATGAAATGCACAAGAAAATTATCTGAGACTTCCATTTCCAGATTCTTAAGCTTATGAGACATGTCAACCATCTTCATTATGTGTTCACGGACACCATTAGAACCTTCATATTTAAGAGTTAGCATCTGTAGCATTAAACTACTCGCAGTTGCCTTAGACGACCCCTTAAAGTGATCCTCAACAGATGTGAGGTAAGTTTTCACTTTGTCTTCATTAGGGATAGCTCCTCGGATGCTGGGATGAATAGAGTTCCTGACCATCATTAGTGACAGCCGATTCGCCCTGTCCCACTTCTCAAAGTCCGCTTTCTGAGTCACAGTAGACGCATCAGTAATAGCAGCGGGTTCATCATGGCGAATAGCATAGTCAAGGTCGAGCATTCCCAGAGTTAAGTAAAGTTGATCCTTCCATGAAGTGAAATTAGCACCAGTAAGTGCCTCAATGCCGAAGTTTGGTACTGTAGTGGAGAATAAGTGACAGAGAGGATTTAGGTTTATGATACGAGTATTAGAAGATTTTATAGTGACAGAGTTAGCTATATGAGGCAGACTAAGTAATGTCTCTTAAGGTAATAGAACTAGAGTAATGTCTAAAATAAGTAGACCTAACAGTAATGTTCCTGAGACTAAGACCGTATTAATAATGAAGCCAGTGATAGGTAAGCCTATTAAAAAACACCAAAATAATAAGCTAAAGTAAGGCTCTACTTAGATGTTACATCACCTTTGGGCAGAAACAACTAATATCTAAGTAAAATTATGAGCATAAGGTTTATGCAACACAACGTTTGTCTTTTGACCTTTGGGCAACAAAATAGAACATCGTGTTTTAAGGCATAATAAGAATCCTTTCAAGCACACAAGTATATTAAATCACCTTTAGGCAGAATTAATATCCTACGTGTTTATTATGCTAAAGGAAAAAAATGCAATCATAGGAATCACCTTTGACCTTTGGGCAACAAAAGATGAAAACATGAATATTAGTGCATAAGTATAATAAGGTCACATATAAATAAGGTGACAGAGTTACCACGACAGTAAAGCAGGGGTCAAGGGGGTTGCGCCCCCTTGCGGGGTCAAGGGGCTGAGCCCCTTGCTGGGATCCAGTAAAACTTTAAAAAAAACGACCAAATTAGGGTCTGTAGTCATCCGTACGGATGAGATTATATTCGTACGGATGAGTATTGATTCGTACGGATGTAAGTCCAGGTTCGTGCGGATTAATCCTAGATTCGTACGAATGAAACATTTAAGTTCGTACGGATGTAAGCCTAGGTTCGCACTGATTTAGCCTAGATTCGTACGGATCAACAGTTACGTTCGTGCGTATGAACAAATCAGATTCGTACTAATGAACAAGTCAGGTTCGTACGTATAGGGCTTCATCCGTACGTACGAACAAATCAGGTTCGTACGGATGAGCCTTCATCCGCACGGACGAAGTTCATCGGAATTAGGGTTGCTGTAGCCGCCGCCAGGTCCAAAAAACACCATTTTTCATCAAAAATCAAAATCGCCGGCCAGATAATTTGCAGAATAATAATAGCAATAGCCAGGCAACAAATAAACATGAACCAATGGATAATCACGAGCCATTGGCTCTGATACCACATGTTGGATTAAATTAAGATTGATTCATGTTTATCACATACCTCCTGATGATCCGGTGATGTTGTTGAATAAGTTAGCCATCGATTCCCAAAATGAGATGATCGTATTAGGATGGATTGTTGAGAGGAAACACTATGTGTGTGTTTTAGGATGAAGGGGATAATGGTATTAGAATGACCAACCCTTCTAAAGGTTTATTATGTCCCCTTATATACACACTCTAATTAGGAGTGTGTATTATTTAGTCCAATGGTGTTTAATAAGCGTTTACATTTAAGCTCTCATAATTCCGATCACCTAATGGGAAATCTATAGTGTCGTCATTAAGGTAAATACGTCCATCGAATATTTACTAGACACAGATTTCAGTTAGTGTCAGTCATCATATCAGTAAGGATAAATGATCAATGAGGGTCACAAATAATATGGGTCCAACATTAGCCACAAATGGAGACAAAATCATTAACCTCGATGATCAAACATTTTCCTACTAGAATATAGGCATCCAACAGGATGAACAACAATCGGTTTCTAATCTTCATAGTTAGTGTCCTTTTTTGCAATTACTTATCTCTCTATTTTCACCTTAGTTTTTCGATTTATAAGCTAACGAAGTTATTTGTTTCGACATTCAAGAGTCAAAAATTGATTTACAATACTTCCTCTCTCTCAAATAAATGGACATGACCACAGTTTTGAACATTCATGATTATTGAATTACATAATAGTCATTGGACACTTTTGTCCTTACTTCATGCACAAACTTGAAGAAAACTAGTTTTATGAAAAAGTTATTAAAGGTAGAATAGTAAATTTGTTTGTATTTTTTTGAAGGTAAACACTTATTTTGTGATATTATATTTGGGACGGAGGCGGGGGTGAAGCCATGACGGGATCAGATTAGATAGTTGAGCTCACTAATTATTTTTGAAATTTTGTCCTATAAAAATAAAAAATTTGAATTTTACTCCCATATAAACAATAAAAATTTAACTACTTACTAAAGAAGTATGTGATAACATGAATCTTCCCTTTGCCTTTAGAACAACAAAGAATATTCACAATAGTTAAGGGGATAAACATATATATTAACATAACTTACAAAATCCCCAAATCATATTGTTGGAGCATTATTGTCTGTATTTGTATTCATTAGAACGTGTCGTAGAGTTAGTATGTAATTAGATCGAGTTGTAAAGTCCAAACGCATTTACGAGAAAGTTACGTTCAAGTAACAGAGTTACATTCACGTAACTCGTAAGTTACGTGCACGTAACTCATGAGTTACGTGCACGTAACTCTCTTCCAAGAGTTACGTGAACGTAACTCTCCTAGGGTTTCGGGCCACTATAAATAGCAGCCTCGAAATCATAAATGCGGGGGGTTTGAACAGTAAAAGTGCAGTCACATCAGAGAGAGTTACGTGAGCTAGGTTTAGATCACGTAATTGCTAGTTCTTGAGTGTTAAAATCGAAGTGTTTAGGTTCTATTCGTGTTTGTAAACATTCACGTAAGCTTAATAGAATCAATCCTTTGATTATATCTCTTGTTCTTCACCGTTTTCATACATATACTAGTTATTCCGCAATTAGTTGTTGTAGGATTCAAAGGAGGTCCGAGATTAGGCGACCAACAAGTGGTATCAGAGCCTCTATACTTGTTATAGAGGTCTTTGAATCTGTTTGGTGAAGTTTTTTGGCTGATTTGGGTTAAATCTAAGATTTGAAGAAAGTGTACTTTATTTCGGATTTTTAGATCTAGGTCATTCTAGCCGGAGTTTGGAGCTAAGGTTCAGATATTACGTCTACAATAGGTAGTATTAGATATCTGCAGAAGATGGGCACCTAGTTTTGAGTATTTTCACGTTTACGGCGATTTTTGTGAAGTTTTTGCTGCTGCACGTAATTGTCACGTAATTCTGGATTTCTGCACGTAAGTTGGTATTACGCTCACGTAATAGAGTATTACGCTCACGAAACTTTGCTATCTTGATCACGTAATTCTTAAGTTACGCTCACGAAATTCTCTATTTCGTGCACGTAATTGGGTATTTCGTGCACGTAACTCTTGGTCTGAAATCGTTCGTTTACTCAATTTCAAGCCGTTACGCTGCCCGATTTTCGTTTGAAAGTTTAGGTGGGTGTTAGGTTAGATTTGTGGGTATCCGTTAGCTGAAGATTTCGAGAATTTGAGTGTATTAGTGATGGCTTTAGCTACGAATTCTAACTTGTTCAACATGGAGACAAGTCGGAACCCTCAACTTCCTCCGATGTACAACCCGAACCGGAGTGTCGAAGACTGGATGATGAGTTTTAGAACATTTGTCGCGTGTACTGATCCGGGTATATGGGGTCCGATTATTACGAAGTATGAAGCTCCATTCGATGTCAACGCAAACAACGGAGTGAAAACCTATCGGGCTACTACTACTTACACCGACGATGAGAAACTTCTATTTCTCAAGAACCAGAAAGCATTGGGTACCATACAGTTCTGTCTCACCGATGAGATGAGAGCTATCTTCCGAATGATCGATAATCCTCACGATCTTTGGAACGCCATCGCGAAGAGGTACGGAGGAACGGAGGAAATGAAAGAAGTGAAAGCGGATTTGTTGAGGCGACAATTTGATAATTTCAAATGCGGAGAGAATGAGACGCTAGATATGCTCATCTCGAGGTTCAGTCGATTGATAAATGATCTTTTGGAGTTAAAAGTTGAATTCAGTAGGATCCAGACAAACTTACGATTTCTGGATAGTCTGCCTCCACACTGGGAGTTTCGAGTTCTTCTTTTGAAAGACAAACCGGAATTAAGAGATTACAGCTTTGAGGATCTCATTGGCAAACTTCGTATAGCCAATCTTCAAATGCAAGAAAAGGCATATAGTAGCAATACGTTTGCTCAGAATGTACTCAGAGACAATGCGGGAGTTGCTTTCCTCTCGGATGTCTCAGCCAGAGTACCTTCTTCATCTTCAAGCTTTTTACCTCCGACCCTCAGCTTTCCAAATGTTCAAGAGAGTCCTCCCGTATCAAGCTCAACCGACTCATTATGTCCATCATGCTCTGCGTGTAGAACTTGCTCCTCAAGACGTGAGATGAATACGGCTTTTGCGGCTCCCCTCCGAGGAAAAGATGTAGAGCCTGATCGTATACAGTCGTGCTTCGTAGCTGCCTACAACGATTTGATAGATGGCAGGATTGCTTGCTCTTCTCTAAACGAGGAAGACTATGAGCAAGTTCATCCGGATGACCTCGAGGAAATGGATCTTAGATGGAATATGGCAATGATGACGAAGCGGATTAAGGGGTTTTGAATCGAACGGGAAAGAAGTTCGTTGGTGGCGACAGGAAAAGTGGAATGGGCTTTGATAAGTCGAGAGTGAAGTGTTTCAAATGCAATAATTACGGACACTTTGCACGAGAATGTGGTCAACACTCTCGTGAAGACACTCGACACGACCATGGAGAGAGATCAACAAGGTCAAGCCTCCCACCAAGGTAGAAACTATTCACAAGGAGGATATCAGGGTCCTGCATCGAGGAATCTTCGCATTCAAGATGTAGAGAAAGATGCTAGCGCGCTGATTGCCGTGGATAATCGGGTAGATTGGAATGCATATGAGGAGATCGCACCTAGGATGGATCACCTTGCTCTTATGGCCACGTCAGATGCTCCTAAATCTGAGGTAGATTTCGATCCCTTCATTCCTGTATGTACTAACTGCTGTGAGCTAGAGGCCAAGCTCACTGTATGGAGTACCGCTGCAAGAGAGTTAAGTACCGAGGCTAACAATTTCAGATTAAAAAATGATTCCTTAACAAAAGAAAACAGAACTCTAACTGCTTTAAAAAGGAAAAACAAGTCGAAATTTCCGATCTTAAAATTATGATTGTCGACATGTTTCAAAAATTCAAGAGTATTCTGATGCTCTTGCAAATGAAAAATTAAACTCGGCTAAGAAACAAAACGAAACATTTTGCAAGGAAAGTTAGCCTCCATTGCAACTCGAAAGAAATCATGAATCAGTTGATCGAGTGGCAACGACGAACACCAAAGATAAAAGTGGACTGGGGTATACTAGTATGCTCCACCTATGAATTTCACCCCAGTCCCGGTCGATGGTTCGTCCGTAGAAGTAACTCAATCTTCTTCTGTGACCTCTGAGGCTCCCAAAGCCGAAGAAACTGGTCCAGAAGAAGTATTAGTGAAATTGAGTCTAAAGAGACTTTGAAAAGCCCCGATCAAAAATCTAAAGATTTGACCGACCTTAAAGACCTAAACTTAACTGATCAACAAGAGAGTCTTTTTGAAAAGGTCCTTAAAACGCCTTGAAAACCGTCTTATCACTAAGATGGATAAGAAATTTGAAAATCTTCAAGTGCGTGAGGGAAAACTGTTTCAAAACAGTCTGAGTCAAATCTTCGTCCAAGGGTAAGGAGAAAGGTCGTAGCGACCAAACCTACTATCACAGACCCATGGATAAGATATTCACTACGGGAGTGGGCTTCTCTTCTAGCCTACAAATTTCCCTCCCAAGGTGGTCCAGACCAACCTTTTCTCGACCACAGACCATGGCACCACCTCGTGTTCCATATGTGGCACCACCTCGGGTTTCCATACT
>CAJVGC010000590.1:1502925-1525068 GCA_910822075.1 Senecio squalidus | reverse complement strand
CAGAGAATTAATACTAAGATCCAAAAGTTGAAGATTAGGAAATGATGAGAAATTAAGAGAGTCGAGACTACCGTTTAGGCCTGAATATGAAAGACTGATATGGGTCACGACAAATTCTGACTGTGGACTATCGCTGCAGCCGATCCCAAGCCAGCTTTGGCAAGAGTTGTTTCTATCCCATGATACGAGAGTCGATTGGCTTTGCTTGTCAAGGCTTGCTTTCCATTCTAACAAGGCTGATGCTTCGTTTTGTGCTTGTAAAACACGTACTTCTGTATGACCTAATATGAAAACTATGAAGGTAAGACTCATGAGAGATAGTATTGATCTCATATCAAACCGAGTAGTAACGAAGCAGATATGGGATGGATAAGAAATATTGTACACACAAAGGTATATTTATTCTACTTGAGTGGCAATCCTGAGTCTGACCCGTTACATACGATGTGAATGAATCCAAAATACATAACGTATCCAATGGGATACATCTAAACTTTTCTTAAAATGCGAGCGTGTCCAAAGGGTCAGGACCGGGTAAGATAAGGTCGTAATTGGTATGTCAAAACTTATTCTCTGTACTCGTATATCTAAGCGAAAAATAAAAAAAGTTAGTGAGATACTACTCGTTAATAAAAATGTAATAATTTTTTTAGCTAAACACAACCCTGTTATCGACCATCGTTTCCATCTCTAGCACATACCACAAACCCACAATGTTCACTGTCACCACATACCAAACCACCGGTGCACCATCTAATGTTACCAGTCCACCAGTCTTCTCACTACAGAATGCAACTGCAGCTAACAGAAGCACTTTTCGGAATAACATCACTGTCCGTGTCACCGGTAATGGCCTGTGTAAAACAGAGATGTGTATGTTTAGAATAGATAAACAGATTGGTGGTTGATACGGTTTTGCTATTTGTTATGTGTATATATCTGTTTTTACCTCATTTTGAATGTTACAACAAAAAATAATTTAGATAGATAAGGGGGTTTGGCTGGTTTTGGGTGGCGATAAGGTGAAAAGGAAAAACAAAAACAAATACAAATATGGCGATAAAGTAGAAAAAAAAAACAAATCGATAGAGTGATGGGTTCGATGGGGTTAAAAGGGAAAAAGACTTTAAATTCGATAGGGTTCGATGGATTCGATGGGGGTTAAAAGGGAAAAAGACTTTGAATTCGATAGGATTGGATGGATTTGATAAGGTGTGTGAATTTTCGATAAGGTGTATTCGATGAGATATATGATATTTTGGGTTTTTTGGTTTTTATATAAAAGATTGGTTTTTAAACCGTATAAAGTTTATTAACATTTTTGGCTTATTTAATATTTGAAATTTTTTCCCTACCTATCATCTTGCTTTATATGATGGCAATAAAGAGTGAAACTTTTGATTTCATTGAAATGGTTGATTATTTATTAAAAGAAAAAAAAAAGAAAAAAAAAAAAAGAAGAAAAGAGAAGAAATCGTAAAAGTGTGATATGGGCTTTGTGTATTTAAAAACAGGGCCCCGGAGGTGTCACTGTAACCACATGGGTTTGGTGTCAAGACCCTTGACTCAACCTAAAAGTCATCGGAACGACTTACAGAATGACGAAAATACCATTTTAAATTTAATTTGGTAACATGAATATGTAGAAACAAATCATTTTTTTTTTTTTTTGTTTTTTTTTTTTAACAAAGCGTATTCAAAATAGCAATCACTCCTTAAAATTGAGGTATATTTTCGTGGAATAAAAATATACGGATTACAATATATATTAAAATACCAAACGAGCAAAATAATTAAACACATACAAAATGTAAAATTTTAACCCTAATTGCTAGCGGAAAGTTTATAGTATATCAAAGGAAATTCATGAACCATTGACTTTTACAGTAAGTTGTCACAAATCTAATACCTTATATATTATTTGAAGAACAACCACACTCGAGAATACCACTTTAATATTGTAGAGGGATTTTTGCTTCTAGTTTGAATGATATGATTTCGACTGATTAACATAGTTCTTGAATCTGATTAATTTAAAATGGGTTTGCTAAAACCCTTGTTATCTGATTTTTATATTGATAAACGGTTTTTTTTAACCACAAAAAATATATTAATAAGAACACCCTAGCAATATATTAGGGGGGCAATAAAACAATAAGTTACAAAATTTTAGAACAAGCCAACCTTTGGTTACAAGACCATTCGGTAACAATATTTTTTTCTTAAATTTGATTGATTTTGAAGGGTTTTTATTTCATTTAAACGACAATTTAGCTAACTTCTGACTTTTAGGAGTCAAAATTAGGTTATAATTAACATGAAACAGTAGAAAATTAGAAATAAATCATCTTTTGAGTTAAAAACAGTGAAAAGCCTAAATGTTTAATTTAATGAATTGTTATGTAAAGTAAACAGTTGAGGAGCTAAACTTGTACATTAATAAAACTTACCTGAGCTCCTTTTTACGACAATGACTGGGGATTCGTGTGAAGATATTGAACAACAATATAGAGACTTATATGCAGGGGATTATGCAATCGAGTAGAATCGAACTAATGATTAGAAACGAACCCATATACCATATTAAGAATTCTGAAAAACGGATTTTGGCTCGTAAGAATTTGCAGCGTAGGCTTAAATTGCAGGATCTGGCTCGGAAACTTAAGTACATTCTCGTTCGAAAAGTCAGGTATGGTTATCCGGTTTGACTTACGCGTGTTTTTCGTTAAGTTATTGATTTGGTATATAATGATACAATATTGGGAAGTTATGTTTGCATTTTTAAAAAGTTTAATAAAAATGTATCCAACTTTACTCGATTACATATGTATTATATATATCAAACTTAAAGTTATGTTTTTAGCAAAAAGCCAAAAATCAAGTAGGTCTTATAATTTGGAATGGAAAGAGTATTAACACTCAACTATCTAGACACCCAAAGAGTTGACAATGTATAAGAAATATTGAACACACATATGTTGTTTACTAATCAAGTGGCAACCCTGAGTTGTGACCCGCAGATTACGAAAGGAATGACTTTGGGACACATCCAAAACACATAACGAATCCAATGGGATGACTTTCAAAATCTTTTAAATTGAGAGCGTGTCCAAAGGGTTACGAGTATGTAAGAAAGGGTCGGGCCATCAACTCACATACCACATAAGTTTATGACTGACTCAGAAGTTGGGATAATTACGTTTATGATCATTTTGACAAATTTCGACAAGTAGTTAAGTATTTGACATATTTTGATTTTTATTTTAAAAAAACACTATGAAAGTAATAAACTAAGATAATTATTTTTACAATAACAAAATAAGCTTGGAACCACTACCAAAGGAATTGTAGCCTAACGATATGTATAAGACCGGGTATCTATTAAAAGTAGAGCACAAGTAAAACATTTAAAAACGGACTATTTAGATTTGGTCTAAACCAAAAACCAAATAATTGTTATTATTTGGAACAAAATGGAGTATTACTTTTCGTTGGATCATACATCGTTATTACTATTTTTAAGCTATTTTTAATATGTTTCGCCTTATTTGACATGCTTTATTTGATGAATACATGGGTAATTGAGCTTTTTTCAAGATAATATCTAATGCACAAGGGATTTGCTCTAGTGCTTTGATTGCTACAACGATATATTTAAAAAATGTTCATGAGTTTTGTTGGTTTTGCTAAGTCGAAAAATCCGTTTTGCGAAAATTAGGTTCTTCTATTCAACAATACATGTGTACTTTCTCTTCTTTTTCTCTCATTTGGTTACTGGATTTTCTGAACAAATACCGTTTTATCCTATGTAAGGGGGATTGACATCACCTTTTGTGCTTTATTTGTTCATCTTCAATATTATTAGTTTTTTTTTTTTTTTTTTTTTTTTTTTTTTCTTACTTTTAGAATTTTGATAAGAACAAGCTACACTGCTTGTAATCAAAAAAATTAGACATACATCATTTTGTTGTACAATACTAAAACTCGGCTCATGCATTTGTGGTTCTTATCTTCTACTTTCACCGAGTAACACTTTTAAAGCATTGTCTTTGTAAGTTAACCACATCCTAAAGGATCGTGGTTATCAAGACTCTTGTAACTCCGGAATAACATCATTTGGATCAGTTAAGTTAATCGTTATTTAAGTACGAAATAAAACGAAAGACTCGTGAAAACCTTATATTGGTTTTTGGAGCAAGACTTTCTTAGTGGATAGACGATAATCTATTAGTTGATGGGTGAGATTTGGTTTTAGACCTTTCGGAGACATGACACAGGTCACATAGATATTTGTCTATAATTGGTGCGATTACTTTATAACCGGAGACATGTCATAGTTCTCACCTTTTTAGTTCTGCTAAAAGTCTATGGAACAAACTATAATCATACTATTTATTAGGGTGTTCGTTTGGATGAGTCGGTTTAATCCGGTCCAAGATGAATCCGATTGGATTTCGATTCCTAAAATACGATTTTGAACCATCCAAACAAACTTAAGGTTCGAACCGAACCGAACCTAATTACTATTCGATTAGATCGGTTTTTAAAATTCGGTTTCTATTACTAATTAAATGTATATCACAATAATTACAACGACACTTTTGTGCATATGTCTAAAAAAAAGTTCGTAAAATGTGAGAAAAAATTGAAATTATTGTCAAAGGTCACTAATTCGCTAATACGTAATAAGAAAAATATTAATATTATAGGTATGAAACGATTATAATTGTACAAAATAAGTAAATTAAATTGTAATTCGGCTTTTTTGGACAATTCGGTTTTTTATATGAACCAAAACCAATCCAAAATCGAAAATACTAATCCGGTCTTGGTCTAATCTGATCCAAAAATCCAAAAAACCAAACCATATGGTCCAATCCAAATTGTCCAAATGGATAATTCGGTTTTATCCAAATAGTTAACACCCCTACCACTTACTTATAACTAGAGACATGTCGTAGTATCAATAAAAATAATCGTATAGTATGGAACAAACTATAATCATACCCGCCTTAATTTGCTTTATTATTATATTGCTCGTATACATCAACAATTTAACGACCATGATTCTACAAATGTTGTACATGCAATCTATAGTTTCTCTCCTTGTAGCACATACACTGATCTCGAGCCTCTTTCTTCTCTTTTGTGTATCGACAATCTTCATAACCCAAATTGGTTTTCCAGATGAGACCATAAGACATCCTAAACTGACACCAATTACAATCCCACATCAATAACCTAAAACAACATATTCCCATGTAAACCCATCAAAAAATCCTGACGTAACATCTTCTTATTGTTGTCGAAATAGAGATGGTTCATTATCGTCTCCACATCTGTTTGGCAATAGAGATCCACACAACCTTGAGTTTCTTTGTTATGAATCATTTACAAACATATTGAAAACCTTGGGTATGGTTCCGGAAAGTCGATTTCCTTAAACATTAACCTAGTTTGATGACAAATTTAAAGACTCGAGTTTTGTCAAGCTATCAAGCATTGCGGGATCTCTCGAGTGAGATGGTTGTGAGATAGGTTTAGATGACAAAGAGACTTAAGCATTTTAATGTTACTTGGATTTCTATTTGCAAGTATTCTTTGCATAATATTATTTATCTAAAATATGAAACTATATTAACTTTTATTAACATCTTGACTGAAAAAAAGTTCCATAAATCATCTTTTTTATTTTTATGATTTGCTTTTGTGAGCGTTTGTTTAAGCTTATCTAATATGTGATTAAACAAGCTTACCATAGCAAGTGTATTTTATTGATAATTTTTTTTTTTCAAACAATAAAACATTTGGTTTTGATATTTTGATCAAATATTTTTGTTATTATATGTATCAAATGTGATTTTACTTTTTGGGTATTTAAAACATATATGAGATTTTATTTTAATCACATATGATTTCGATAAACTTGAAAATTTAGTTGAGTTTATTTTTCTGCATGATATAATAGAACAAAAACCGTTTTTAACTTATAATATAATACTAAATACTACGAAAGAACCATTGACGAAGAACCAATCACTGTAAAACATTAACCATTAAGTATTTAATTTTAATATCCATCGTTATGTATTGATTTCTAGCCATAAGTGGCAAGAAAGTTAGAATCCGGTCCCAAAATTAAACTTGTTATTTCAGTTGATGAATGATATGTTATTTAACAACGTTAACCTTTTAAAAAATCAACTTTATAGAAACTAAAAAATTAAGTAAAAATGTAATGAACATTTATGATATTCCTATTATATAACTAAGTTTGAAAAATGTATATGATCATAATCATCATAATATAATTAACCATACAGCGTCACTAAGGTCATATTCGAAAAGTTTGTGATATTATATTATAAATTGAAAGTTACTCATACATTTTTATGCAATTTTTTAACCAAAAATAAAAGTAAACAAAAGTAAATTCAATACGATGTCGTATAGATCCAAAATGAGAAATCATACAAAATGAGGTTTACGGCAATGGGGTTTTAGGTTCTATTTTCTCTCTCACACACTACACACTTTTAGTGTGTGTTTAAACCAAAAATGGCTAATCAATCTTCGTTACGGATTCGATTAACATTCGAAGATGAATCGATTCTGACAGAAACACAGCAATCCAACGGAATGAATAACAGCTGGATCTTAATCGAACCAAATCAGTATTCAAAAATATCGGATATCTGTAATCATCTTCTTCATAAGTTTAATCTTCACACTTCCTGCCCTAACGGCATCCTTCTATTTGTAATTGCTCTTCTCTCTCTCTCTCTCTCTATTTATATATATATATATATATATATATATATATATATATATATATATATATATATATATAAACTTAATTATTTTGTAGAAGGTGATTTGTTACTTGTTGTGGTTTTTGTATAGATTGTAATGTGGAAGGTGAAACCTTAATTAAGCCGCGGTGTTTGTTTTAGCTTGTTTTTGAGGTTATCAGCTTATTTGCTTCGGTTTATGCTACATATGCCTATTATTCGAGCTTATAAGCTTATTTTTCGAGCTTTTATATTCAACTTTTTTTGTGTTAATTTTAGTACTGAAACCTAATTAATTTTGATTGGGATTTAGAAATGTCGTTTTTGATGCGAAAACTTAATAATTTTGTAGAAAGTAATCTGTTACTTGTGGTTTTGTGTAGTTTGTAATGTGGAAGATGAAACCGTAATTAAGCCGCGGTGTTTGTTTTAGCTAATTTATGAGCTTATTTGCTTCAGTTTACGTTTCATATGCGTATTTTTGGAGTTATATTCTAGCTTATAAGCTTATTTTTCGAGCTTATATTCTAGCTTATAAGCTTATTTTTCGAGAGTATATTTCAGCTTATAAGCTTATATTCCGTTCTAGAAATATAATGATTATCCTATAGAAATGTCAATTTTGATGCGAAAACTTAACTATTTTGTAGAACGTAATTTGTTACTTGTTGTGGTTTTGTGTAGTTTGTTTTAGCTTATTTGCTTCAGCTTATGTTTCATATGACTATTTTTCGAGCTTATAAGGTTATTGTCCATTTTTAAGTTGTAATAATTCCGTAAACACCAAAGGACCATTGGCCTGGCAGTATGTGTGGTTGAAAGTATGTGCCTCCCTCTGTGAGGTCAAGGGTTCGAGTCTCATTGAAGACAAATGTAAATAGTGTGTTTGAAAAATAAATTGTCTTTCTAAAGAAAAAAAAAATTATAAACAAAAGTATAATATTTGGAAAATATGACAGAATAAGCTCATAAGCCCATTATTAGCTATAAAACAAACACTTTAAAAGTTATTGGTAGTCTATAACGGTATAACCAATAAATAAGGTTTTGTTATGAATTTTAGTTCTTACATGTTTCTACCTATAGTGCTTGCTGTAAAGTTTAACTGGTTTATCATATGTTGTTTGGGAAATTTGGTAAATTGTATTGCGTTTGTAGATTTTTGTCAAGGTTATGCAGTATTATAGAATTATATAATCGATCATTAGTGTTAGATAGTTTCATTTGTTAAGGTATTTAGTTTTTGTCCTCACTGCACAATGTTATTAAAACATGAATCGGTTTCTTCGATATTTTCACGGATGTATTGTTTATACAGTGAATAATATGAATTCATGAGAACAGTGGTTTTCTTTATAATGTTCGAACATACAGTAATAAAATCGAAATTGAAATATTTCTTTTCATATTTCTTACAGATGGAAGGGTTTGTGTTACCACCGTCTGAGTCGACTCGACTTTTGAAGGACAAGGATATTATTTGGTCAGCTTTATATGTAGCTTTATACTACTAATTTTGACAAATATGTAATAAGCTGTTTGACAAGTCAATATGTCTTTTTGCTACTTCAGTGTGAAAAGGAAAGTTTTGGCTTTGGCGGAAGCTACAGATGGGGAAAACGCATGTAATTTGCTCGAGGAAGGAGAAGTTAATAGGAATGACCCACCTGCAGATAATGGCATGCTTCTTTTAGCAAATGAAGAGTTTGATAAGGAAACTGGAGGATACAAAAGTGAATTAAAGGATATTAAGGAGGAAATGTTGGAAGATAAACCTTCACCTAAAGAAAAAGCTTCCAAGAAAAGAAAAGCGTCCACTAAAATTCTGAGCTCAAAGTAAGTCATGCAATTTTATTAGAGGTGGAAAAATGAGCGGATTGGTTCGGTTGTGTAATTGGTCAAAGCAGTAGTTTTTGGTATATGTTGTACGGGTCGGATTGGGTTGACCTAGAACGCTTTTCACTAACATGTTTAAATTTTGTTTGGATGTCTGATATTATGAGAAAATTTATATTGTATCAGTAATAATAGAAATTCTAAAATAAATTAATCTGAGGTGTATCCATTAAATATACACCCCATTTGACCTGTTTTATTTTCATTACTCATTTGACGCGGATGGAGATACTGAAGACATTCATCAAATTAGATGCAAATTTGGGTGTGTTGGTTACATGTATTTACTTATGTGAATCATAGGACGAAGAAACACCGATTGGCTGTGATGGATGGTGTTGAAGGTGAAGTTGCCATAGGTGATGACAACATTAATAACGATGAATCCGTTCCAAAGAAAAAAATTACCAAGAAGATTATTAAAAAGGTGAAGAAGAGTGGTGAAAGTGAAACAAATATGGAAAAGCTTAAATCTCCTTCCAAGGTGAACGAAGATGAAATTGACATAGGTGATGACAACATAAGTAAGGATGAATCCGTTCCAAAGAAAAAAATTATCAAAAAGATTACACAAAAAAAGGTAAAGAGTGGTGAAAGTGAAGCAAATACAGAAAAGGTTAAATCTCCTACCAAGGTGAAGAGGTAATTCTTATTCTCTTTGTTGCTTATATATATTTTTAAACTTTCATAATCGGTGTTTATTTTTCGCAAATATACCTTACTAAAGTTTGTTCTTGGGCTCTCTTTTGGTGTTTGCTTTTGTGTGACATAGGTCGAAGAAAGATGGAGATAAAACTATGACAGTTAAAGCTGACAATGATAATAATGGTGAGTCTATTCCTAAAAAAACGATTAACAAGAAAAAGGTAAAACCTAATGCGGAGACTAACAAGCCAATTGCTGAAACAAGTGACAAAAATATCGAAGACGATGTTGAAGGAGTCGAACCAACATCTACTGCACCCGATGGAGTTAAAAAGGTCTTTTAATAATTCGGTATTTTGGTTCAGTTATGGAAAAGTTATCTGTGCTTACTATATGATCAATTACTTCTTCCGTATGAATTACAATTACTAGGTCCCTAGTAGAAGTGCTAGAAGGAAAAAGGCTAAGAGACAATGGATACGATCACAAGCTAAAATTTTGCCGAATGTAAGTTATTATCAAATGTATTTTTTCATTAAACTTCTAGAAATTAGAAAACATGATTTTTCATTTAATTTTTTATTGTCGATTGCAGTCTGATACCAATTTGAAGCCAGAAGTAGCTGAAAACAAAGAGGCTCCTAATGGCCAGTCGGAAGAACTCGTAAGTAGTTTTTTTTAATAATGTATTTTTTTTCTCAGTTATAAAAGGTATATTACAAATGTACAAGTTATTCTTAATTCGCAGTCAAGTGAAGACGAGGTACCTGCAGAAATTGTGCATAAGCATGTGATGAAGCAAGAAGAAAGAAACTGTAATGGTAATGGGGATACTAAACTTGTTCCGTGTGTTGTTAGACCAGGACATATTCGGTTTGAACCTCTTGATAAGGGTATGTAATCTCTAATTTATACATTTAATCAGTAATCAAAGACTTTTGTAAAATTATTTGGCAAAAAAAACTTTGTAAGTTTTTGGACTAAGAGAGTAAATTTGTTCTGATTGCTGTTAATAGTCACAAAAAACGCTCTCATCCTAATTATGTGGTCATATAGGTCATTTTTCTAAAGATCAACGCTAATAATATAGGTTGTACTTGTTTAATGTTTAATTTTTCATTTATCGAAGAGTGATAAGATAGCACTGTTCTTGTTTCTTGCAGATGAAGATGCAAAGCAAATCCCTGATGTATGTTTCTCAGTTATTTTAACTTTCTTTCTTCGGATTAGCCTTCAAAATTCTGATGATTGGATTGTTGAGTTCTGTTTAGGTAGCATTTCAGTGGAACGGTATCACCAGCAAGAAAAAGGGTCAAAAATGGGGTTTAGAAAACTTTTCAACTTCTCGAAGGGATGAGTTCCAAAAGGAAACCGAAGAACCCTCTACAATGTTGACTGCAGATGCACAAGTAACGATGGTCGACGCTATTGACTTCGACCAGCTCCCTCTATGCACCTCACCTAAAGTCTCTCTCCCTCTCCATACACTCACAAACTTACACGTGCAAACACACATTTAAAAGTGTTATTAAATTTTGCAGGAAGGCGATGTCATTGCATACCGTGTTCTTGAGTTAACTTCTGCATGGACACCTGAGATGTCTTCCTTCCGGGTACCTTTTTTTTTTTACCAGAAATGTTGGTTATGAAAGGAAGCCATTTTAATGCTTTCTATATCATTTATGTTAAAAATCAATTGCTTGATTACAGGTTGGAAAAATATCACATTATGATGGAGATGACATTGTTCTGATGCCAGTACCAGAATATCCCATTGTTTTAGATAAGTCGGATGAAGATGGCCAAAACGTCTTTTATTATGGAGAAGATGGAAGTCTAGAGGTATTTAAAAACCTAAATGGAAAAAAAGAATTCAAGGAAATGGATGAAATGACTTGAACAGGTCAATCGGTCGAAAATCACTTTAAGTGTTTTCTTTAATGCGTTAAACCTCCTAAATCATTTTATTGATTTTTTTATTTTTAATCTAAATTATAATAGAAATAGTCTTCTGTTCCAAAATAATTGTCCACTAGATAAAAAGACTGTGTATGGAAAAAATAATTATTACAAAAGGTAGATTGAAAATTTTACCCTTTTGACAAATATTAAATGCCTTTTTGATATAAATTTTAGTTAGGGATAAAATGGGAAACATGATCAATTATACATAGTTATTTTTAGAAGTTGACATCAATTTTGAGACAGTAAAAAAACATCTTGAAAAAGAAAAACGGGACAAAAAGTTTCAGGTCAACTCAATTACTCAACCTAACGTGACCCATTGCTCAATTGCTTGACCCGCCCATTTCCGGACCTCTGTATCCAACAGTAATGGAATGAGCTTTATTTTGGAGTCATTAACAGAAAAATGTTTGCTGTTGCAGATAAAATATGCAGGTCTTTCTGATGTGCGTATTGTTAAGCAAAGCAAGTCAAATGCTATAAAAGCGGTCGGTAATGGAGTTAATCAAAGTTCTAAGGGTGATGATAAGAAGGCTGCAATTGTTAAAATGTCTAGTAGCAATGACAACAAAGAAAACGCCTCCAAAGACCCAAGTCCAGGTTTACTCTCTAGCTTCTCGGTCCTCAGACAGATAATATTAGTACATATGGCACTTTCGACCCTTTTTTTATAATAAATGGGTCAATTTGGAATAAGTTTGAATTTAAAACTGGTCAAATTAAAAAAAAAGATAAAAGAGAACACGTTTAAAGTCGCCCGAAGTCTATTTCTTAATGCATACAACCTCTTAAAATGTTTGATTCAAAGATTTAGATAATTAATATTGAATTTGAATACTAGCTTACACATTTTTTAAGAGAGTAAATTATAAAAGTAGTTCTTGTAGTCAAAGTAACACATATCGTCCCTATTCGAAAGCTTTTGCATAAATCGTCCCTACTTGATACATAAAAACTTATTATATAGATAAAGATAATAATGAAAATTGAGTAAAAAACGGAAGAAAATTTACTTTTCAAAATTCAGTACCTTTACAAAAGGGTAAAATGATCATTTCTATTAATATACAGCTGTGATGTTAAGTCTAACGAAAGATGACTTAACTTGCATGTAAGGTTGGACGACATGTGATATTTCAAGCATACCATATTTTCGAGGAGGGTATGGCATGTGTTATTTAAGCATACCATAAGGCCCATTTTTTTAGTTCCGGGTCAAGCTACTTGACTACTTCAACCAAATAAATAACAACCCGTTTCAACTTTTTTTCCCATCTCGCTCATATGCCTACTCTAGTGTCGAGGATTTTTGAGCAACATATAATGTATATATACTATTTTTTTTTACCAGTGGTAGCGACCAAAGAAGGTAACACGTGGGATGAACTCAAAGAGGCTTTAAATGCAAAAAAATCAGAATTGATGGAAATAGATGAAGAGATAAAGAAAGATTCTGGGAAGAACAAGTGGTCATACCGAGCCTTAAGAGGTAGTGCACTTGGTCCAACAATGGCTATGTTAAGATCAACAAACAACATATAAAGTCGTTGGGGTCTGTTCTATATTTTTGTTGTGATTTTCAGTGCACAGAAGATTTGATTATTTAGACTTTAAGTTCTACTGTACTTCGTAGATTTTGAGCTAAATTCTGCCGTGAATGCATTTTTGTTTATGATCCTGCTCATACATAGATGTTTTTGGTCCTGATGTCCCATGTAAGTCTAATAGTCACGTAGAAATAAGTTCCGTGATTCAGTAAAAAGTACTTGAACAATGTGTGGACTCATTTTTGGCAACTCAGGAGCTGTCTATAAAAAAAACATGTTTGGGTAGTCACTCTTGCTCTGATTATGACAAAAAATTGAGCGTTAAATACCCTACATCTTTTTGAAATACACGTTACAGAAAAAACTGTTTAAAACATGAATGATTCCGTTTTCACAAAGAACGTAACTAGCAACTCCGTCACTTCCTAGGAAAACATGATCTATGATATTGAACATTCATATTGAATAGGGGTTTTGTTCTAAATTGAATAGTACCAAATCCCGAGATGGTCACTCCTTTTTTGAGATTTTTTCGAAATTTACTTTTAATCGCTACTTCACTAAACTTGTTTTCAAAAAAAAATTAAAACTCTAATATCCAAACATTGGACGTTTTTTAACTTTAAAAATGATGTGTTACTAATAAATTAGTCCGAGTCAATCAAGCCATGATTGAGTGCCTCATTTTTCAGTTTTGTTTACACCCATTGACAATTTCGCAACACAGATATTAAAACAATAATTGCTCTCATAATTCCTGCAATTTGTGAACGGGGCAAGATGTGCATAAACTCGCACATTAAGTTTACCAACGAAAAACAAGGCAAAGGAAATGACGAAAATGTTAATTTTGTATCATTTAAATTATCAAATGATATAAAAAACGATCGATAGTAATTCATTTACACACATAACTCTTTTATTCATACAACACTTTTCAACAAAAGAATACAGTACAATTTATCAACATATTTTTTACTCGTGTTTTTGCTATCATATAATTAAATGTGTCCAAGAGAACTTCCCAGTTTGGACTTCATAAAGTGTATACCTTCAACCTCGAACACAATTCATCAGCTTTTTATTTTCTTTGCAAAATGTTTTTTATGCGTATTTTTGTAAACAGAACTTGATTAATCAGCCATATCAACATTTCTAAGCTCATATTGTCTTCATTTGATACGGTTGAGGTTTTTCTACATATGAAGCAAAACTGAGGGCTCCTTCAAAGTAATGATTGATGGTCATGTTATGGTTCAAAATAACATTCCACCTGGTGGTTGTCACCTTTCGGGTGGTGGCTGATTGCGTCGGGAATAAGAGTGATTGTGGAGGAACCCAAAGAAGACTCTTTTCTGAACCATTTCTAGAAAAGCCACCATTTTTGTTAAATGAGCACCTGATCCAAATTACAAAAATATGGGTTAATGTTGGTTTGTTAAGGGCATCTTATATTCTTATGTGACCGGGGATGGGATGCGAAATCCCCGACTTAGAAAATCGGGGATGGGAGTTGGGACAACCATAAATCCCTAACCCTAGACCCGATCATTTTACTTTTATAATAAAAATTCCTGTTATGCTTAATATCTAAAATTCCAAATACAATAAATCTATAATATACTTCAATTTAAAACCCCAAGAACTTCTAACATGTTTTTCGTTATCCTTAAGCTTCGAATTGAACCACAAGTGGGTTATTTAATCAATACTTAATACTCCTAAATGTAAATGACCCCGTTTCCCAGACATCGTTGTCATCTTTAATTCTGGCCAGCACAGGGTCTTTTAATTGCAGTTGGAACTTAAAGCGAAATACGATTTCTAGCTGATAAAAAAACTCTAATTTTTTTGGGCAAGTATATATACCTCTATGGTGCAAAAAGAAAAAAAAAAATATAAGCGATAAAGTGGATAATCATAATCTAGATAACTAGGTTTAGACAGAAAACTATCTACATACCGACACTAAATCCTAACAAAATGTCAAACACCATCCTCACATGAATTCATATGCAGACAGATATCACGTTTGCTGACATACAATAACTCTCTAATGTTTGATTACAAGTTTCTTTTCTTTAGTTTAAAACCGTATATAATTTGTAAACAGTAAGTTGATAAAAGATGCCAACCTGGTTGCCATGCTCTGAAACTTAAACTTCATCGGAAAAATAATGGTGGCAACGAGTCTGACTCATTCAGATGAATTTCTACTCCAGCCAAAGTTTGAATCGGGTATTTCAACCTGAAATTTCATTAAAATAGTTAAATGGAGATCTTCTAAACGTAAAACTAGCATATAAACTGACAGATCTGAGATAATTTATAATATACAAACCTTTTCCAGTATTTATGCCAGAAGAATCGTTTGAATTAATCGCATTAATAAGAGTCTCTGAAATATCTCTATCGAGAGTAAAACCTTTATCCATCATTTGATCCCACACCATACAAGCCAACGAAAGCTTCTTTTCATAAATAAGTCCACCAATTATCAATTTAAACGTCACTTCATCAGGATACAAACCTTCAACTTTCATCTGTTCAAAAAGATCCATCGCTTCACTAACCCTAGAAGCTTTACAAAACCCACTAATTATAGCATTATACGAAACAACATCAGGAGCAATTTTATGTTCAAGCATATCACAAAATATTGTGTAACCCATCGATATTCTACCAGTTTTACACATATGATCAACAATTGTTGTGTACAATACACGGTCAGGTAATAAACCCATGTCCGTCATCTTATCAAGAAGCGATTTTGCTAAATTTGAATTCCCGTCTCTAAGAAACGCTTTTATTAGAATAGTAAATGTAACAATATCTGGTAAAATACCTTGACGACCCATTTCCTGAAACAACTCATAAGCTCGTTTAACACGAGAACTTTTGCAAAGAGCCCGAATTATTGTGTTATACGATACAACATCAACTACACCCTTCACTCCCATTTTTCTCACCATTAACATATACGCCTTTTCAATAAGATTAGCTTTACAAAAACCTTTAATAACTTGGTTATAACTATAACTATCAAGCTTCATCCCGTTCCGTTCCATAACTTTCATTAACTTTTCAGCTTCATCCAACATTAACTCGTCACAACAATGATTCAACAAAACATTATACGAGACCAAATCAGGAGGACACCCGTTCTTTCTCATAAAACTCATAATCGCTCGCGCTTTATCAAGTCTCCCAGCTTTACAAAACCCGTGAATAAGAACGTTATACACCTTTATACTAAAATCAACTTTCATCACACCTACCGTCAACTCATAAGCTAAATCAACTTTCCCAACACCACATAACCCCAAAACAACCGCTCGGCAAGCATTAGCATCAGGTCTCAACCCTTTCTTAATCATAATCCTCCACATCTCAACCGCTTCATCAAATCTCCCAACTCTCATCAACCCACTAATCACCGTAGTATAACTCACCACATCCATCTCCCTCCCTTTCTCCGCCATTTCAACAACCACGTCCAACGCAACACTAACCAACCTCTCACAACACAAAACATTCAAATACATATTATACGCCCACATATCCGGGACAACTCCCAACCGATCCATATCCTTCAAAACCTTATCCATCAATCTAAAATCCTTAACTTTACACAACCCACATATAAACCTCGAGTAAGTAAACGAATTCAACGAGTACCCTTTTGGAACCATGGAGTCATAATACATTTCGACTAGTTCAAAACGCGAATGCGATAGTAACACACCGATGATTCGATTGTAATCGATACTAAAAACTCTGCAATCTGAGTGAGACATTTCGTCGAACACTTGGAGGGCTTTTTCAAGTAAGCCGGTTTTGACGTAGTTTGAGATGATGGAACGGTATATGAGCCGAGGTTTACCAAGAGCTCTATACATATCCAACTGGGTATCTCCAAATAATATACATATTTTAGCTCATTTGATTTTGAGTTAGTGTGTGTTTTGTGGTGTAGTGTGTGTGAAAATTTGCTGAATGTGGGTTTTTTGGGATCGAGTTGAATCAGTTGATTGGTTGGTCGGCCGTGATTCCGTGAAAAAATTGCAGACGGCGACTGTGAGAGGAGAGGGGGAAGAAGGTGTTGAAACAATATTGGGTTTTCAAAATGGGTATTGTAATCTTTAGCCCATAACAAACTCATTCCTTTTGGCGTACTTAGGGCGTGTTTGTTTCGGCTTATATAATCGGTTTATGAGTTTATATAATTTTTTATAAGTTCATAAGTTCATTTTCTTCGGCTTACGAGTTTATCAAGTTGGGTTTATGACTTTAAATAAGCCATAATCTCATAAACCGGAAAAAATGAGCTTGTGAGCTTATGAAAAATTACATAAGCTCATAAGCCCGTTTAATAAGCCGAAACAAACACCTCCTTACCCTCAAGTTGAGGTTATGTAATTATAATTTATTTAAGGTATGAGCTCGATTTGAAAAACTTATAAGCCGAAAAAAAGAAGGATATATTATGTTTGTTTAGTTGGAGAGAATTATTTACTTTTTTGAAGAAAAAAAATTTAAGAAAAACTCAAAAAACAGAAAATGAGTTTAAAATTCATATAAGTGTGCTAAATAAGCCGAAAGAAACTGTTAGATGCATTTTCACGCATCTTTAGCACGTTTAATAGCGGTTTAGCATTGCATTTTTGAATGTAAACATGCATTTTAGTTGCATGTTGTGATTCCTAATTCATCAATGGAATGTCTTGTACTTCACCATATTTAAATGTTTTTACAGACATTAGAAGTTAGGCAAACAAACGAAAGATAACGGAAGTTGAACTTAAAAATCGAAGAAAAAAAGTTGGTGCAAAGTTAGGCAAACAAATGGAAGATTACTTGAACTAAAAAGTAACTCGACCGGGCCACATAACCCGATCGAGCCAAAGTTATGTTGAAAGTAATCCGATCGGGTTGAGATTTTGAAACTTTTCGAGAGTTCTGATTGGGTTCTGTTTGCAACCCGCCCGGGCCAATTTGTGAAGGGGTTTTAGCCCGCACGGGCCACTTCTGGACCCGCCCCATGCCACTTTTCAAAGGCTAGGAAACCCGCCCAGGCTCCTTAAAAATCGGGTTTGTAGCTTAGTTATGGCTCAGCGGAAACTTTCCGAGTTTGTAGCTTAGTTATGGCTCTGTAAAATGCATAGTTTAACTTAGTGCACTTATGTTCACGCTCCTTAAAGGTTTTGACTCGTTAGCTTTTTAGCCAACCTTTTTAACTGTAACTATGACTTATGAGCAGAACCGATTAGGGGTTACTTGGCAACAGATACATGTTTCGAGCCTTAACAAAACAGAAAAAAGGAAAGTGAGAGTTGCAGGAAGCCAGGAACTAATATATAGCACAAAAACCACAGGATATATCATAAGCAAAAATCCATTGCAGGCCGTTACAAAGGAACTGTATCTTACTAAAACCTATTATGCCAATGCCTATCGTACAAGAAAAAAACAACCAAAAAGCTCGTACAAGAAAAAAAACAACCACCAAAAAGCATACATTTTGTGGAAATCTTCAGTTTCCAATTTTCAAACGTAACTGACTGAGAAGATGAACTATTCAAGAGCCGGATTTTTATATCTACTGTACAGTTAATTTAACAACACCGAACATCGTCCAAAAAATAAACTACTAAAATCTATCATTTTTAGTGTATGGACTATGGAGAAAAATAAATCTGACAAGAAACACGAGTGCTATTAGAGAAGAGGTTCAGAAAGCTCCATTTCATTTGTAAGATTTTGTCGTGTTTCTGGTTGGCGGGGTACGCCAATAGGGTCCAAACCAAGCCATTGCCAAGGCCAGCATGCGTATCTAGACCTATTTCCGTTGCTTGAGATTTTCCTTGTATCGAGTTCTTCAAGTTGACGAGTCAACTCTTCCACCTTTTCCCTCAATCGAGCAGCTCTCGTGTCTGCTAATTTTAAGGATGTCTCGGCTGCTTCTCTAGCTGCCATGGCAGCAGCTGCTGTTTCCTCTTTGAATTTTAGCTTTTTTTCTGATTCTGTTACAACTTGTTTTGCTTCTTCTAGTTCTTGACGTATGGTAGATAACTGCAGGGATGGTAATAAACCACTTAATCAACATTTGAAATTTGAATCACATTAATATGCAAAACAATTTCGCCCGTTTAATTTTGAATGGGTCGATTCGGGTCATGTTTAATCTCTGATGGGTAGTCAGATGGGTAAAATAAAAACTGATTAGCATTAAAGGAAATGGGAAGAAAGTCGTTCAAACTGAACTTCTAATGCATAAATTTACTAAACCAGTTTATTCAAGAAACAGATTGTTACTAGATTATATTGAGATTATAGAACTTCCGTAATTATATTTTGACACACTAAATATTTCTTACAAGAGGACAAATTTTGGACAAAGTCTCTAGGGTCAGGTGATTGTTACTAGATTATGTTAAGATTATAGAGCTTCCGTAATTATACTTTGACAAGCTAAATATTTCTTAGTAAAGGACAAATTTAAAAGTCTTAAGCGTTAGCCCGACCCAACCCATTTTCACAAATTTTGGACAGAAAGTATTTAATCAAATTAATAACTATGACGTACCCAATAGCTACAACATCTACACAGAAAATTAGACAAACTCTGGATGCATGTAGGATCTCAGAAAATAAGCTATGGATCGATTCTTTATACTCATTGTATATAACAAAAAATGAAGATGATACTACTATTTGATTTTTGCAATCGAGCAAGAATAGCTTATATTATAAGTACATAATCAAATGTATATATCTCATAATCTCAAGAATAAACCAACGAACACATAATTAACGAAAGGTAAGTGTGAACTTACTTGAGCTACATAATCTTGTTCCACGGCTTTCCCTGCTTCAGCTTCCTGTTGTGCAGCCACTTTCCATCTTGTGATCTCCTCTTCGGCTGCAGCAATGTCCAGCATAAGCCCTTCAACCTACACCACTCAAAAGTATTAACATACATCACGATGTACTTTGCATATGAACAATAATTCATATTCATAGAAGAATAACAATAGCATCAACTTTTGGACCAATACTTGATACTTTAAATTGTTTTCCTCACTCGTAAAATAATATAAAGTTTAACTTACATTTTCATTTGCCACTCTCTCCTTTTCTTTAAGTTCCTCCACCTGTTGTTTTCTTTGAAGAAGCTCTTTCGCTTGAGCTTCGGCGTTTTCCTTAAGTAAACTTGACTCTGACCTTGATTACATGTAGCAACCAAACGCACCACAGTTAGTAAATATTTGAAGCTATTTCACACGAAAACACACATATACAAACGTGGAGAATTTCTAGATCGTTTTACATGGTAAATTAAATGAAAAATACCTTAGTTCATCAACTGTATGCTGCAGTTCAATTATCTCGAGCTGAGACTGTTTTATAATGTTCTCAAGAGCACCAGCCAAAGTATATATTTCATCATCTTCTGATTCAACGATACCATCCTTATTACTTGAAACGGCAACTTTTTCATCCACTGCATGATCACTAAACCTATAATTTATCCCAGATTCTCTTAGTCCGTTTTCCGCTACCTTAAATAACTCATTGGTTTTTGAGGACAGATCGGTTGACATTCTTCTAGACAAAGCACTCCTCAGTAACGAACTAGTATGCTCTTTCTCCTTTATTAACTGATTAACTGTTTCGTTTAAAATTTTAACTTCACGACTTCTATCAGCTACCAAATCCTTCGTTTTTTCCAAAACCGTCGAACTTAATTCGCTTATCGTCTCCAATCCAGCTAAAGAAGCTCGTATATTCTCCTCAACATCTGTTTCTTGTGGAAGAAATATGGAGTCTGATAAATCCAACTGCTCTTTCTTGTCACCATCAATTACCTTAATAACACCACAAATCGTATCATGTATCTTCGAAACATGACTCAACTGATCAGCCAATAACGGTCTTTGTGAATCCATCCGTGACTCCAAAACCCTCAACTTATTACTATACTCGCTCACTGAATCTTGCTTCTCGTTCCTCTCTCTTTCCAATTCTGCTATCATCTCGTCTTTCTCATTTACTGCCTTTTCTAAATCTTCAATAACAGAATTTCTCTTTGACACATCCTCTCTGAGTCCACCAATTGCAGCTTCAAGCTCAGATACTTCAATGGCGATTTCGTAATTCCTCTGCTCCATTTGCTCTCGAGCCTCGTTCCTAGATTTCGTTGTTAACTCAATTTGTCTAACAAGCTCCTCAACAATCTCATTAGTTCTCTTAATCACTCCATAAGCAACAGCAGGCAAACCAGTATACTTTTGAGACCTCGGCAATCCACCAGCCATAAAATTCTTAAAATTATTAACCTTACCAGAAATTTTATCAATTCCCGTCACTAACATCTGAGCAGCAGTTTCAACCTCTGATCTCGACAAATCCTTAGCCTTCACCATTTCCTCTAACTGCTTAGCTAACTCATCTTTCTGTTTCACCAACTCATCTTTCTCCTTAACACTTTCTGCAAACTCCGTCGATAACTTCTCATTCGATCTCAAAACCTCCTCTCTCTGGCGCGAAGTCTCGTCTCGCTTCTTAATCATTTCGTGTGTGAGAGCTTTCAATCTGTCAAACTTAACCTGCAATTCAGATTTCGTTTTCTCAACTTCCTCACGTGCTTGCCTTTCCCGATCTAACTCCGCCATCACTTCTCTAAACCTCTCAATCGATACATTCTCACTCGAGGAGGACCTTCCGATAACAATCGGCATTGAAGGACTTTCCTCTTCTTCCACATCACTCAATACAGCATCGTTTTCGTCTCCATTAGCCATCAGTGGCAAATTTAACAATAATTTAACCACAAATCAACTCAAAATAACTGATCAATTTGTTATATCGGATAACTTAAACCGATCAAATTACATAAACTTCAATAGATTGCTACTGTTCTAATCAAATTACTATAAAATATACCTAAAAACCATGCGAAATTCAACCGATCAATCACGCAAACTGAAATCAATCAAACGATCAGATTCACATAAACCTCAATAGATCAATTCATTAACTGCTACTGTTCTAATCGATTTTTAACCTAACGTATCTGAAACCGTGTAATTCAAACAGATTAATCACATAAACTTCAATTAATCAAACTATCGCTAAATAACGATCGAATGAATACAAAAACTGTGTGAATTTAACCGATCAATAACGCAAACTGAAATTAATCAAACAAGTGCTAAATTGCTACAGCTCTAATAAAATTCTCGATCAAATCGTATAAGTTAATCGAATAATCAAACGATTTGTTACTATTGCAATCA